>JALJCO010001038.1:0-336365 GCA_023101725.1 Atherinomorus stipes
TTATATCCAGTTTATGAGGAGAGGAGTAGACAAGAGGACAGACAGAGACAATCCTGGTGTTTAGAACACAGCCAGATGACACAAAGACATGATAGAGAGACAATCCTGATGAGTTTGTAGTAAGAAATACATTAGAAAGTCCTACATGTGTGTTTCTATGTGAATTAGGTCAAAGGGGAAACTAATTAACACAGCAGGGAGAACTGATCAAGTTGTCATGACAATGGAGCTACCTGCATGTGTAAGAGAATGACAGTTGATTACAGTTACACAGACTTTATGCTTCAGTTTTCTATAGGAAAATGCTGGAGACCACTCCCCGAACAACCGTCCACTGAGAGAAAACCGTAACAGATATCAAAATAATTTTTTCACCGTGAGCGCCACGAGGGTTTGAGGAACTCAGAGATGTCTTTTATTTTAACCTAAGGTACACACAATTGGCATGGTGACAAGTTATATCCACATGACCTTTTAGGATTCTTCGTCCAGATTACAATGGAGTTTAATAGGAGGAAAATCGTGACTTTGTAAGATTCCGAGGGGCGTAGTTCGAAAACGGTGCGTCTGACGGATTTTTGACCGAGGCGTTCGACGAAGCCAAGGAGTCAAGCTCCGTAATGATGTAAATTTTATTTTTCTGCGACGAAAACTGTGGAAGTTATGGCCATTTGTTTGAGATTTTCCTGAGAAGGACAAATTTTGGCCTGAAAAGTGCAATTTTTCATGTTTTTTCAGAGGGCATAGCTCAAAAATGGTCTAAGCTATGAAGTTGAAAATACATATTCTAGTAGTTCAACTCCTGAAGAGTATTTGAAAGTTTGAATGGTGTTTCTAGCTGAAATTATGTTGAAGATATGAAGGCTGAACTGAGCTGAAGGATTTGAAGTTAGAGTGAAGTAGAGTGGAGTTGAAGGGAGAGAAAAAGCTGAATTTCTAAAAGTTGAATGATTTGTAAACTGGCGTAATTCAAAGTTGGTTGAAGATATGAAGTTGAAAAGTCATTCCTGAATAGCTGAATCTTTGCTGATTTGTAGAAAGTTTGAATGGTGTTTCTAGCTGAAAGCATGAAAAAGCCTTAGGGTTTGAAAGGAGTGGAAGTTTTTTGAAGGATTTTGAAGAATTTGAAGGTTCCGTCATTGACATGAATGGGGAAAAATTGATCAATAAATGATCAATAACGTAAAAACGGTTGAAGATATCAATACTAAAAGTCATAGCACACATCACGTGAATAAGCTGAACGATTTGATACCAAATTTGTTGAAGTGGGTTGAACACAGTTGAACGAGTTTATCGGCAAAAAACGGCGGAAGAGATAATTAACGGGAATAAAGGGAAACAGGAACACTAACTTGTGAATGCGCTGAACGCATTCACACAACTAGAAAAAGTTGTTACTCCGTAACAACTGGTGTGAATGCGTTTATGCTGAAATCGCTGAACTGAAATGCTTTAAGAAGTTAAACTATAATGCTCAAAGGCTAAAGAAGTTGAAGACGTTGAACTGAAATGCTTTAAGAAGTTAAACTATATTGCTCAAAGGCTAAAGAAGTTGAAGAAGTTGAACTGTAATGCTTATAAGCTGAAGATGTTGAAGCATAAGGCTGAAGAAGTTGGAGAAGTTGAAGAATTTGAAGCATAAGGCTGAAGAAGTTGAATACATCGAAATATAATGTTAAAACAGAGCTGAAGATGGATCAAACAGATGAATGATTGTTGAATTTGGCTTAAAATAGTTTAAAATGGCTTTAAATATTTGAAAATGCTTTGAAAAAAGGTTTAACGAGCTTAAGATAGGAAAAGATGGCTGAAGAGACCTCATGGAAGCCTGAACTGAAATCAGTTTAAGGTTGAAGGCAACATTAAAAGTACTGCAACATTAAAACTGCATGGAAACAGCCTGAAGACAGCTTAATCAGAGCTGAATTAAATCCCTCCAGCTCAGTTTGATACCAAGACTAAATGTCAATAGAAAGAGCATCTAAAAACCTTTCTAGTGATATTAATATTATCTTTTTTGGAGCTACCACCACCGAGATACATTAATTTATTTGTTTCTTTTTAAGGCCCCGCCCACTTCCGGTTTTAAACTGATGTCGGACTTGATGTCATCTGAAAGAGCAGAAAACAACCTTTCTAGTTATATTAGTTTTGTAATTTTCGGAGCTACCATCATAGAGATACATGAATTATTTGTTTCGTTTTGAGGCCCCGCCCACTTCCGGTTTGAAGTGACGTCGGACTTGATGTCATCAGAAAGAGCAGAATATACCCTTTGTAGTGATATCAGTTTCATAATTTTCAGAGCTACCATCACAGAGATACATGGATTTATTTGTTTCTTTTTTTAAGGCCCCGCCCACTTCCGGTTTGAAAGTGACGTCGGACATGATGCCATCACAAAGAGCAGAAAATACCCTTTCTAGTGATATTAGTTTCATAATTTTCGAAGCTACCATCACAGAGATACATGAATTTTTTTTTTATTTATGAGGCCCCGCCCACTTCCGGTTTAAAAGTGACGTCGGACTTGATGTCATCAGAAAGAGCAGAAAACAACCTTTCTAGTGATATTAGTTTCATAATTTTCGGAGCTACCATCACAGAGATACATGAACTTATTTGTTTCTTTTTGAGGCCCCGCCCACTTCCGGTTTGAAAGTGACGTCGGACTTGATGTTATCAGAAATCGCAGGAAATAATCTTTCTAGAGATGTTTCATTTGTAATTCTCAGATTTACCATGACCAAGATATGAACTTGTCTCTGATTCTTTTGAAGAAGTAGACACCATTTTCAATGGAAATGGGTTTAACTGAGCAGGATAAATCAATCTATCTATCTGCGTCTGTCTGTCTGTCTGTCTGTCTGTCTGTCTGTCTATCTATCTATCTATCTCCTTCTTTCTGTACGTCTGTCTATGTTAGTATGTCAGTTCTGGTTCCAAATGAGGAGAAAGAAGAGATGATGGCAGAGGGAGGAAGGAGAGGAGGAATAAGGAGGAGAGAAAGGAGGCTTACAAGGGTGTTTCATTATACTGAGAGACACATTTCTGGTGTTGAGGACGTACCAGGAGACACAAAGAGGACAAAAGTAAAGTCATGATTACTTGTCATCATACCAGTCTGATACAAGTTGTTATCAGTGCCATACCAGTATGGTACCCTTCAAATACCAGTCTGGTACCAGTGCCATAGACAGTCTTGTACCAGTGTGGAACCAGTGCCATGCCAGTCTCATACCAGCCAATTCTATACCAGTCTGGTACCAGTGTGGAACCAGTGAAATACCAGTCTGGTACCAGTGGCATACCAGTCTGGTGTCAGTCTGATGCCAGTGGCACACCGGTCTTGTTCCAGTCTGGTACCAGTGGCATACTAGTATGGTTCCATTCTGGTACCCCTGCTATACCAGTCTGATACCTGTCTGGTACCAGTCTGATACCAGTAACATACCAGTTTTGTACCAGTCTGACACTAGTATGTTAACAGTCTGATACCAGTGGCATACTAGTATGGTTCCATTCTGGTACCAGTGTGGAACCAATGAAATACCAGTCTGGTACCAGTGCTGATACCAGTGCAATACCAGTTCCGTACTAGTGTGATACCAGTCTGGTACCATTGTGGAACCAGTGAAATACCAGTCTGCTACCAGTGGCATGCCTGTCTGGTGTCAGTCTGATGCCAGTGGTATACCAGTCTGATACCTGTCTGTTAACAGTCTGATACCAGTAGCAATCCAGTATGGTTCCATTCTGGTACCAGTGCTATACCAGCATGGTACCAGTGTTGAACCAATGAAATATCAGTCTGGTACCAGTCTGATACCAGTGCCATACCAGTTTGGTACCAGTCTGATGCCAGTCTGATACCATTGTGGAACCAGTGCTATACAAGTCTGGTTTCAGACTGACCAGTGGTATACCAGTCTTATACCAGTGTGGGACAGGTGAAATACCAGTCTGATGCCAGTGGCATACCACTTTTGTACCAGTCTATTAACAGTCTAATACCAGTGCCATACCAGTTTGGTATAAGTCTGATACCAGTCTGGTACCAGTCTGATACCAGTCTGGTACCAGTCTGATACCAGTGGCATACCAGTCTGGTGTCAGTCTGGTACCAGTTTGGTTCCAGTCAGTTACCAGTCTGATACCAGTCTGGTACCAGTCTGATACCAGTGGCATACCAGTTTTGTACCAGTCTGATAACAGTCTCATACCAGTGCCATACCACTTTGGTACCAGTCTGATACCAGTCTGATGCCAGTGGCATACCAGTCTGGTGTCAGTCTGATGCTAGTGGCATACCAGTCTGGTTCCATTCTGGTACCACTGCTATACCAGTCTGATACCAGTCTGGTACTAGTCTTGTACCAGTTTGGTTCCAGTCAGTTACTAGTCTGATACCAGTCTGGTACCAGTTTGGCTCCAGTCTGGTACCAGCTTGATTCCAGTGGCATACCAGTTTTTTAACCAGTCTGTTAACAGTCCAATACCAGTGCCATACCAGTTTGGTACCAGTCTGGTACCAGCGCTATAGCAGTCTGGTTTCAGACTGACCAGTGGCATACCAGTCTAGTGTTAGTCTGATGCCAGTGGCATACCAGTCTGGTTCCATTCTGGTACCACTTCTATTTGAGTCTGGTACCAGTCTGGTACCAGTTTGGTTCCAGTCAGTTACCAGTGTGATACCAGTCTGTTACCAGTTTGGCTCCAGTCTGGTTCCAGTGCTATACCAGTCTGGTACCAGTCTGATATCAGTGGCATACCAGTTTGGTACCAGTCTGATACCAGTCTGGTACCAGTGCTATACCAGTCTGGTTTCAGACTGAACAGTGGCATACTCGTCTGGAACCAGTGTGGAACCAGTAAAATACCAGTCTGGCACCAGTGGCATACCAGTTTGAGGTCAGTCTGATGCCGGTTGCATACCAGTCTGGTACCAGTCTGATAACAGTCTGTTAACAGTCTGATACCAGTGGCATACCAGTCTGGATCCATTCTGGTATCACTGCTATACCAGTCTGATACCAGTCTGGTACCAGTGCTATACCAGTCTGGTTTCAGACTGACCAGCGGCATACCACTCTGGTTCCAGTCTGATGCCAGTGGCATACCAGTCTGTTACCAGTTTGGTTCCAGTCAGTTACCAGTCTGATACCAGTCTGGTACCAGTTTGACTCCAGTCCGGTACCAGCACTATACCAGTCTGGTACCAGTCTGATACCAGTGGCATACCAGTTTTGTACCAGTCTGTCGACAGTCGAATTGCAGTGCCATACCAGTTTGGTACCAGTGTGGAACAAATGAAATACCAGTCTGGTACCAGTGTGACACCAGTGCCATACCAGTTTTGTACCAGTCTGACACCAGTCTGTAAACAGTCTGATAGCAGTGGCATACCAGTCCGATACCAGTCTGGTACCAGTCTGACACCAGTGCCATAGACAGTCTGGTACCAGTATGGAACCAGTGCCATACCAGTATCATACCAGCCTGGTACCATCTGATATCATTGGTCACACAGGTGTTATATCCAGTTTATGAGGAGAGGAGTAGACAAGAGGACAGACAGAGACAATCCTGGTGTTTAGAACACAGCCAGATGACACAAAGACATGATAGAGAGACAATCCTGATGAGTTTGTAGTAAGAAATACATTAGAAAGTCCTACATGTGTATTTCTATGTGAATTAGGTCAAAGGGGAAACTAATTAACACAGCAGGGAGAACTGATCAAGTTGTCATGACAATGGAGCTACATGCATGTGTAAGAGAATGACAGTTGATTACAGTTACACAGACTTTATGCTTCAGTTTTCTATAGGAAAATGCTGGAGACCACTCCCCGAACAACCGTCCACTGAGAGAAAACCGTAACAGATATCAAAATAATTTTTTCACCGTGAGCGCCACGAGGGTTTGAGGAACTCAGAGATGTCTTTTATTTTAACCTAAGGTACACACAATTGGCATGATGACAAGTTATATCCACATGACCTTTTAGGATTCTTCGTCCAGATTACAATGGAGTTTAATAGGAGGAAAATCGTGACTTTGTAAGATTCCGAGGGGCGTAGTTCGAAAACGGTGCGTCTGACGGATTTTTGACCGAGGCGTTCGACGAAGCCAAGGAGTCAAGCTCCGTAATGATGTAAATTTTATTTTTCTGCGATGAAAACTGTGGAAGTTATGGCCATTTGTTTGAGATTTTCCTGAGAAGGACAAATTTTGGCCTGAAAAGTGCAATTTTTCATGTTTTTTCAGAGGGCATAGCTCAAAAATGGTCTAAGCTATGAAGTTGAAAATACATATTCTAGTAGTTCAACTCCTGAAGAGTATTTGAAAGTTTGAATGGTGTTTCTAGCTGAAATTATGTTGAAGATATGAAGGCTGAACTGAGCTGAAGGATTTGAAGTTAGAGTGAAGTAGAGTGGAGTTGAAGGGAGAGAAAAAGCTGAATTTCTAAAAGTTGAATGATTTGTAAACTGGCGTAATTCAAAGTTGGTTGAAGATATGAAGTTGAAAAGTCATTCCTGAATAGCTGAATCTTTGCTGATTTGTAGAAAGTTTGAATGGTGTTTCTAGCTGAAAGCATGAAAAAGCCTTAGGGTTTGAAAGGAGTGGAAGTTTTTTGAAAGATTTTGAAGAATTTGAAGGTTCCGTCATTGACATGAATGGGGAAAAATTGATCAATAAATGATCAATAACGTAAAAACGGTTGAAGATATCAATACTAAAAGTCATAGCACACATCACGTGAATAAGCTGAACGATTTGATACCAAATTTGTTGAAGTGGGTTGAACACAGTTGAACGAGTTTATCGGCAAAAAACGGCGGAAGAGATAATTAACGGGAATAAAGGGAAACAGGAACACTAACTTGTGAATGCGCTGAACGCATTCACACAATAAAGGAAACAGGAACACTACTGGATGCTGACGCATTACACAATAGCGGTGGTGCGTGACGGGGGATGAAAGGGAAAAAGAAAGAAACAATAGTGTGAATGCTTGAACGCATTCACACAACTAGAAAATGCTGTTACTCCGCAACAGCATGTGTGAATGCTTTTATTTGAAGACGCTGAACTATAATGCTAAAGAAGCTGAAGTAGTTGAACTATAATGCTCAACGGCGGAAACAGTTAAACTATAATGCTTATAGGCTGAAAAAGCTGAAAAATTTGAAGCATAAGGCTGAAAAACCTGAAAAAGTTAAAGCGTAAGGCTGAAAAACCTGAAAATCCTGAAAAAGTTAAAGCGGAAGTCTGAAAAAGCTGAAAAAGTTAAAGCGTAAGGCTGAAAACCTGAAAAAATTAAAGCGGAAGGCTGAAAAACCTGAAAATCCTGAAAAAGTTAAAGCGAAAGGGTGAAAAAGCGGAAAAAGTTAAAGCGTAAGGCTGAAAACCTGAAAAAATTAAAGCGGAAGGCTGAAAAACCTGAAAATCCTGAAAAAGTTAAAGCGGAAGGCTGAAAAAGCGGAAAGAGCGGAAAAAGTTAAAGCGTAAGGCTGAAAACCTGAAAAAATTAAAGCAGAAGGCTGAAAAACCTGAAAATCCTGAAAAAGTTAAAGCGAAAGGCTGAAAAAGCGGAAAAAGCGTAAAAAGTTAAAGCGCAAGGCTGAAAACCTAAAAAAATTAAAGCGTAAGGCTGAAAAACCTGAAAATCCTGAAAAAGTTCAAGCGGAAGGCTGAAAAAGCGGGAAAAGTTAAAGCGTAAGGCTGAAAACCTGAAAAAATTAAAGCGTAGGCCTGAAAAACCTAAAAAATCCTGAAAAAGTTAAAGCGGAAGGCTGAAAAAGCGGAAAAAGCAGAAAAAGTTAAAGCGTAAGGCTGAAAACCTGAAAAAATTAAAGCGGAAGGCTGAAAATCCTGAAAAAGTTAAAGCGTTAGGCTGAAAAGCCGGAAAAGATTAAAGCAGAAGGCTGAAAAAGCCTGAAAAAGTTAAAGCGTAAGGCTGAAGAAGGTCGAAAAGCTGAAAGAGTTGAAGCATTAGGCTGAAAAAGTTAAAGCATAGGGCTGAAGAAGGTCAAAACGCTGAAAAAGTTGAAGCATGAGGCTGAAATTGCATAAAAAGTTAAAGCATAAAGTTGAAGAAGGTGGAAAAGTTGAAAAAGTTAAAGCAAAAGGCTGAAAAGTGGAAGCATTAGGCTGAATAGACCTTATGGAAGCCTGAACTAAAATCATTTTAAGGTTGAGAACAACATTACCACGGCTGTAGCCTGAAGACAGCTTAATCAGAGTTGAATAGAATCCATCCAGTTCATTCCATGTATGCTGGCTTTGTCTGTGATCTCTAATCTGTTTATCAACATGACAGGTAAACATGGAAATGGTCGTTAGCTTGTTATTCAACAACCACTGATCTCTCAGACAGACACACTATAGAGTTCTAGGATCAGAGCTGAGTTTGCTCCCATTCTGATACATGGGAGGAAGAGATGGGAGACATGATGAAGAGGAGGGAGGATGAGGCTAGGAGCCAGGAGGGAGAGATGATGAAGAGGAGGCAGTAGCCAGGAAAGAGAGATGATGAAGAGGAGGGAGATGATGAGGAAGGAGAGAAGAGTTGTGGTGTTGAGGACATGGTGAGACACCAGATAAGTGGACAGAGGGACAGTGATGATGACTGCAGTGGCTTTAAAGCTCCATCTTCATCATACATTGCTTTATAGATAAGGAATCAGGTCAAAGGTGAACCTAATTAACACAGCAGGGAGAAATGATCAGGTTGTCATGACAACGCAGCACCTGTGTGTGTGTGACAGGCTGCAAATGACACAGACATAAATGGATCAGAAACTCCATTGAAAATGCATGGAAAAACCTCGAACCCACTCCCCGAACAACTGTCCGCTGAGAGAAATCCGTAACAGATATCAAAATAATTTTTTCACCGTGAGCGCCACGAGGCTTTGAGGAACTCAGAAATGTCTTTTATTTTATCCTAAGTCGAACAGAATTTAAATGCTGGCAGTTTAATTCTGCCTGACTTTTAGGATTCTTCGTCCAGATTACAATGGAGTTTAATAGGGGCAAAATGGTGACTTTGTAAGATTCCGAGGGGCGTAGTTCAAAAATGGTGCATCTGACGGATTTTTGACCCGGGGCTTCCGACGAAGCCAACGAGTCAAGCTCCGTAATGATGTAAATTTTATTTTTCTGTGACGAAAACTGTAGAAGTTATGGCCATTTGTTCAAGATTTTCCTGAGGAGGAACAATTTTGGCCTGAAAAGTGCAATTTTTCATGTTTTTTCAGAGGGCATAGCTCAAAATCGGTTGAAGATATGAAGCTGAAAATATAGATTCTAGTTGTTCAACTCCTGAAGAGTATTTGAAAGTTTGAATGGTGTTTCTAGCTGAAACTATGTTGAAGATATGAACTCTGAACGGAGCTGAAGGGTTTGAAGTTAGAGTGGAAGTAGAGTGGAGCTGAAGGGAGTGAAAAAGCTGAAAATCTAAAAGTTGAACAATTTGTAAACTGGCGTAATTCAAAATTAGCTGAAGATATGAAGTTGAAAAGTCATAGCTGAAAAGCTGAAACTTTGAAGATTTGAAAAAACTTTGAATGGTGTTTCTAGCTGAAAGTATGCTGAAGTTATAGAGGTTGAAAGGAGCTGAAGTTTGTTGAAGGGATTTGAAGGATTTGAAGGCTTCCCCATAGAAATGAATGGGAAAAATTGATCAATAAATGATCAATAACTTGAAAACCGTTGAAGATATCAACTATAAAAGTCATAGCACCCCTCACCTGAATTTTCTGAACGTTTTGATACCTGAATGGTTGAAGTGAGTTGAAAGGGCTAGAAGGAGTAGCGAACCGAAAAACGGCGGAAGATGAATAATGTGGAATAAAGAGAAACAGGAAAACTAACTTGTGAATGCGCTGAACGCATTCACACAATAAGAAAAGAAACAGGAAAACTATAGTGTGAATGCGCAATACGCATTCACACAATAAAGGGAAACAGGAAAACTAATGTGTGAATGCTTTGAAAGCATTCACACAATAAATATTTCCGATGTAAAATACTTGTCTATCAAGTAGGATAAAATTTTTTTAACATGTTAATGGCTGTTTACATAGATCAGCTGTATGTCGGGAATCCGCTATCATTCTCCTTTGTAGGCCTATTATAGTTCACAGTTTATCAGACTATAAAAAGCCCACTGCTGATTTGATGTTGTTTTAAGTATTACTGTATTTGATTTATTTCTCATTCATAATTTGTCAAATATAATATTTATAACTTTTTTTTGATGTCTTGTGTTTTTCTTACAGTATATGTGCATAGTCTTGTATAAATCCCTATCAGCTGACATTCAGCGCTTTAATTACTTACTAAATAGTTAATTACTATTATGGCACTATTAGTGCCATAATATTGCACTTTTTACCTAATATAGTTGTCTCAAAATAAAAGAGAATCAAAAAATATGAACACACTAATACTGAAATAGCCTAAAATTTAAGAATTATTTCATTTTGTTAGATGTCAGAGGTTTTTTTTTTTTTTTTTTTTTTTTACAGGTTTTTAACAGAGAAGATACATCTTTTTCAAACATCATGGTCCTTATACTTGCACCCTTTGCATTGGCATGGTTGTTAGGCTACACATCCACTCAAGGGCGGTACACAGAACAAAGTTATCTCCAAGTTCTCACATCAGTTTCAGAACATTGCAAACATGGCAACGGTGAATGAGATCATAATGTAAATTTGCAGAAAAAGAGATAAAAAAGAGGCAGTGCAGAAGAAAATGGTGGTCATACACTGTGACTTCTTTTTCTTCTTTGTTCTTTTCATACTGCTCAACACTGCCCCCACAGATTCCAGTGGTACTGCTCCATTTGATGTGTCAGAATGCAGCCGCAAGAACTCTGAAACACACTAAGCTATGCATGTAAACGGCAAAGGAGACAGGCTCTGTATCCATCTTTAGCAAAGAGCATAATAGACCTTTACAGATGGTCAACTCTGTCAAATGCTGCCAGGAAGTCTAAAAGCACAAGAATGGTGAAGTCACTACATGGGTGATAAACCACTCTCATTCACTTGTAAAGAACTTTGAGTTGCATTCATTTGTTTCAAATATGCTACAAAAATAAAGTTTGATGGGTTAAAATTAGGCTCATGGGGACATTTGTGGAAGGCCGTGCAGGTTGAAAGGAGACACTCTACTAAACTTTGACATTTACTGCAGAATTATGTCTGGTGTGGTGGTCTGTACAGTCGCCTCACAGCAAAGGTTTAGATCTTGCCAGGAACATTTCAGAGTTAAGTTCATCATCCTTATTTCTTAATGTAGAAACAGTTATGCAATCAACTTCCTGGAAGATACCGGAAAGAGCCATCAGTAAGTTGTCGTCTCTGGTAGCGGTTTATTCGAACATTTCATCAAGAGTATTCATAACATTTCTAAACAATTTATCCCAGAAAAAAATGTACTGGAACATGTTGCACTGTTCGTGGTTATACTAACAACCAGAGACAGTTAAATTTGTGGCTACAAGAGCGGTGGTAGAACATACACTACGGGAGGGTGGTTGCAGGGATCCGGACTGCGACCAAATGGTTGCATTTTACGACTGAAACAATTTACAACTGCTTTTCAGTAAATAGGATTGTATCCCACCTTTTTTTAACAAAACAGGACCAACCATATTACTCTGCATTCCAAGATGTAAGATTCCCTGTGCTGTATTCCATTTGAACTTGGAAGTCGGAAGTTCCCAGCTCCGAGTTGGAAGTTTCAACTGGAACGGCCCCCCAGGTGGGATTTCCCACTCAGAAAATCGGACAATCCTGCCACCTCCAAGTAAAGATTTAAAGATGGCTGCGCCCAGTGTTAGCAGTCGGGTTAGCAGTAGTAGAAGCTTCTGTAATGTTACATTTATTTGTACTTCTGACTATTTTTTGTTGTATTAAATCAGTCATACACATTGTTTGATGCAGCTGTAGGGGGAAGCTGCTGTACTGTAATTCCCATTTTTCATGTTATATATGTGAACTACAATGCCAGCTATGCTTACAACGGCTAATAACAAAAGCCTTAGCACTGCAGACATGTTTTGCTAGGCTGCTATCTTACTTTCTGACCAAGGAACTGGACCACAATTTGGTTGAGTGTGATGTCACCCTTTAGTTCCCACCTCCCAGTTTTGAGGTAAATGGAACCCAGCATTATTCTTCTTTCTCTCTTTTTTGCCATGTTTCAGTTAAACAGTTTACCAACAGAAATTATGAATTGTACAAAATTATCAGACATTTGCACTCTTAACAAAGACATGGCTACTCTCTATATATTTGTGTGGGGGCGTTGTTCATGTGTGTGTTTGTGTATGGGGGTGGATGTGTGAGTCAAGATCTATTGAAGTTTATAGAATAGTTATAGAAGTCCTGTCTGAGATGTGACAGCTGATGTTGCCATAGTTTACCTAAAAAGCTCATAAAAAGTGGAGTAGCACGAACGCTTGGCATCTAAATAAATGCAGGTTCCATTCATACAGAAAGTTGGTCGCATATTTCATACAAGGGGCTCATGGGGGCTCAGAATGTAGTGGATATTCTTTGCTTTTTTTTTTTTTCTGTGTACACTACATTCCTCACAAGCCAAAGATTCATGCATGTAGAGTTACTTTGTGGTTTTAAATTGAGTGCAAGCATGAGTATGGGCATTTCATGGGTGTATCTGGGTTCAAGGTTTAAGGTTTAAGGCAATTTGACTTCCATCCAGCAATGAAAAATAAACTTGTGATGAAGTGGTGGCCTGTCCAGGATGTGTCCCATCACCTGACAGCTGGAACAGGTTCACCTCTGCCGCAACCCTGAACAGAATGGAGTGGGAGTAGAAAATGGATGGACCATTTCACAGAAATATGTTCAGTGACCTTGGCCTTTAGTCAGCATCACACACATGGAGATATGATTACTCTTAAACTAACAGTGTGCATTAACGATCCCTAACATCTGGTGGTTATGTTAAAGATAGACTGTAGCTATAAGTTGCATCTAAATGACCTGTTGTAGCAGCTTTTCTTCATCTGATTTCTATCCTAAAAGTTCACACAATTTTTTTTATCATTGTTTCTTGCTTTTATTTATCCAAAATCCATACTTTTTCATGTTTTTGCCTTATTCACAACCAGTGTTGGGAACATTACTTTAAAAAAGTAATTAATTATAGTTACTAATTACTTCTCCATAAAAGTAATGGCGTTAGTAACCGAGTTACAGCTTTATAAAAATAACTAATTACTTGGAAATGTAATTTTCCAATACTTTTTAATGTTCCGTTTGATGTCATTTTAAATTAACTTCAATTAATCTATTAAATTATCCTTTATGTTGAATTAATATAAAAGTGAATATCAGATCTGACTAATGAATGAAATCAATGGAAACTTTGCAGAATAAATTACTAACAGCAAAATCATTGACACTCCGACTGATGGATGTTGTGGCTCTGTCTCTTCAAGAGAGAAGCTTCATGTGGTTATGACGCCAAACACCAGAAGAAACACGAACTAATCAACGTTACTCATCATGTTCCTGTTTTTTATCTCTGAAGGAAACTGATGTTTGTGATGATTCCAGTTTATAATTCTCCCCGTTGTGCGCATGTGTGTTTGGCTGCGCAGATTGACAGGGGTTTGCAATGATAGTCCTTCATCATCATCATCATCACTGTTTCTGTACCGCTCCGGTCAGATGAAGACAGATCCAATGTAGTATATCTTTCGTATTAACTATGAACTGAATTCGGGTCGTGGGTGAAAGAAATAATTCAGGGAAACTTGTTACTTGAACTATGATGGTGTTTTCTGCTTAAACTGGATGTAATCGCTGCCTCTGTCGGGTTGGTGACGCCGTATTCCCTGTATAGGTCCGCAGGTCTCACAGAAACCTTTTTACTCAAACATGAGTGTGTGAAGAGGCACGTGCCTGCAGCCCTGGAGACCGCAGGTTACTGCTGAGTGTATGGGCGAGTGTCTCCAGGCATTTGCGTATCACTCCGCCTCCTCTCTGCAAGAGGACCAGCACAATATAGTCCCAACAAATGTGAAACTTCTGTTCGCTGTAAGTTTGAATATGTGAGATTCAAACTTCTGTATGAATCTCACATAACAATAGTGACGCGCTGTCAGTGAAGGCCAGTAACGGTAATGGCGTTATGATGACAGACTTAGTAATTAGTTAGATTAGCCCGTTACTGAAAAAGTAGTGCCGTTAGTAACGCCGTTTATTTCTAACGCCGTTATTCCCATCACTGTTCACAAGGTTTATCCATTGATGCAGCTAATCACACAACACACCTTCCCCATGTTTTCTGTATTTTTGCACCAGTCATAGATTTTGCAGTCGTTAAGTTGGTCTTTTTTTCTACAAGAACATAAATCATTACATCGTGTTCACAGCTTTTATATAGACTGGTATCAATTAATAACCTATGTCGCTATCTTTTACATCAAGAGCTAAGGTTTGTACTTGGATTTTTTTTTTTTTCTCATAAGGGGCAGGTTTCCTGCAGGAATGAACAGAGCTCCAGCTCAGTGAGTCTTACTTCACTCTGAGCACACAGTGAACAGTTTTCCTGAAGTCAGACCAGACTGGTCAGAAGTCAGACGATGTCTATCTGAAGTCCTTTTGTTGGACCAGTTTCCGTCTCAGCTGCAGCAGACCTGGAGTCAGCATTCAGAGACAAGAACAGAGTCTAATCTCACATCACATCCTGCTGAAGGACAGCAGAGCTAATGGAGTTTCAGTGAAGTTGTGGAAAAGAAGAGGAGGAGGAGGAGGAGGAGGGAAGAGGAAGCAGCCACTGAGTGACTGCAACAGAAAGGCACATGATGGAAGTAGCAGCTGACGTACAATCCAACGGCAGAACAGCACATGCTAATTCTTATTCCAATTTTTAAAACGGCCAGAATTACATATAATGTTTCCATTTTTCAGTCTCTGGTCTATCAGTGTGGAAATGTTGCTGCCTTCAGCTTTAGATACAGTACGACAAAAATTTCTGACAGAATCAACTAAATCTTTTGAATCCAGTATTAAAAATATTTTTTGTAAAATAAAATCCTTCTCTTCTAACAGAAATAAACACTTTTTTATACAACATGGTATTTGTGCCCTGGTACATTTTGGTGCTATAAAGCCGGTCGTATATCTGTGGGTATTGATGAAATTTTGTCAGAACATCTCAGTAACTTAACAGAAGAGACAATCCCACCGCACCCTGGAATTGGCTGGCTGCGTGGGGATGAGCTGCTTGTGTTTGTCTCTCCATTTACGTCCGTTCTCTAGTGAACACTTGAATGCAGCCTGATACGCGCCCTTTCTCAAGAGACATCTGAAAAAGCTGCGCCGTTCTCAAACAATATCACGTCTCAATGACAGCCGGACTTTCACTCTCGCTTCCTCTGCGGCCTTTTGGAGCAGGTATAAACACTTTTGATTTCCAAATTGATTTCCAAACAACACATCTCATAAACTAGTTCTGACAGACTATTAACTTGCCCTTGTTGAGATGAGGTAGCATGAGTTTCTCTGGAGAGAGTTGTTTCAAGGCTGCATGTGCCGAAAACATGGTCACCTTGAGCACATACAGAAGAGTTTATGAGCTGTTTAGAATTTGTTTCATGAATAAATATGACCAGAGGCATCATCAGGAATTAAAGGGGGGCCCAATTTAACAAATGAGGCTAAAAAAAAAACTAATTGACTAACAAAGACTCTGAGAGTGCACGTAACCCCAAGTTACTTCTGAGCAGGTGAAAACCTTTCTCCATTGTTGTCTAATGTTAATAGTAAAGATTCCATCATCAGGAAACTTTATTACTTATACATAATCATGTGACTTTAACAGGCCTATGTCCTTCCAACAAATCACTCCCGTGTTTTCATCATGGGGGTCCTCTACATCGGGAACTACCCCTGTCCTGCTGCATGGTGGTAACTGTCTTTGTCTTGGTGTACAGGGGCCAATATTACCGCCTTACGGTTATGGCATGGGCCTTGTCCCCTGGACCTGGATGGCTACCATGGTGGTAGCCTGGGTGATGGTGGGGGGAGTGGCTCTTGGGCCGTTTCTCAATTCCTAGATTGCGTACTGCATACTCCTGTACTTGTGAGTACAGAGTTGTGGGTACGTACTGGAAGTCTGCACTTGTGGAGTTCACAAGCGCAGACTCCGCCTACTTGATGGATTGGGACAATGCAAACTGACATCACCACCAACGGTGTGCAGCAAGTGAGCAAGGCCTGCCTGTCAACTTGAAAATAATATTGTATTATTCTACAGTTTAGTTATTGTTGTGGAGCTGTGAGAGCTTATTTTTTGAAGCACTTCGTAGTGCTTTAATGCATGAAAAGTGCTAAATAAATAAATTAAGTCGAGTTCAGTAACAAAGTGCTTAAACAAACCAAAATGCAAAGAGGGGGGAACATGTGAGTATGAAGGCCCATTTATGTTCAATGCAAAAGACAGATATGCAAGCAGACGGGCAGTTTCATCCATCATCTGCATCGGTTACTCATTTAATTTGGTGTGTTTTCAAGGGGCTGTTTGGTCCGTCATTTGATGCAGAAGAATACCTCCGGAAACTGTGGGGTCAGTGTTGAGCTGTGTCGCAGAAATGCAGCCAGTGAAAAGAACAAACCAGAGAAGAAGAACAGGAACCTGAAGGAAACAACTCAAAAACCACTATGGCCAAATAGCCCAATGAAAGCAGTTAAATAAAAGGTCTTTTTTTGTATGTGGATGTGGACAGTTGCAAACAATGTTGCATTACCCAAACTGTGTTAAAGGGTGTAAACTGACATTAAAACAGGGAAATTAACTCTGAACTCAACACGACCGCCTAGTGGATAAACTGATTTATGAACCAGATATGCAGTCATCCTCAAAATTATTCATACCCTTCAATTAAAAATTGGGGAAAAAATCAGTCGTCAGTGAAATAAGTTGAAATTGACAAAAGTAATAAATGAAATTCTATGAAAATCATGACATTGATTTTGAATTGTGGTTTGAAATAAATATTAAAAACAAATGCACAAAAAATAAAACCAGTAAACAAGCATGATGGGGCTCCGAAGCTAAAATTGTGTTTGAGACAGTCACTGCTATCAGGTGTTTTCTGTAACGTCCAATCAGACGTCTGCATGTGTTGACAGGTTAGTTGGTCCACTGTTTAATTTTGTTTGTTTGGTTTTTTTTTAACTATTATTATCATTTTCAACCATAATTCAAAACCAACATTTCATATCAATAAATTATAATTTTGTGAATTTTTATTTATTATTAGTCTCTTTAGTTTCCTGTTATTTGAATTACTATTGTGAATTTAGCCTTTTCTTTAATTGGAGAGTATGAATAATTGTGAGGACGACTGCACATCTCTCACTTTGCCTCTTGATTAAAGCAAAAGAACAATGAAGAGGATACAACATGCTGTATAAACATACACATCTGTTCTTAACATCAGACTGTTTCCTTTTAGTGTGAGGAGTCTGAATTTCATCCTTCAGCTTGTTTACTTTATTACCTCGTAGCAAGTATTTGAACAGGACTCCAAGCGATGGCTTGTCAATTATGCATATTGTATATTAATGCTTCATTTTATTTGATTTGCCTTTCCTTTGCTGTTAATTCATGCACAAACAAGTCACGGGTCCTCCGGTGCGGAAGAAGAGCCCTGGTTCCACCATCTACAGAAACTGAAATCAGCCCAAAACCACTATATCTGAGTAATTAACTCCTTCCTTCACGCTTGGCAGAGAGGGGTTTTTACTTTAATGATTTGATTCACTGATCCTTTAAATTTAGCCCCGCAGGAAGAGATGCAAGCACAACTCTGTCTTCGTTTATTGTCTCTGAGACTCTTTCTCCTGCATACTGAATCAAGAAAGAAAGCCTCATTGAGTTTATGAGACACAGAAACAAAACAGACTTGTGGGCACATCCTGATAACTTCCTGTCACATGACGGGTGTGTTGAGATCCAGCTTCAAAAGTTGGTTTTAAAATTGATTAGCATGAGCGTGTGCGTGTTTTTGGGCTTAAAAGGGAAGATAACACCCGAAACACTGATCTGCCTGATCAATATCTCGTCTACCTGTATCAGATAAGACATCAAAGGTGGTGTTTCCTGCCTCCATCTCGCCTCGCTTTACAGAGGCAGCATTCATCCTCAGCTGCTGATGCTTGTCATCTATCAGATATGGCAGAGTATGAATATGAATGTGGAATATTTGTTGCTGCATTAACATGTGGAAGTCGACTTTGCTCGTTAATGTGAAGTGATGGGATGGAGACAGTTCCTCCAGCTGAGCTGCTCCAAGAGATGAAAATGAAACAGGAAGCCGCCGATGCCAAATTAAAACCATCAGCGCTGATATGAGAGAAAGACGTGGTTTCATTTTTAAAGACTATGGATCCCAGTCTGTACTGTCGTGAGACTTTTACCTGTTTTTCAGCTTATTTATATTATTTGACATCTGCAGTTACTTTGCAGTTTTCCTTTCTACTGTCAGGAGAAGAACGCGGCCTCTTTCATGTCGGAGTCTTCTAATGCAGAGCTGTGAAGTCCTTCAGAAGTGTGAAAAACAGCCTTATTTGACATCAGTGAAGTTTGGATTTAATCTTCCTTGTTAAAGCTTGTGAGACCTAAAGCAGGAGTTTGATGTCCTCATGTTGCTTGTTTGCTCTGTTTCCCATTTGTGCTATTAGGTTTTTTACAATATTGTAGTCTTTCTTTATGTTGCTCTCTTCTTTAAATATTTTTGGCTTTTCCCTCTTTTAAACATATATTTTCATGCATTTCCTCTCATTTTTGTCCTCACTCTTCTGGCCTTTAAACTACATTTTCCATCTTGTTCCAGCATTTCCTTGCTAGTTTCTTATCGTTTCTTCTTTCCTTCTCCAGCCTCTCAGAGCAGTGAATGATGCAGGATCGTGTGGAGACCTTGGACAGTTTTTTTTTTCTTTTTTTCTTTAAGGGAAACATTGATACATAGTCAAACATTAAACTTTAAAAACAATTCAAGAAAAGTACTCTTAAAAAGTATGACAGCACACAGAGGAGACGTATCAGCAGCTGGAGGAGGAAAGAACCTCCTACTGTGGTTCATCCTACTTCTATCCTGTGAAGCTCTTTGGTTTTACATGTTTTGCATGCAAAGAGGAAATTTCCGCATACGTACTCAGTGCGGAATGTCACTTTACTGAGCTTTCGTCCTAGAAGACATTCATCAGAGCTAAAAGGTTTCGCTCTGATGAAAGTCTTGCTGGACCAAAAGTTCAGTCATAAAGTGACATTTTGCTCAGACTTAGGCCCAATCTCAATTCCTATTTTCATTCCTTCCGCTGCTCCTACCCCTTGCCCTTCCCCATCTCCAGTTTCAAGTGCTAGGGATTGAATTATTCCCTTAAAAAATGGGACAACCCTTCAGAATTCTCATGTGCCACCAATAGTCGTCCATGGTGCTGTAAACTCACATCATGGTTGTTTCCGGAGGCGTTTGCAATGCTGTCTGCAGCAGTAATAACCTCCCTTTCTTGGGCAATTGATCTATTTTTGCAGCTTTGGGCCGAAAAACGTAAAAATGAAAGAAAAAGAAGACGCCTTTGACTCAAGCTTAACATTAACGTTAGGTTACAGACATGAGTAGATGCACGTAACATCGTGACACTTGCAGTTTTTTCACAGGTTACATCAGAAAAACCTTTAAACATTAAAATAGTGATTTTCATATTTTATTTATATAAAAATACTAACATTTTTGTATTTATTTGGCTGCTGCTGACGATTTCCTCGCCATTTTGCCTGTATTTTGCATGAAATTGAGGGTAATATCATACCACCAGTTTTCTACCTTGGAAAATTTCCATTTTGAAGGCCAGATAGTCCTAACACTCCCCCCTCCCCTTATGTCTGAACCAGAATCGGGGACACCACTACCCCTTAACATGAACGTGGGAAACAAAGGGTTAGGTCCAAGGGCGACGGGCTAACTGGGGAATCGGAATTCATCCCAAGTGTGCGGAAATTTCCTCTTTACATCAAGTTGAATCCATTTCCTGCACTTTTCCCAAGACTGCACCAGGTTGAGCGGTAGTCCACTCATGTTTTGTTGAGGTGAAGACTTGATTTGACGTTACATACACATACGTTGTCAGTATCACTGCAGCAGTCTCCTTTTTTATTATTATTTAGGTTTATTCACACGCATGCAACATCTAAAAAATACAAACATACAATTCTTTTCAGAGAGTGAGGTGTGAAATGGGTCTCCTCAGAGAAGCTACTTAAAGCTTATATCAGGGGGCCCAATTTTCTACAAGCTAATTAATGAGTAGGCAAGAAGGGAAGAAAAAAAATTGAATTATTATATATATAGCTATATATATATATATATATATGAGTGTGTGTGTGTGGGTGTGTGTATATATATATATATATATATGTAAATGAATGTATGTGAATGTATGGTGTGTGAATGTGAGTGAATGTTCCGGTGGTGGTCGGAGGGGCCGTAGGCGTGAAATGGCTGCCACGCTTCCGTCAGTCTGTCCCAGAGCAGCTGTGGCTACATACGTAGTTTACCATCACCCAGTATGAATGAGGAGTGAAAGAATGATGGATCTACTGCGAACGCTTTGAGTCCCCTGCAGGAAAAAGTGCGATATCAATCTAATCCATTATTATGTATGTATATGTATATATATATATATATATATGTGTATGCTAGCTATGCCCTATCCACAACTTATAACAAATTTGTAACAGGCGTGTAAAAGTACCAATAACAATAAAAGTAACCTCAGCATTTTAAGTACGTAAGATTGGACTCTGATAAAATAATACAACACAAAGTATTAAAATAGAGGAAAAGTCATCAAGACAGATAACAAGAGCATTATAAATCAATAGGTTCTTTGACAAGTTTTGATATCATCTAGCTCCAAGGTTAAAAAACGTACTTGTATGATGATAGAAGCTGCATTTTTAAAACTTTTTTGATGATCGAGAGGGGGTCAGACATTGTCAAATTCTCGTCAAGCTCATTCCTAGTCTGCACTAGTTTGTTTATGCCTATGTTTTTATTTATTTATTTATTTATTTATTTTTCCAGTAATTCAATTTCCATTTTTTGTGGCTTAAGTGTGTGTGGGGAGAAACACTGGAATGAGGTTAGAGTCTGAGTCAAACTTCACCCATTCCAAAGCATGGATGATGTTTAGGCGGACCGAGTTCGCTTGTTTGTTCTGGATCAGAGTCCGTTTGCGCATTCACAACTCCCCCCAAAAAGCGGACTTTCCCAGCAAACGGACTCTGATTCAAATCAAAAAAGCTTTGTGAATGCGCCCATAAAGCAGTAACTTTCTACATGCTGGACCGTTGCAACAAAAACAACAAAACCTCACGAGAGTTTGTAATAAAACAATTCAATCTTGCAAGATTTCATTAGTAAAAAGATCGATACAGCGTTTTTTTTTAGCACGGTTTTTACTCCAGATGCCTTTACTTCCTAACGCAACCCTCTGCACAGATCTGGGCTTGGGACTGGCTCATGAAAGACACTGGCTTGTGCCCCTCCCAAGGATGCATTATGTCTTGTAAAAGTTTACCAATTTGAAATGCTCATTTCCACCAAAGAATGCTGTTACTGAGATTGCTGCAAAATCTGCAAAAACCATGCAGTTTTCCTGTTTTACCACTAGATTCTGTGCTTTTAGTCAAAGCTGTTCTCATATTTAGGGATTTTTTACAAGTACAAGATGGGAAATTCCACACTTTCCACACACAACATGTTCTCATGCACAAAATACACTCAAATCTGCCCATAAAAGCAGTTGATGAATGAGGGCCTTGGACATTTACTGTTCCCTTTCAATGGAAACTGCTCACCTGCTATCAGGAGCAGCTCACAGCTCAGCATCTTGTTTCATTTCAAGTGTTTGGAAGATTCAATCTGCAACCTAAAAAATCTCAACTTACACATAGCGGAAACACACTGACATGATTTTAGATCCCCATTGATGTCATAAGAAGAAGAAGATGAAAAAAAAAGAACTAGGTTATGGTTTTTCAGGGGGGATGCTCCTCTGTGTGTGTTTTTGGTGTGTGTGGGACTATCCTACTTTACCTCCTCTAATTGCAATTACCAGCTGTGGCCTGGACTATTATCATTTTGACAGTTTACAGAGGTTTCTTTATTAAAGAGCTGAAAGCATCTAAGTGGGTTAGGTGTCTTGAGCTTTTGTGTTGGCGCTCCTGACAGATTCCCTCTTCCTGCTCTTTAATTGCCTGTACGTCGTCAGGTCGGAGGCGAGGCGCCCGTTCCCCTCCAACGGCGTCCCACCGAGGACTAATCCTGCACCAGTTAATGAATCTAAAAAAACCTCCCAAAAAACAAATCTGATGGAAAAATTCTGTCAGAAAAAATCCACACAAGGTGTCAAAAGATGTTTATCACAGTAGAAACTGAACTCAAAATTAGAATGACTAATTTAAATATATTTTTAAATGTCCAGTTCCTTTAAAGGGAGAAATAACTAAATTGGTTCACCATGAGAGTTGCTGATGAGCGCTGCCTGTAGGGATGTGTCATACTGGAAGATTTGGTATTGATCTGATACCAAGAAAATAGAGGATTAGTATATTGATATACCAGTATTGACACAGTAAAATCAGCAGTGTTGGGGTAACTCTTAATTAGTGTATTATTAAAACCTCAGTGCGACGCTGAGCATCTGTGGTGTAGTCAGTGTCCGGCTGTGATGCGTTACATTTGTGATGCACAACTCCAACAGCTGACAGATGTAACGAGTCCAGCAGAGGAAAACAGATCTTTCATACAAAATGTCATCTGGCAGATCAAAAGGGTTGCACCATCTCAGAATATTCTCTCTCTTCTAAGAGTTCCTCTCACGATCTGCGCACCAGCATCGACAGGATCTTCTAAAAATGGGTAGGCCATTTTCCAAGAGCGCTAATCGGTCAGTGGGTGGTGCTTTTATACTCGGTGGTCTCTGATCCAGAACTTAACCTGGTCTGGACCAGGTTAGGCGATCAGTATAAGTTACCATGGAGATAGAACCCGATCAGAAGTGAACCAGCAACCTCGGATGGAAAACCCAGGGTTAACCCTGAAGTTACCTCCAGAAGAGAAAATCTGCCTTCGTAGTGCTGGCCCCGGGTTAATGTGTCCTTTCAACCTCCTCTACTTCACTTCAAAAATCCGTGTTGCCATTGGTCGCTGACTGTGGCGTTTTATACAGAGAGAGAGCCAAGGTCTCCGAGAGGTGAAAGCAGGAGGAGAGTCACATGAACGTACATGAACTTGTGGCCGGACCGGCTTGTAAACATGATGCTAGAGATTAACACAGAGAGACGTGTGTGACGTCATGCTATACTTCAGATGAAATTCCATATCTAAGTTTTTGCACAGCGATTTTTTAATTCTATCATGAAATGCTGAATTTTCACTTATTGCTCTAAGTTTTGCAGCCTCATGAAAAAATGTGAACATTGCAGGCTGACTGAAAATGAGCTTTTCTTTTGACAAATCATAGAAAACTGAACTCACTGTCCATTTTTATTTCGTATATCTACAGTTGTGCTTTAATAACCCTTTGAGCCTGTGATTGTTACTCAACAACAATGGTGATCAACGACGCATTAATGACAGAGATTATTGCAATGTGGCACATCAAATTAAACTGCAGAAACTAGGCTACAAGTCAGCACAAACCTTTTTAAAATGTGCAAGACACAACTAAAGTTGTATCCAAATGAAATAAAAAATTTAAAACATAAATGCATGGCATAATAGCAACCTACGTATAACATTTCTATCTCCACAGCCACAACCCTGCATCAGACAAGCACGAAATGCATATCAAATGAAAGCAGAGACTGTAGAATCCAAACTGCTCCACAGTCCTCTACACCAAAGAATTACAGAGACAGAAGCCAATAAGCAGCAACAGCAGAAACCGCTCAGGCTATAGTTTTAAAGATTTCTCTTACCTTTGCTGTTTCTCCATGAAAACAATTTTTTTACCAGTAAATCCACACCTGGGGCCAGCACTACGAAGCCAGATTTTCTCCTATTGAGGTAACTTCAGGGTTAACCCTGGGTTTTTTGTCTGACGATGCTGGTTCACTTCTGATCGGGTTATATCTCCCCGGTAACTTATGCTGAACGCCAAACCTGGTCCGGACCAGCTTAAAGGTTAAGTTTCTTTTTTTTCAACCTGGACCTTATTTCTAGGAGTATATATACTGTATACGTGCATTTACTCACTGGTAAAGTTTCTGCATCACTTTGAGTCCTTTGGTAGATATTAACGTTGAGTCACCCTTCGGTGTTCCGGAGAGACGGGGCAGCCACTATATAAGACATTCAGCAGAACTCCTTGATTTCATCAATGCTTTAAGTAGAATGAACTACGGAAGCGTGCATCATGAACGCGCGACCCCGAAAAGTATGTTGCACACCCTCATAACTAACAGAAAGCTAAATCAGAAATCATGAGACAATAGTACTCATTCATTCGTTCATTCTACTTAAAGTTCTGGTGAAAATCAAGGAGTTTTGCTGCAGATAATGTCTTATATAGTGGCTGCCCAGTCTCTCCCATTTTACTGGATGTACACTAAAGGGCGACTCAACGTAATATCTTATGAAAGACTCAAAGTGCATGTATATACTCCTAGAAATTAGGTCCAGGTTGAAAAAGAAACTTATCCTTTAAATTCTGGATAAGAGATCATAGATCATAGAGCACCACCCCCTGACCAATTAGCGCTCTTGGAAAATGGCCTGCCCGCTTTTTAGAAGATCCTGTCGATGCTGGTGCACAGATCGTGAGAGGTATTCTTAGAAAAGAAAGAATATTCAGATGGTGCCAGATGACATTTTATATGAAAGATTATGGTTTTCCTCTGCTGGACTCAGTTTCATCTGTCAGCTGTTGGAGCCGTACATCACAAATGTAACGCATCACAGCCGCACTGACTTCACCACAGATGCTCTGCATCACACTGAGCTTTTATTAATGTTAATAGACTAATTAAATTAATTTTGATATAGACCAATACCTCACCTCGAGTGAAAATAAATATTAGTTCTGTACTGATGTAGCTGAATAGCTTAATTTTTTTGTAGCTGAATTATTCTCATGGTGTTCAAATCCCACTCGGTAAAATGTCATTCATTAATTCATTCACAGGTAGTTTCATGCACATCGTTGGTGATGCTGATTATATTCTTGTACTTTATTCTTTACTTGTTCCCATGATAATTTTGCGCTGCCGGGGTTGCATCTAAAAATAATGTGGTGAAGAGGTCACACATGCAGAAAACATGAATTTATGGAGCGCACACCCACCCATGCCGTCATGGTGAAGAGTTACAATACGTGCACAACATGACCCTGGAAATACATGTATCTATATGGAAACTATGAGAAGGAAATACACAGAGGAAGCACTGCAGTGTGATGAAGTGACACTAAGTGATCATGTTTCATGATTGTACAATTGCACGGACTTATGCATAACAGAGTCGGCAATTTTCTGCCAGCATTCCTTCCTGCTTTTGCTGTGGCAACAAGGCGGGATTATCCAATGGGCATTCTGGGCACAAAATTTTAAACAAAAATTCAAATTCTATACTTTTATTCTAGTAAAGTATAATTTTGTAAATTTTTATTTATTACTACTTTTGTCAGTTTTGTATTATTTGAATTACTATTGTGAATTAAGCCTTTTTTTTTAAATGGGAGGGTATGTAAAGTTTTAAGCACAACTTTATTCAACTGCTTGTTAAAGAAGCCCTTTGGCAGATTTTCTCTGCGAGGCGGCCTCTAATGACGACTAACCCAGCATCTCTGAGTCCTCTCCTGCCAGTGAAAGTAAGTTTGATGTTGACCCTTATCTTTTCTCTCGCTTGTCCCTTCCATTTTCTCTTTTTCTTACTTCCTCTGATAATATACTTTTGCATTTCTTTGATGAATCAGCTACATTGTGTGTTAGAAATGGTCAGTGTGTTGGTCTCCATTTGCCGTTGTGTGATGCTGTTTGTAAAGCCAAACTCAGACGTACGCAGCGTCCCAGAAGAAAAAAATGTTTTTTTCTCAGTCTGAGACGCTGCTCGGCACCTCTGGCTTCAGGAATGTACAGAAATAATGTCAATGTACCATCAAAACAAGTCAGAAACATACTTTACAAGGTAAAAAAAAAAAGTGACATTGTGCTACTCTAACACAAGCACCTAGTCACCCAATCACATGGCAGCAACTTAATGCATTCAGCCATACATGGACCCTGTCCCAATACCGCCACTAAATGCTATGGTCCTGTCTGAAGGGTGCAGTTGGTAGAAATTCACATTAAGGGCTGGAGTTTGCAAGTGCGGGAAAATGGCAGAATTGAGACAGTAATCGTTCCTCCATCATCTTGCATTTTATTTCATTGTTTCCAAACTCAGTCTTACCTCTGTACCTGGTGAAGAGACATAATTTTCAGACCTAAACTGGGGAAAAAAAAAAAAAAAAAACATAATTTCATCTGCTCTTGTAAGATATATGTTATACAATGCACACCTGTTTAAAGGAGGACAGCGCAAGTTCCAGCTTTTTTTCAGAAGTTCGCCCCCTCTGGTGACAAGTGGAAGTGACACTAATGACGTGCACACGCATAAGATGCTTCGACTGCATTGGTCTCTAATTTAACCCACATTTCACTGTCTGAGCCCAGAGTTAGAGACACGATGTTTACTGAAGTAACAAAGTGATAAATCTGCAGGTTGTTTATGGTTTGATCGTTGAGTAAACTGACAGACTGTATGCTAACGGTAACAACAGGCTAACGCTGACTTGTAGTTCAAATACCTAAATTCAGAGGCTGAGACCACGACCACCTTCTAAAATAACCGCATCAACTAAATCTAACAAGTGGCTACAGTGTATCTCTTCCCCGAGAACTGTAATACTGCCGCATTTACATGCTAAAAACTTAGCATTGCAATTATATGCAAACTTATTTCTGTCACTCATCACATTTACCTTGTTAGTAAGAAGAAAGCCAACAGCGGGTCCACTTTTATTTCCAGACTAGATCGGAGCTCCCTCCAATTAATAAAAAAGAAAGAAAAAAAAAAGCTGCTCGGTTGTTTACTCCCGTCTTACCCCAGTGCCGAAAAAGCCCCCTTGCCCTGGGGACTGGTCCGACTCCAGTTTGGTTCTCTTCGTCTCACAAGACAAAACTTTTCTTCTGTGTCTTACTGGAGTCTGAAGTGGGGTTTGAGAACCCGAATATCTTGCATTAAGCATTCAAAAACAGTATTAGAGACCACCGCAGTAAAGAAAGATCGGCTCATTCCACACATCAGGCAATTGTAAGAAAATGTGGAAGAAAGAAAAGAATAGTATTTAACACTTAAAGTTGTGCAATGCACCTTTAATTAATAAGTAAATGAATTACTTACTGAACTAATTTATGCAGTTGGATAATAGTGCCAATGGTAAAGGGATAATAGGCCTAACTGTTGTTTTTTACATTCTAAACTAAACGTATAATAATGATTTAATTGGCTTCTCTGTGACTGTAATTATTAGCACAGAATGTCCACATGTCCAGAAAGACATGTATGTCAGGTAAACAGTTCTCCCTTGGTAAAAACACCGTGTCCCAATGGGACATACCTGTCCAAATGAAGTTGAAATTCAAATCAAATATAGCAACTTTTGTCAGTAAACTAATAACTTTCATTATTCAAATGCTTTGAATTTTAATATTCAAAGCACATTTCCAAGTAACAGGAAAACCTTGATATATATATATATATATATATATATTTACATATACTGTTTAGATCCCTGAGGGGAAATTAGGGCTCTGCGTTTTACCCATCTCTGTACAGTAGTACCAGAGAGCAGTGGGCTGCTACTTGAGGCTCCTGGGGAGCAGTTGGTGGGTATTAGGGACCTTGTTCAGGGGTCCACAGTGGTTCACCTGAGTGTCACGTTGGGGACTTGACGTCCACAATAGAGAAATGGGACACACTACACACTTGAATGCTTCAACGGTAACACACATTGCCAACGGTGCAAGGGTGGAAGTGCAGGTATTGGGACAGGGCCCATGATCAAGACGACTTGCTGGAGTTCAAAATGAGCATTAGAATGAGGAGGCTATGGATCCCTGGCGGTTGACTTGGGGGGGGGGGGTCTGGGCTGCCTCGCCGCTGGGGCGGGGCTGTATCCAGCCCGATGGGGGGCATGGGGGTCAGCGGTTGGGGCTGCTCTGCGGCGGTGGGCGGGTCGCTGGTGGGGCCCTGGCCGGTGGCTGTCGGCTGGCGCCGGGTGGCCGGGGTCGTCCCGGGGCGGGGGGGCGGGGGGTCCTGGGCCCCGGTGCTCTGGGGTGGCCCCTGCCTCCGGGGCCGGGGGACCCGGCTTGGCGCTGGGGGGGCGGGCCGGCGGGACGTGCCTCCTCTGGATTTGGCCGGTCCTCACGACCTGGTGACGTCTAGTCACTGCGCCGGGGGCCGGGGCGCCTCTGCTGTGTGCGTGCGGGTGTGTGTGCTGGTGGGTGTGTGTGTGTGGTGGGGCTGGGGGGTGTATCGTTGTCGTGTCTGTGTCGGGATGTGGGCATCCGGGATGTTGGTGTCGCGGGAGCGGCCATGTGGGGGGTGTGGATTTCCCCTGTGCTTGTCCTGCGTGTGGGGCTCTGGGGGTCGCGGACGGAGCTGCGCTTTCCGCCGGGGTGCTTGGTTTTCGGCGGACCCGTGGTCATGTCGTGTCGTATCGATGTTGGGGTGTCTGGCTTGGCTGTCGGGGTGTGGGGTTTTGTCCATATCGTTCAGCTCTAGTGTGTGGAGGTGGGGGGTTGCGGGGTGGCCGGGTCTTTTCCACGCCGGGTGCCTGTCCCGCCTGGCCGCTGTGTCGGTTGGGGCTGGCCTGCGCTGGTGGTCTCGTGCGGGTTGGTCTCGCGTGGTCCGGGGGCTGGGGGCGGTGGACTTGTGGCGTGGGGGGGGCTGGTGGCCCCGTGGTCCCCGTCCTTGGTATGTGTGGGTGGGTGTGTGACTGGAGGGGGGGCGTGAATGCGGTTGTGTGTGTGTGTGGCTGCCTGTGGGGGTGTGTGGAGATGGGTGGGTGGGTGGGGGTGCATGGATGATGGGTGTTTGGGTGCGGGGGTGGTGGTGCATTGGTGGGGTTTGTGTGTGTCGGGTTGGGGGTGGGAGGAGGAAAGGGGGAAAAAAAAAGAAAAAAAAATAGCAGCTCTGCGTGCCTCTTGGGGGGTTTGCGAGGCCTGGGGATGTTGGGCCGGTGACTCTGGCCCCTCCGCCGACCCTTTCCGCTCCCGTCCCTTTTCCCCCCTCCCTGGCCTGGCGTGGTCGAGCGCCCCCAGGGGCCGAGGCTGGCCCCTCTGTGGTGAACGCCGGACGCCGGCCCCTTCTGCCCTGGGGGGATCCCGGGAGGCAGGGGTACCTAATGCCGGTAACGGCTCTTCTTCCAGGGGGGGAATTCATACCCCCCTGGTCTCCTTTCCCAAGACCCCCCCCCCCCCCTGCTCTACCTCACACACACACACATAGGGTTTTGGGGAGGGTGCGTGTCAAGCGGGCGTGGTGAGGGAGGGCACCAAAGTGCCTTTGCTTGCCACGTCTAGAGGCAGCCTGCTCCCCAGTTTTAACCACACTTAGACACCTAAACACATAAAATAACAACAGCTCACAACCACTTCTGAGGGGCGGGCCATATAGTGTGTGGAAGGAGGGAGGGGCCGGTTGGGGGGTCATGCCCCCTACGCGACCCCACTCCCGGCATGACTTGGCACTGCCCCTTAGTTTTAACTGCAAACAACACACATCTTACACACACAGTCATGAGCGGGGGGTGGGGGGGGGACAGGGTCCTTTCATACCCCGGTCTCCCGGGCGCTACTGGGGGGAGGGGGGGACAGTGGCTACTTCACGCGCCAGCGGTTAAGGCTGGCTGCATTGCGGGGGATCTGCTGGCCTGGGGGATGCCTGGCCTGCTGCGTCCGGGGGGTGGGGGATGGGGGGGGGGGGGGTGGTGGGGGGGGGGACGTGTTGGGGGCTTGGAGCTCGCGGCTCCTTCCCCGGCCCGAGCTACCACTCAGGAGGCACGAGGGCATGGGCAAGAGAGAGGTGGGTATGTGAGAATAATGAATGAGAGTGTGAAAGAGGAAATGTGGGAGGGAGGAACTTGGGCTGGAAGAGGGAGGAGATGTGGGTAAGTGGTTGGAGGAAAGGGGGGATGGAGGAAGGAGTGGCATGCTCGTGAGTGTCTATTAGGGATGGTCATGAGGGGCTGAAGGAAGGAAGGGCGGGAGTGTGATAGGTCAGAGGGATGGGCGGGGCTGGACATGTAAGGGGGGACTGTATGGGGTATTGGGGGTATAGGGAGGTGGGGGCGTATGTGTGGGGGGGTGGGGGAGGGGTTGGTGCAGTTATGTGGGGGGAGTGCATGTGTGTGTTAGAGGGTATGAGGAGGTGGGGGTAGATGTGGACGGTAGAGGGAGGAGAGTGTTGGGGGTGGAGAGAGGAGTGAGTGTGGGTATGTAATGTCGGAGAGCGGAGTGGGTGGGTGTATGTGTGTGTGGGGGGGGTACACGGAGGTGTTGGGTAGGGCTGGGCGGTGTGGGCGGAGGTTCGTATCTCGGTATTCGTGCCGGGCATCTTGGTGTCGGTGTGGTGCGGTGTGGCTGCGGGTTGGTTGGGGGCTGGGCGCTTTGGAGGGGGGTGCGGTTTTGTTTGTGGCTTCCGGGGCTTTTTATGCGGGGCGGGGCGCAGGGGGGATCTGTATCTTGTATGTGGTTGCTCTTGCGGTATTGATGTCTTGGGTGCCTGTGTCTCGATGTGGGGGCGGTGACGGTATATCTTTCAGCCCTAGTGTTGGGGTAGGTGTGTGAGGAGTGTGTGTGTGAGCGTGGTGGCGGGGTAGGGGGTGGTAGAGGTGGTGGCGCCCTGGTGTCAGGTGTATGGGGCAGGGACTTTGGGGTGGGGGCTGGCCTGCCTTGGGGGGGCGTCGTCTGGGGGGTCCGGTCCTCCTGGGTTTCTGTTGGGCCGCCCGGGTCCGGGGGGGGGGGGTGGCTGCTCCTGGGCGCTTGGGCCCTGGGCCCGGCGCTGTCTCCGCTCCGGGGGACGCCCGGCGCCCGGTGGGGTCGGCAGCTGCTGGTCTTGGTCCGCTGGGGCCTGGGCCTCCAGACTGCAGGGGGCTCCGGCTGGGGCCGCCTTTTGCCGCCCTTCGGGGGATGCATGTCCGCTCTTTGGGGGGGGGGGGGTAGCTGGGATCTGGGCCTCTGGGTGGCTGCTGGGGGCCTGGGTCGCGAGCCTTGCGGGCTTCCTCCTCCTTGCAGAGACGAGGCTGCATCTGCATGACTGTATCACCACGGAGCACCCTTTATTATGCATGTTGACACTGTGACACTGCTTCCCATTGCGATGACTAGGTTGTACCTCTTCTCTACTTCCCATTGCGATGACTAGGTTGTACCTCTTCTCTACTTCCCATTGCGCTGACTAGGTTGTAGAGTTGTCACGATACCAAAATGAGTAACCACGATACTATACCAGACAAAGTATCACGGTTCCGGGTAGTATCACGATACCGCACCCTTTTTTAATTATTATTCCTTATATGAACTGCAATTTGTTTGTACAAGTTATACATACTTGTTACTTATAATGCTGTTTGGTGCATAATAAACATAACACTTGTGAAGTAAGAATTAGACTGAAACAAATATGGTTATGAACAACATTTATCAAATACTTAAAAAAAAAAAAAAAACAGATCCACTGATTGTTTGTCCAGTCAAATTTTGAGGTATTCTTTGAAGTAGAATCGAACTTGTGCAAAGGCATATCAAAGGCTACTTCATTGAACTGTAGCTCAGTTCTATAAAGAGCCTTTCCAAAAAATTAGAATATCATGGAAAAGGTGTTTATTCTAATCTATTTTTTTGGAAAGGGTCTGTAAACTACAGAGGACAAAATACAATAAACAGGAACTGGTTCCCTGTAATAACTAATGAAATAATATGTTTATGCATTTTCTAGGTGCCTTAAACTTTGACACCCTTTAACTCTTCATTCCTCAGCCTGTACACGGGGCATATAATGTAATTATAATATTATAGGCTATTAATATTAGCTAATGAGCAAATAAACAGGGCCTACTAATCTGGTATTTGACATACAAGTCTGGGTGACGACACTGCAGGTGTTTTTTGAGGTTGGATGTGTTCCCTCCTTTGGCTCCTATAGCTTGGTGGCAGCGCCTGCACAGTGGACGGCTATAGTCTACTACTTTACCGTCTGTGCCTTGTTTTAAGCCATAATAGTTTCAAATGTGACTTTTGGAGTTTGGTTTTTTGAGCAAGATTTGCGGTGCCACTCCCGCCGCTGTCGCCGCGGCAGACTCGCCGTTCTCTGCCATGCCGAGTGTGTGCTTCGTGTTAGTGCTGCATGTGCACAACGAGGCTGCATGTGCACAACGAGACCGCTTGTTGTTTTGTTTTGTTTTTCGCCGATTTTTTTTTTTTTTTTTAAGAAGCGGAGCTGTCTTCATGGACTTCCTTCTTGCCGGTAGAAACATACGAACAGCCATCAGTTTACAGACGGGCGGATCCAACGTGCGTAAACAGCCTATCATATCCATGAACGTCACCAGTAAGCGGCAAACAGCCAATCATTCAGCAGCTGTTTGGTTAGGTTGTAGTAGCTGCCATGTGGGTTTGTTGACAGGGAGAAGCATGCAGTGAGAGAAGCAGGGAAGAGAGGAGAGACGGACGCTACTAGCTAAACTGGACCGGGTTGTAGTAATCCACGGTAGTACCGTCGTGTATAAATTCTAGTATAGTAGGAACCGTTATGATCTGGTAGCATGGGGTACCGTGGGTACCGTTGGTACCGTGCAACTCTACTAGGTTGTACCTCTTCTCTGCGTAGTTCTGCGTGTGTTTGTGTGTGTTTGTATGATCTGAGGATATTTAAGCCACCTGCAGGTCCTCCTGTAGGGGATTGCTTGTTTTGTTTTCCAACAGAGACCTTGGTTGTTTAGGGATCGCGGTACAGATGTACCAGTGAACTGTGTAAGTGGATTCATGTTTCCTCTCCTCTCTCTCTTCCTCTTCCTTACTTCTCTCTCTCTGTTTCACTTTCTATCACTACCTCTGTTAACTTTCATTTCTCCCTTGTCAGGCCCAGCAGTATGAAATGGAATGGTGTAATAGACAAATGTTTAAATAAAGAAATAAAATGAATAAACATGATATCAAGTGGAGCCTTATGTTCATAAAGCTCCGCTTGGTAAAGCAAAACTGTTCAACAGAATAAAGCAATCAGATTTCCATTCTGCTTGCTTCGATGCTGGACAGGACAAGAATAAAAAAAAAAAAAAAAAAAAAAAAAAAAATAAAAATATATATATATATATATATATATATATATATATATATATATATATATATATATATACATATAATGTTTAGATCCCTGAGGGGAAATTAGGGCTCTGCGTTTTACCCATCTCTGTACAGTAGTACCAGAGAGCAGTGGGCTGCTACTTGAGGCTCCTGGGGAGCAGTTGGTGGGTATTAGGGACCTTGTTCAGGGGTCCACAGTGGTTCACCTGAGTGTCACGTCGGGGACTTGACGTCCACAATAGAGAAATGGGACACACTACACACTTGAATGCTTCAACGGTAACACACATTGCCAACGGTGCAAGGGTGGAAGTGCAGGTATTGGGACAGGGCCCATGATCAAGACGACTTGCTGGAGTTCAAAATGAGCATTAGAATGAGGAAAAGGGGGATTCAAGTAACTTTTAGCGTGGAAACTACAGAACCTTTGGGGTGTGATGATACAGGAGATTCTCATCATGGATCTGCAGCTAACAAATCTGCCGCTGCTGTGTGATGCTGTCATGTCAATAAGGAGCAAAATCTCTGAGGAATGTTTCCAACACCTTCTTAAATCTGAGACCAAGAACTGAGGGAGTTCTGTAGGAAAAGGGGTCAACCTGGTTCTAGCAAGGTGAGCCTGACAGAGTGGATTATAGAAAAAAAAGAAAAGAAAGATTTATGAAAACACTTGAAAAACCAAATATCTAATTAGGTGAACAATAAATGGGGATTTGATGCTTTTTGCAAGTTGATGAAAATTTTGGTATGAAACAACAGGGGGAAAAAAGGAAAAAATAACTTGGACTTTCCAAACATGAAAGCTTCCCAGAATAAAACAGTTTATGGTTCAGGTCAGATCAAATCAAGTTTTATTTATAAAACTCCTTTCATACAGGAGGCAGCACAAAGTTCTTTACATACTGTAATAAAAGCAACTATTAAATGGATTTGACCCCAAAATGGTTAACACACACTTGATAATACTCTCTCTCTCTCTCACTCTCTCTCTGCCCTCAGGCACACACAAAAACACACACTTTTTTTTTAGAAGAAATATGTAATAATTTCATGATAAGTCATTAATTAGAGGAGAATTTTCATCAAACCATGTTATTCATTTCAATTAACCCAACTAAAGTAATAACATCAGACATCATCAGCTCTCATAGGTCAATTAAATCCTCCTCTCCTGGGGAAAAGTTTCAACTTGACAGTTTCCTTCATACGAGAAGCACCAGCTAACCCAGTTTAATAGTTGCCCACAGCGCAGCATTTTTTAATTACAATATACTAACTTAAGGGTATAATGACAAGCAGAGGTCGTAAGAAAGACTATTAGATTACATTTCATAGTCGTGTCTCATCATGAGGATTAAAGAAAATATGTTTTATCCAAACGTGTTTATCAGCTTGAAATAAAGTTAAATGACCTAAAACAATAGCTTAAAATCTTTATATTAATGAGTCCAGAAAATAAAATCACAAAATATTCCACAGCATATAGAATGAGTAACAATGACATGATGATTTAACACATTTTTGTGCTTTTAAAAAACGTACAAATAAAAATAAACAGTTGTCCTCAAAATTATTCATACCCTCCCATTAAAAAAAAGGCTAAATTCACAATAGGAAATCACAAGAAACTAAATTGAGTAATAATAAATAAAAATGAACAAATTGATAAATCTTTTGCTTTTGAATTGTGGTTTGAAAAATATATATTTTTAAAAGTATCCCAGATACATCAGAGTACGTTTCCCATTGACGGGGGACCAACATGCCTGTCATCAAGCGTAAAAGTCTTTTTGAACATAACAGAAAACACCTGATTTCTGGGATTGCCTCAAAGTGTTGCTGAACAAAGTTTCAGCTTCGGAGTCCCATCGTGCTTGTTTACTTGTTTTTGTGTGTGTTTGTTTTTAATATTTTTGTTGAACCTAAATTCAAAATCAGTGTCATGATTTTCATCGAATTTTTATTTATTATCACTTTTGTCAATTTCAACTTATTTCACTGACAGCTGATTTTTTTTTCTTCTTTAATTGGAGGGTATGAATAATTTAGAGGATGACTGCATATGTTATGAAAGGAAAATAAAGCATATAAAACAATACACAGATAAAATAACAGCTCTAGCATCCTTTGGAATGATATCAGAAAATAATACTCTTATTGTCTTTTAATTTCTAAAATAGACATTAATAACGAGGTGTACACAGAGGCTCACCTGATCTCCTCCAGCGTCTGGCACAGCAGGTGGGGTTTCTGATTGGTCGGTTAATCCGTAATCAAACCCACCTTCTGCATCTTCTTCTCTGCCTGTTCCTGTCAGGCCAGGAATTTTCTCTCATTCCTAAAGCAGGAATTAGGCCAAAAGTTTTTTATCAAAACACAACAAGAATAAGGACGGCTGACAGGGAGCCCACTTTGAGCCTCTCTCTGATAAACCTGTAATGGGGTGACTTGCTGAGACTAGAACAGGGGCGTTAAACTAGTAGAGCCTCTGTAAGTGTATAAAAAGTTTGATGAAGACGTGTACATGCGCCCACTTATCTGAGTACCTTCTCTGCAACCAGTGATGAAAAAATAAATTAAACCAGGTGAAACTGAGAAATGGAGCCACTTCAGTATCACTGGACCTCAGAGAAATGTTTGCACATTTGAAACTATCTAACTTCACATTAACATCTTCTGAACTATTCTGGAAAATGTCTGAAAGGGCAAACTCCTCTTTTATTGCTCTTAGTCTTGTTCTTTATCCTATCTGTCTCATATTTATTACACCCAATCATCATGCTTTATTGCTTCTTCTTGATTTCAAAAGTCACATTTACCTGAGTCATGTTTACCCACGTGAGCCCGCTGCGTCCCAATCGTAGCCCCTTTATCCTTTCATTTCTTCTGTTTCTTCCGTTCCACAAAGATTTTTTTCCTCTTCTTCCAACTGTTTTTGAAACTTTTCCCTGACTCAACCTTCAATAATACTTTGACAGGAAGTAGTAGCTAGTTTATGTCCTGAAAAGCAGTTTGATTTTTTTTGTTTATTTTTATTTAACCTTTATTTAAACAGAAAAGTCCCATTGAGATGAAAATATATTTTTTAAGGGAGTCCTGGCCAAGAGGCAGCAGGAGTTACAAGACAATTATACAAGTTATACAATAAAAATGTTAATGCCCATTGTCCTGAGTTTACAGGAAAATAGTACGTTTGTTCGTTCATGTGAAGGAGTTTTGCTTTCTCTCGTCTGCGTTAAAAGGTTAAGTCAACTGTCAGGATGTTATCCAATCAAAATCCTCCATCTCTGTTAAGACCCGGTCAGGACTTCATGAATCCCTGGTGCAGGCAAACATATGTATGCTGGTTCGGAAAGTGATGGGCAAATTGATCAATCACAGTTTGGTTTTGTGTTGGCGGGACAAAAAAACTCCAGCTCTAGGGCTTCCTGAGGTCTGAACAATGTCACAGCCATCTGAGCAGAGCGGTAACAGCTAGCCCAAGAACTGATGAGTCGAACGAGAGTGAAGTTGTGGCTAGCTGCTAAAAACACGGACAAGGCGGACTTTTACTGAAAAGTATCAAATTATATCAAACGGACAACCAACTACAGAATTAGAGTGGAAAGAAAAAGTGAATTCCCGTGTCCACCTCCTCTGTTGAGTGCTTTTTCTCGGCTCTGAATCGCATCAAGATGCATCAGGAACAGAACTGGACAGGATATATATATATATATATATATATATATATATATATATATATATATTTATATATAATTTCTGTATTATTATTAATTATATATATAAATATAGTTTATATAATTTGAAATCTTATTGTACATTCAATATAATTAATTGCAAATAATACATAATTAAATAACTAAATGCACATATTTCTTGAATTTCCCTTCTGGGATCTTTTTTTTTTTTTTAAACTCCTAGAAATAAGGTCCGGGTTGAAAAAAAAAGAAAGTTACCGTTGAACTGCATCCGGGAAACCTGGCCAATTTGTTACTCACATTAATTATTAATTATAATGTAATTATAATATTTTTTTTTAATGAGATTGATGAGTAAAAATAGATTATAACTAAATTTTTATGACCTGTCAGTAAAAATAACCTCTCAATGTAAGCCATATGTTTGTTTCTAGGTGCAGATAAACTATAAATTTCCTACTGTCCTCCAGGTGAATTTACAGTGAAACAGTACCAGATATTTTCATTCTGATACTAATGTAGACATTTTTTATGTTTTTGCTTCCTTGAGGCCAAAATTATACAACCCGTACAGTTGTTCAGATGTACTCCATTTATTACTATGGGCAAGTTATTTTTGGAAAAAAATAACTTGATATCAGGTTGATATAAAAACTCAAAGAGGACATTTAAACAATGACTCTTATGAGATTTTCGTTACTTTTTGTTTTTAGTGAACACAAAAAACAAACAAAAGAACTTGTTTCCTATCGTTTTTACTTTGGTGTGCTTTTACTTTTCCTCACACTCCTGCTTACTTTGTCTTCCTGTCAGACTCAGCACCAATATCGATTTCTCTGTTTTTTAAAGGGGTAAAAAGAAGTTTTGCATTAGTGGGAGTTTCATATTCTAAAAGGCTTCTTTGGCAAACAGAGATCAGAGCATCACTGCTTACCATGATGATGGACAGGACAGGGTAAAAACAAAACAAAAAAAAAACTTCAGGACGCAATGTAACAAAAGAGATTTAAAAAATCTGGGATGTAATGTAAAACAAAAAGTATGCAATGAAAAACTTTGATGGAAACCGACGGCTCATACCGCCTTCTTTTGTTTTGACATGGGTGCAGCTTGTCAGCAGCTGCCATCTCCCAATGACTGATACATGGAAGCTAAATGAAAATGGTTCCTTGGAGTCGCACCCCTTTCAGCATGTGTGTATGCGCCGTGCACACACCCAAGGGTCAGCAGTGGTTTATGGAATAATCTGTAAGACATAAATTAATTGTCAGAACTGTCAGCGGTTGGAGCTGCAGCTCTGGAAACAGATTTGAAAGATGATTTGAATATTTCTCTCTCCTTTCCCTGGTGTCACATTTGATTTGACAGGCCTTAATGGCCACAGACACTAGAAATTCACCAGCGCTGGAATTAATGTTGGAATGGAAATCTCCTCTGCTGCCTTTTTTCTGCTCCCTCTAAGAAGGGATCATAAACTTTTGCCTTGTTAATACTTTTCTTTTGTGCTTTTGATATTTGGTGAGGCTTCAACTTCAGCAGAGACAGACAGGAGGGAGTGCTCACTCTCATTGTGTGTGTGTGTGCGTATGTGTGTAAAGAGATTTCAGACTTTTCCTGTCCACTAGAGATGCACCAATCCAGTTTTTTCCAATCCAATCTGATACCGATACAAGGACTGAGTGTGTCCGCCGATACCGATCTGATACCAATTTTGAATGAATAAACTGCATTCCTTGCCATGTGTGAAAGCACATTTAGCCTTGTTTAAAGAAAGGTAGCAAATTAACATAGATATAAATGTCCTTAATTTAATCTTTTAACGAATAACAAAGTGAACATTTATTACGATATTAATTAAAACTGAAATGACTGGATCGGCCACATTAATCTGATATTCGATCCAGCTAATTTGTCAATATTGGAGCCGATATCCGATCTGGGTATTGGATCGATGCATCCCTACTATCCACATGCTGAGAAGCATCCTTTTCATCAATTCACTTCCATATTTAAACCACTACAGTTTTCCCTAATTAATAACCGCGTCAACAAGTAGCCAATCACATATGTGTACACATGCAAACACAGCTCCAGGACCATACACTCAATGGTGAAAACAAAGTTCCCGATCATGGGTCTCATTCATGAAACATGAGCAGAGCGAATTTGTGTGTAAACGTCGTGGAGTAGGCCTTTACGAGTAAATCCGTTCATAAATTTACTAACGTTTCATGAATGAGACCCATTGTTCATCCATGTCCTGTTCTGCATTAGTGCCCTGTGCAGGCCTAATATCTGGGCCTGAGTCTGGCCCTGGCCCAATGGGGTGGAGCCCTGCCCTGGCCCGGCCCGACAGATTATCAAAATTCTCAGGTCCGAACCCGAATGAAGCCCGACTTTTTTGTCTTAAACCTGTAGGCTGTTAAGATGCTGACATTAAAATAGGTTAATTTGGGATCTTAGCATGATATTGCACTATATTCATTATATGTTTGATTAAATAATAAAGTGAAATATAAACTGATTTAACTTAATGACTGCATTATCTTTTATAGCCTATAGGTGCCGTTATAGACCTCTGATCTGAGCACTTTAATGGTATAGGAGGGCATATTTAATTTCCTTTCAATATTGAGATTAGATTGTAAAGTGTATACAGCATTTTTTTTGGGGGGGGGGGGTAATAGATTATTTTGTCTTTTGAAATGACTGAGCAATGCAATAACAGCAGTGCACAGCAATTTGACCCACATATCGCAGCAATTGCGCCAATTATAAACACTTCTATTCAAACGTAAGATACAAAGCCAACACTCTTAAACCGCATCACCGTGTTTATTATTAGTATATATGTAGGAAAAGCTTATCAAAAATATTTTCTTCTTTATCTCAATAAAGACAACAAGTAGAACTATCAATCAAAAAACAAGCAGCTTGTCTGACCTGCACGATTGGGATATGAGGAGGCAGAGCAGCTGCTGCGTTCATTTAAATTGGTTTAACACAAACACCGCACACATCTCTCTAATTAGTAGGTTTAAAAAATAACAAATAAGAAGAGCCCGAGCCTGGCCCCAAGATAATGATATGGTCATTTGCCCGAAGACGTCGGGCCCCCCGGGCCAATCAAGCTAACGAGGGATCCACTCGGCTGTTATCATTAACCTGCTTGTAAAACATCGGTGCATCCCTGCGCTCTGAAGGCGTGGTTTAGGGTGGTGTGTTTTTTTAAACTGTCACTTGCACAAACCGTTTTTCCAACATTGCCAATCCTAGCTTTAATGTATGAAAGGTGCTTTATAACACAGGCTGGTTGATCCAATTTCTGCACAGTCTGCTTATCCCGATGCAGGGTTGCGTCTGCTATCACACCTGCTGCTAGGTAAGAGGCAGGGTACATCCTGGACACGTCGCTAGTTGACTGCAAAACTCTGTTTGAAATAACATTTTTACCTACTTCCCTTGGAATGTGTTGCAGCCTGAAATGCTAGACTGGATTTGTACAAGGAAATGTGCCAAAAAAAGGAAGAAAAACAAACAAACAAACAAAAAAAACATAAAATATCTTGGGTTCATGTAGTCTGGAGTCAAATGAAAGCCAAAACTATTTTTAAAAGCATTTTGCACACATACTGTCCCAACTTTTTCTGATGTGGATTCATAGAAACTGTCAGATGATTCCAGGGCAATACTAGTTTTCCTTACCTCCTTACAGCTGGTACAGTTACTGGAGTTTTTCTCACCAAATTAATTTACCTGTAATTTGTCTTTTCTCACTCAGTCTTTAAAAGAGTTCCTCTTTAAATGCAAATATCACTTGCTGCAGGTTGTCATCTCAGATAAGGTGGCTCATTAACAATGCAACAACTATTCAGTCCAGATTGAAACATTTCTCCAGCAGCCAGTATAAACTCATCCCCTCATTCTCTTTGAAATAATCATAAAGCTGTTCTTCAAACAGCGTCGCACCTCGAGCTGCTGGCAGGTTTCATTACTGCTTGTCCTTCGAATTTTCATCGTGCGTTTGCAGTGGAAGAAGAAAGGAAAAGGGATGGGGGGATAGAGGGAGGAGTGAGAGTGGTTTCAGAGCTGTAATCTGGTTTAGAAGTCACGCCTGGTCCATACACTCCCACTAAATTTCCTGTTGTAAATGGGGGCTAATGGGGGAAAGGTCTGTGTAATTCTCTCTCCATTAGCTGCTCCGCCTGGCCTAATTGCCCAGCCGAGCCTGAACAATTTTGTTAGACGTTGCCCGGGTAATTATGGCTGCTTTGGCTAAAAATAACAGCGACTACAATCCAGAGTCAGGCAGTGGTTTTCTTTTCTCTTTGTCTTCAAATTCAACCATCTCCCTCCTCCTCCTCCTCCTCCTCCCCCTCCTCCATCATCCACCAGCTTGCAGCTCCAAGCCTCTGGGACCAACTGAGCTGTAAGTAACACGAATATGGAGGCCAAGCTGTGACGGAGGCGATCGGCTGGGTTGAGGGAATCAAACCAGTTTGGTCCTCCACAGACACATCTCTGCTTCTGGTGACAAGCTGAAGGACAATGTTGATGAGGAATGATAGTCCTGCTGTGGCTGCCACCAAGCGGCAGATTTTCCTCCCCAAACAGGGAAGTAAAGAGGTGGTGATTGATGACTTATTTTGAGGAATGTGCTGCGTGAATGAGCTGAACGAGGTCAGATATTGAAGCAGAGAATCTGTAGCCAAAAGTCTTGAATTAATCTGTTCCATCATGCTGGATCTAAAACCAGGAACAAAACCCTTTCAAAACTGATACTCCAGCTGCCATTCAGGTCCTGACCTTTTCCTCGAGAGACAGACCCAATTCCAACTCCTATTTTCATCCCTACCTGCACTCCTAGCCCTTCCCCTTGGCCCTTGTTTAAGAGCTAGGGGTTGAATTATTCTCCTTAGGACAACCCTTCGAAATCCCCATGCATCACCTACAGTCGTGGTGGTGCAATAAACTGACATCACAGCTGTTTCCGGAAGAGTTTTCAAATAAAGATTTGGTTTTAAAAAATGCCGTCTGCAGCAGCAATAATCTCCCTTTTCTAGGCAATAGGGGAAGTTCCCGGATTTTGACACTTCCTCTTCCGGGCCATGTTAACGACAGCCGTTCCTGCTCTGTTATACTGTTTAAATCGGATAAACTCCAAACATATTCAAGTTTTCATTCTAGACTGAAGTGATACTGGATCAAAAGCTGGATCAAAGCGATCGATTTGCCGCAGTGAAGGGCCGAACTTTATCATAAAACACACGTTTGTTTGTCGCCGGTGGGGCACAACACCGGCACTTCACAGCATGCTAGCATTAGCCAGCTAGCGTTTACTGACGTGCTTAACATTGTGCGTCTTAAAACACACAAACATCTGAAAATCGGGTCTGTACCTCCCCGTTTCCAGTGGAACAACTGGGGACTGCCAAGAAAGACGTTTTCAGATGCTTGTGTGTTTTCAGCCGCACAAAGTTAGGCACGTTATCAAGCTGGCTAATGCTAACCTGCTAACAGTAGTCCGTCAGCTACAACTCTGTTAAACTTTGTAAATCGGATAAACGCCAATGCCAAGTTTTCATTCCAGACTGAAGTGATGCTAAGGAAGAAGTGGATTAAAACGACCGATTCGCCGCGGTGAAGGACCGAACTTTATAATAAAACGACACACGTTTGTTTGTGGCCGGCAGGCTATACAGTCATGTTAGCAGGCTAGCATTAGCCAGCTCGATGACGTGCCTAACTTTGTGCGGCTGAAAACACACAAGCATCTGAAAACGTCTTTCTTGGCAGTCCCCAGTTGTTCCACTGGAAACGGGGGGGGGGGGGTACAGACCCGATTTTCAGATGTTTGTGTGTTTTAAGACGCACAATGTTAAGCACATCAGTAAACGCTAGCTGGCTAATGCTAGCATGCTGTGAAGTGCCGGTGTTGTGCCCCATCGGCGACAAACAAACGTGTGTTTTATGATAAAGTTCGGCCCTTCACCGCGGCGAATCGATCGCTTTGATCCAGCTTTTGATCCAGTATCACTTCAGTCTGGAATGAAAACTTAAGTATGTTTGGAGTTTATCCGATTTAAACAGTATAACAGAGCAGGAACGGCTGTCGTTAACATGGCCCGGAAGAGGAAGTGCCAAATGTTTCAACTTCCGGAAACCGGAACAAGGAAGCGTGATAATCCCCTATTGAATTATTTTGTCTGCTTTGGGCCAAAAACGTAAAAATTAAAGGAAAAGAAGACGCTTTTTCAACTCAAGTTTAACATTAACGTTGTGTGCAACGTTTTTTCACATTTGGAATAAAACTGTGTGTGTTATATAAAGTAAGCTTAAAATAGCGATTTTTATATTTTATTTACAAAAAATACTCATTTGTGCATTTCTCTGGCTGCCGCTGATAAATTCTTCACCATTTGGAATTCACCCAAACTCCCTGAAAACCTATGTTTCCAAAATGATTTTCAAAACTCAAACAAAAACATTAAGAAGCAATAAGATGGGCCATTTAAAACACAGAAAGAAAGTAATGTAGCTCTTTTTCATCTCTTTCCCCAAACTTTCATTATATTTTGCTAGCTAAAGATTTTGATTCTGTTAAATTGCTTTACTTTAGTCTTTTTCTTCCTTGCATCCATGAGTCACATTTCTACCTATACCTTTGTCTTTTATTTCACAGACAACCTGACCTCTTATGGATCTGAGATTTAACTTTAAAGCAACAAATCACATGGGGTGATACAAGGTGGTAAAAAAACATACTGGCAACACAAAAATTCTCAGAAATGAAAGAAGAGCAAATGAGATTTGCACAAAATCTTAAAAAAGCTCACTAGAGAAGAGCATAGTGACTGTGTGGAATTCATTAAAACCATTTTCCCACTTTCCAAGCTTCTTTAAGTTGCTGTTTCCTTCACTTTAAAGGTTGAATGGAACATTTTTATTAAAAGCTGAATTAAAAAAACAATGACAGTGACCTGAGAAGAGCAAAAATAGGAGTAAATTTAGGTGAAACCTACACTAAATGGACCCACATAAACATTTTTCACAACATCAAATTGCGCAAATGGCGAATTTTCTCCTGGGTCTGTAAGCTTACTTGCTTGCTAACGTGGCTAACATTTGCTGTCAGTGATAACCTCCTCTGTATTACTTGTTGGACATGGTACAGGGAGGCTGCTGGTCCCTTGACGTATCGACACCGAGCCTGGCTACCCAGCGGCTGGAGTTGTTTTTCTGCTTTTCCAACTACAACCTAGACACACTTGATGTTGCTGTTCTGTCTGTATTCCATATCCAACCTGCAGGTTTCAGTTTAGGTATAAAAATAAAAAGTGAAGGAGAAAATACTGTTGTGGCAGTAAAGCTTTTCCTTAGAGTAAAAAGGAAAATGTCCAGTGAGTAGCAGTTATCTGGACAAAAATACGTTGTTGATGTCAGAGAATAATGGACAGAAAGATTGGAAAAAGGTTGCCTGGTCTAATGAGTCTCCACATTCAGATGGCAGGGTGAAAACATTAAAACATGGATATATCCTGTCTTGTATTCACACCTCAGCTTGATGGTGGTATAATGTGGTAGAAAATATTTTCTAGGCACAATTTAGGCCCCTTAGTACTTCTGCTCTTTGTTTTTAATGCCGTTCATGGCCAGGCGCCTGCTTGTCAGCGATTTTAACTATCCGTGATCACAGTAAAGCCCTCGTTCTTTGGGTAAGAATTTGCTTGAGGTCCCAAGGTCGAGATACAAGCGGCGACTGTTATTTTTCAGTTGCTGCTCCTACACTTTGGAACAAACTGCCCCTCGACATTTGCATCACCACTGAACTTGGCCTTTTTAAATCAAAGCTGAAGACCCACTTTTTTTTTAGATTAGCATTTAATTCCATCTAGGGTAGCTTTTTTTTTTTTTTTTTAGGTACAACTTTTATTTATTTATCTATTTTCAACTTGTTTAAGTACTTTCTAAAGGCTCTTAATACCCTGCAGCACTGTGGCACTTTTCTGTTATTTTTTTGTATTGTTCTGATTATTCTGTGTTTTGTGCATTTGTGTGCTTTTTATGGATCAATTGTAAAGCACTTTGAATTCCATCTGGTTATTGTAAAGGGGTATACAAATGAAATCTGATTTGAAATTTGATATAGTACCATCGTGGCATGGTTTAACCACCACAGTCTACCTGATTATCATTACTGACCATGTCCATCCCTTCATGACCACAGTGGAGCATCTTCTGATGCTACTTCCAGCAGAATAATGCACCATGTCACAAAGCTCACATCATCTCCAGCTGCTTTCTTCAACATGATCATGACTTCACTGTACTCAAAAGGCCTCCACTGCTATCATGTGTGATCTCCCCTCACTAGATCAATAGTTCTGCGTGTAACTTTCCACTTATCTTCCTCTTCATGTGAAGTTGAAGAAATCTTTTGAAAGGCAAAAAGGCAACATTTTATTTCCAATCTCTAGAAATAACCAGCTTGTCTCATAGTTGTTTTATTCCAAAACTTTTAGGGTTGGCAGCTGATTCACTGTTGGATTATGTAGCAGATTCTCACAGCTCATTTTATCACATCTGTTCCTCAGGAGAGTTGGACAGTAACCAATCACTCAACACACAAACACTCATGTGCAAACACTAAGTCTGATTATTGCTGGGCTTAAACCGTCCCAGCCTGAAAGGATAACTTTCTTTTTTTCAACCTGGACCTTATTTCTAGGAGTATATGCATGCATTTACTTAACAGTAAAATTTCTGTATCACTTTGACTCCTTTGGGCAATATTTCGTTGAGTCACCCTTTGGCATAATGGGAGAGACGGGTCAGCATCTATGTAAGGCATTATCTGCAGCAAAACTCCTTCATTTCACCAATACTTTAAGTAGAATGAACAAACGAATGAACAAGTACTATTGTCCTGTGAGTTCAGAGTTTTGCGGATTGCGGTTTGTTGTCTGGGTACCTCATTGATCTTGTCAGCTATACTGCGTCCGTGCACTGTGGCCTGTAGATTGTTTAAAAAGCCCCAAGTAACTAATGGTGAGCTAACTCTGAACTCACAGGACAATGGTACTCATTCCGTCACTCATTCTACTTAAAGTATTGGTGAAATGAAGGAGTTTTGCTGCAGATAATGCCTTACATAGAGGCTACCCCACCTCTCCCATTATATGGATGTACACCGGAGGGCAACACAACAAAATATTGCCCGAAGGTGTCCAAGTGAAACCAAAATTTTACCAGTGAGTGAATGCACATATAAACTCCTACAAATAAGGTCCAGGTTGTAAACAAAGAAAGTGATCCTTTAAGACTGAAAGTCTTTCATGAGTCTCAGGAGTTTTACTGGAGTCACAGCACACCCCTGTGGTCTTGATCATCACATTAAAGTGGTAATCTGCGCAGTTTTATATCAGTCTTTTCCTTGTCTTGGGCTTGCGATTATATCAAACATGTTTAATATTATTTCAAGTCACAGTGATGCAACACAATCCAAATCCAATAGCTAGATGAGCTCTGACAGAGGCAGAAGCAAGTGTTGACTTCCAGAGCTGTCGATACTCAGAGTTGCAACATACTTTGACTTTGCTGTAAAAGCTGTCACTGACTCACAGAGGCTTCAAAGCAAACTGTCATACTGCAGAACAGACAGCAGCGATCAGATTACTGACAGTAAGTACTAAATAAACATAGGTAGGTACTGTATACTTCATATGCATGCCACTGAACATTTTAGGGTTAGACAGCATGATGGGAACAAATTGCATGATGGGAAAAATGCTGAAAAAATTTTGTTGTAGTCTTGTAAATAGGGACCTTGCAAGATTAAGTCTTAGTAAAATGTAAGATGAAAAAACTGTCTTTAGATGTGAGCTGGTGTGAGATGGTCATCTTCCAAGAGTTTTTTCCAAATCTTCCAAGTCTTCTGATGTAAGGGAGCCATAAGAAGGCCAAAACCAGTATTGGGTTTGCTCTCCAAATAATTTAACAACAGCAGTTTCTAAAGGCGCATTCACACCAGGGTAGCCTGGGAGACCTGGTTTGATTGGGCAGAGAATTCCACAAAAAAATGTTGTGCCTTGGTTTGGTTTGCTTCAAACTGCACTTTATTCAAGCAGAGCAAACCGTCTGGAAAACATCATACACTTACAACAACTACTCACTAGGGGGCGATATTTCCAGAAATTACAGCTAACCAACAAGAACAAAACAGAAAATCTGGGTCATTGATTGGCCAGGACCGAAGACAGCTCACTCACTTTAAGCAGGCCTAAATCAATGGAGCAACAAGTTTCTGCACTCTTAAAGGATAACTTTCTTTTTTTTCAACTTGGACCTTGTTTCTAGGAGTATATACATGCATTTACTCACTGGTAAAATTTCCGTATCACTTTGAGTCCTTCGGAGGACATTATGTTGACTCACCCAGTCAGAAGGCATTATCTACAGCAAAACTACTTGATTTTCACCAATACTTTCAGTAGAAAGAACGAACTAACGAGTACTATTGTCCTGTGAGTTCAGATTTAACTTTCTGTTAGTTATCAGGAAGTTTTTGCTGCAGATAATGGCTAATATAGTGGCTACCCTGTCGCCGCCATTTTACTGCATGTACACTGAAGGGCAACTCAACTTATTTTCCTCCCAAGGAGCCAAAGGGATGCAGAAACTTTACTGGTGAGTAAATGCATATATACTCCTAGAAATAAGGTTCAAGTTGGAAAATAAAGAAAGTTATCGTGTAAGGTTTCTGCCTTTAATTTGCTGTTCAAACCTAATTCGGGTTGCACAAGAATCTGAGTATGAGCAGCAGGAGAGGCAGGGAGATATCCAGCTTGTTGCTCTACGACATGCCATTTCTCTTTGGTTCACTGGATGGTCTGTTTGCTTTCACACTGCAAGCGATCACCCCAGGGTTTACTTTCGAGTGAACCCTAATTTCCAAACAGATCAGAGTTCCTTTCCTTGGTCTGCACCAGGGTGTGAACGCACATCCATACCATTTCAGATGAACCATACTATCTGTGGATGTGACCAGGGTTTGTTTAAAGGACTAAACAGAGCCAGTGTGAATGTGCTTCACGTGTATTCACCCTTACTGGACTTAAAAATGTTTCTGTTCATTTAAGTGATGCATGTGAATGAGAGGCCCAGAAAGCTTCGCTTGCATTGGGAGGAAGTTAAATCTGAGTGCAGGCAGTGCTGTGGTAATTTAACATGAAGATCAGGGAGCTGAAGAGTGATCAGAAACTTTAATTCACTCCAAGTTGTTGATCTGCTCAGACAAAACGAGTTGACATCCCATTGGAGGACTGCTGATGGAGGGCCTGAAATAACTCACAGCCCTGGAAAAGCATTCAGTCAGAGCCTGTGTTGGTGTCGATGCTGAGGTTTGCATTATTTTCAATAACTCCAGATTGGAGTGTTTTGTATTTTAAGCCCACTGGCTGCACTTCCTCTGCTGATGGGATGTTTAAAGAAAGTCGTGACAGGAAAAGTTTCAGGGAGCAGTTTTCTCTCTGACTCTGTCAACCACGCGGAAACAGTTCTTTAACATTATATTCCTGTTGTAATCTCACCTCCATCGCCTCCGTCGTCCTCCCCCTCCTCCCTCTCCTCTTGGACAGATTTACCTTCAGCTCCGTCAGCCTCGGCCCACGTATTTATCCCCGCAGCCCTTTCTGCTGGCCTGGCACTTGTGTTTATGTAGTGCTGTGATTGTTGATTTATATTTTGACAGCATGCATCTGCGTATTTTGCTGATGTGTGTTTTTTTAGTTGCGTGTGCGTCTGTATGTGTGTGTGTGTGAGTGTGTGTGTTGCAAACAGAAGCTATTGACTTGTTGTAAAGCCGCGGTCCTTGAGAGTATTTATGAGCGGGGAAGCGGAGCAGCTCGGTGGCATTTTCCTGTCGCTGGAGCAGAACGACTCTCTCGACTCTCCCTCTCTGCTCTGACAGCCTCTACTGAGGAAAGAGATGCCTTTCCCGGAGTTCTCAGTATTCCCTTCCGTCTTTAAGCATCTACAGCCATCTGGGAAGTCCATACGGTAACTTACTGACGAAATGCAATCAATTTGCATGGCTGTGTAATGGTAGAAACTACAATGACTAACTAATAAAGGGCAACCATCAATCAAGCAGGTTAGATTTTACATTATTACAGACTAATAATTACAAATACAGTACAACCTTTTTCATGGAACATTGTATGAATATATGACAAAATATTAAAAACAAACTCAATGAAAATATAACCAGATTTTCTCTACTTAACTGAAAAGGGACAGTCAGATATAAATTCGTGCTGGAGGTACTAATAAAATATGTTGTAGGACCCACAACACAATACTAGAAGTTCATGAAAACGATATAGCGCTCATTAATAATATCGGTAAACACATAAAAAGAAGGTAATAGAGGTTTATTTAAGAAAAAAAATCATAAAAAGGTCTTCTGTACCCTCACTCTTTAACCTTAGGTGTAAATACATGACTAGAGTAGTGGTGTGCCATCTTCAACACCTCACAATTCAATTCGATTCAGGGTGCTACAATTCAATTATAAACTGATTATTGCATATTCGGGATTATCAAAAGATTGGAGGCATAATTTTTCCCTTTTCGTGTTTTTGTTTGACTCAGTGGCCATTCCATAGTTTTAAATCCATTCAGCTTCCATTTTTAATGAAATAAAAGAAAGTCCAATATAGTATTAAAAAGACATTCTTGGACTTTCAAGAAAAAAAAACATAACTTGACTTTAAAGATAATGAAGACTGCGTTTAACCAAGATCACTATTGGAAGTTTTTACAAATGCATGTCCCGGCAGATGTAATACAAAAACAATGAGACTGTACAGATTATTTATTCTGAGCTACTATAAAAGCTGCTCACCTGCTTTCACTCATCACTTTCATTTGTTTAATGTAACACAGGGATGCCCAAGTCCAGCCCTCCAGAGCTACTATCCTGCACATTTTGGTTGCATTCTTTCTCCAATACACTTGAATAAAATAAATGACTCCTAAAAAAAAAAAAAAAAAAAAAAAAAGAAAAGACTTACCAGGCCTCTGCAGAACTGGATTCTCTAAAAATTGCAGGATAGTAGCTATCAACGGCCGGACTTGGGCACCCCTGAGGTGACGGATCAGCTCCTGGCTGTTAACAGTAGTTAACAGTTATGTTAATGTTCTGCCTACAACTTCTAAATAATGCCACACTTTGCAGCTGTATTACGGTCATTTAATTATTATAAAAGAAATTAATTTGTGGACATTTATGAATTGAAATTGATTGAACACCAGTGATATCATGATGCATTGATATTTTAGTGAATCGGCCCACCCCTAGACTAGAGTGTTCAAAGTGTTGCACAGCGCACCATCCTTCAAGTTAAACTTCTGGAGGAAATAAAGAAGAAACAGCAACAGTCCTGTTAAAATAAACAACAGAGTAAATGTTGGAGTCTATAACCATAAATTATACACTACACCTAATACGTGAGTATAGAAATTATAATATATGAAGAGTTTATTTGCAAAAGCAGTTAACTCCATTTTTTTTCTCAATGGTGTCTGTCTGTTTTTGCAAATGAACTCTTCATATTCTAAAATAAATAAAAGTTAGCAGAATATTTGAATGAAGTTTCTACAGAATAATAAAACTACCTAAAACCTTTCATTTAAAAAAGACAAGTTTTAAGCTCTTCTGAAAGGTCAATGACATTTTTAATATATATCATTAATAACTGTGTTCCTTTTAGTATCAAATCACGTTACAATTATTTCTTGTCACCATTTTCATAAAATGAGCCATTTACTTTCAGTGTTTCTGAATGGACAAACAGCTCTGTGTGTGAAGTGAGAACCCTGTACACACTAAAAAATGCTGGATTATTTCATAAACACAGTTGCTAGGTTATGAAATGTTTTATGAAATGTCGGTTTGGGTAATATTCTGTGTTGTTCTTGTGAACCCATGCATCAAGTTAAAGACACACAACGTAACTTTTAGACCTTAAAAATCTGTGTTTCTGACTCGTTTTGATGTCACACCAACATTCATTATGCGCATTTTCGAGCTGTCAGTGCCCAGAGCCGTCCCGGTGCTCAGAAACAGCACTATGTAAGATTCCCATCCGGGACGCGACCGTGACGTTGCAGCCGACTATTGGTTGCAGCACCGCGTCACTCACTAGCAACCGGATGTAAACCAGGGATCAACATCGCGGGTGTTTTGAATGCGCATCATGTCGAATTCGGTAAAGAAACGCAAGGAAACATCACCGGAGGAAGAGAGGAAAAGAAACAGAGGAAGGGACAGAACAAGAGTCAAGATAAGACTGTCTTTTACTGGCTGGAGTGAGCTTACAGTACAGGTACGAACAAGATGGATGCTAGTTTAGCCGCCGATAGGGGGCGCGTCGCTGAGAAAACTGCTAAAAGTTCCGTTGTGTGTCTTTAAAGGTTGAATATGGAATACGGACAGAACAGCAACATCAAGTGTGGTTGTAGTTGCAACGGCAGAAAAACAACACCAGCCATTTGGTTGCCAGGCTCACTGCTGATTCGCAAGTGACCAGCAGCCTGCAGCATGTCCAACATTTATTGCAGGGGAGTTTATAACTGACAGCTAATGTTAGCCATGTTAGCAAACAAGTTAGCTTATCGATCCAGGAGGAAAATTGCCTTTTCCGTGATTTGATGCCGTAAAAAAATGTTTAGGTCCAGTTTTTGCTCTTCTTAGGTCACTCTTCAGAAATGGATAAAAAAATATCTGGGGCTCTGAAGCAGCTGCTTGACTTGCTGACTCCAATATTTACCCCTGTGCCTGACTATGTGCCCAACAAACTGTTGCCACACAGAGATCATATTTGGCATCCCACAATGGCGGCATGTATTGGCTTGTAGATGTAAACACAATCCTATTGTCTAACACGTTAAAATTTATTTTATATTTATTTTTAAGCTAAATATAATTTAAGGAAATGTATTTTCATTCTGCACCCCTCCAAATGCCTCGTGGAGGTATTATTTTTTTGAAAATATAGCTTTTAATAAAAATGTTGCATATTCAACCTTATAGCACAGTTGAGTTATGCTAGGTTGTTTTTTTTAACCCTAACCGCTGAGTTCAAGTGTATCAATCTGCGGCTTTTAATCCAGGAGTGTGTACTGTAGTGGGTGGTTGCATATTGGATGGGTCTTGGTTAGGTTTAGGGGAAGGGTCAGGGGTAGGGCTGGATTTTACCGTGCTCTCATAGGTCTGGTGGGCGTGTCGTAGAGTGACGTCACTCTACAACACGCTCACTTTACGAAACGCCTCTGTGTTGCAAGCCGCAGATAGACCCTACTCGCTGAGTTGGATTTTTGTTTGAACGGGTGGGGCCATTTTCAAAACTCAACATATCTGGACCACAGAGGCTCATTGGAAATTCACATGCAGCAGGAATTTAACCTTTTATGATTGATATCCTATAAATTCGAGTGATGTGTTTTACTGCCTTAGTTATGTTCACATTTAGCCAAAGTTGTTGAAAAATTTTCTTCGGCTTGAATATTAAAGATGGCACCATGAGTGTGAAAGACAGCACAAAGAGATAAACTCACCACCATAGACAAAACTTTAGCATCTGTCTGTCAGAGAGAGAAATACCCTAAATTACAGGTTATTCAGACTATTGTTTTGTCTCTTACTCTGCGTCTACTCTTTTGCATACTTAAGTGAATGTGCTTTCCAGTCATCTAGAGATTAGCTGGCTCCAGTTGGGTCCGATTACTGCTGGGTTAGTCCAACAGTTACCCAGGCTTTGGGTTGAAAACAACCAAAGTTGGGTTGTTTTTCAGGGTGTTGCTTTGTAATTAGTAATTTCAGGATTTTTTTAGGGTGCTGGATTGTAATTTAACTGCTGGCAGAATCCAGACAATTGTATGAGGGAAGGTAAGACCTTTGCTAGATATATATGTCCCTCTTACACATTCTTTGTACATGTAACCGCCAGGGCTGTTTCTTCTTAGAGAAGAGATCTTCTTCTGCATCCCTTGCAAGCAAGCTTATTCTCTCTTTTTCCTACTTGCTAACTGAGCCTTGGAGAGTCTAAGACATAGCTCTTGTGTATGACTTTAGGCTGGACTTGCTGGGATGATCACTCCTGGAAAGATTGGCAGTTTTCTTTAATGTTTTCCTTTCGTGAATAATAATTCTCTTTGTAGAATGATGGGCTTCAGATAGTTTGGAAATGACCTTATAACCCTTCCCCAGATATTTGGCAGCAACAGGTGCCTCTAAGATCCTTGCCGATGTCTTTCCTCCTTGGCAATGTGTTAAAACACACCTGAATGCAGATCTTTTCTTTTTTTAAATAAACAAAGAAACAGTGTAATAAAACTTTTCCCAAGCATTTGTAATTTTTCATCTGAAGTTGTATTTACATCATTTTTGTGATAGAATCAGTATCTTTGGTTTTCATGGAGCGGTGGGCCAGGACTCCTGACCACTTTGGGTTGTTGCCCTGCTGGAAAATCCTCTCATTTGACATAAAACCTAAAGACGTAATACAGAAAAAGCCTCAAGTAGATTTGTGAAGTATCAGCTCTCCATTAGAATTAGTCGTCACATAAACTAGAAATTCTTCTTTGATTTACAGCCTCCCACTCAGTTGTGATGATGCAGAACCTTCATGCCTTTTATGGCGCTGAACAGAGCCACAATGCCGTGTGCTGCTGACAGATCCAGACATAACCTGCAACAGATGCACAGCTTAATTCCCTGTGCAATCTCTAATGGAGACAAATGGACTAGTCGGGAAGCAACAGAAGGTGTCACACATCTATATTCATCTAAATTTTCTCAAATGTTTCTCTTTGTAATGTTTGTCTATTCATGTTGAATAGGGACAGGGACCTGCTCTCAGAGGGTCTGGGCAAAGTTCTCTCTACACTTCCTGGCCTCATTTGTACACTAAATACCCCTCAACTTGTTGTCTAATATGGTATCAGTCTGTCATGTGATTATCACATGCTTTTATATTCTTCTCTGGATGCGTAAAGGAATGATCTGCTGCAATACGTCCTCAGTAAAAATAACTGGTTCTAAAACTATCATTGCACTGCCTCCGCTTATGTGCAATGGCTCAGCCACCCCACTAGGGGGAAGTAGTGAGCTGGACAGAGTGTACTATTGCTACCAAATTGCAGTGTTGAGCAATGGCGTATCCACGGGTGTGGCGGTGCCACCCACAGAGGCGGCTGGCACACCTGGTTAATCACTAACCTGGCTGTTACCCCCTAGCTCAGCAAGCATTGCAGTTGCACCAACTGCTACTAATAGCAGTGAGACATAGTTCCTTGTTCCTTGACAGACACGTGGTTGAACTGAACAACCTTTTTTGAGTGACTTAAAATAATGAAGGCTGCTTACTCCCTGCTGCCTGCATCAGACACATTTCACCAGCTGAACACATTGCATGCACCAAGCAGGCATTATGGACTTGGTTTGGCAAGAGTCCTCTGAATTGACTGTTTGGGCAACGGGAAGTGGACGGGGGACATCAGTTCCCATCCATTATTGAAGTGGACGGTTGGACTCGTGTGATAAAGACATTTTTCCCAACATAGACTGTTTACTGCGCATTCTGGTAACACTGCCTGTTACAAGTTGCTAAACAGGGTTAAAGGTTGAATATGGAATACGGACAGAACAGCGGCATCACGTGTGTCTAGGTTGTAGTTGCAACGGCAGAAAAACACCTCCAGCCGCTGGGATGCCAGGCTCACTGCCGATACGCAAGTGACCAACAGTCTGCAGCATGTCCAACAAGTAACGCAGAGAAGTTAGACAGCTAACGTTAGCCAAGTTAGCAAACAAGCTAGCTTACCGATCCAGCAGGAAAGTCGCCAATTCCGTGTTTTACTCCGTGGAAAACGTTTATGTGGGTCCATTTAGTGAAGTCTTCACCTAAATTTACTTCAGGTTTTGCTCTTCTCAGGTCACTCCTCCTCAGAAACTGATAACAATATCTCCAGGGCTCTGAAGCAGCTGCTTCACTCGTCGTCTCTACGGTTTTCCCCTGTACAAGCCCAACTATGACCAAAATATTGTTTCCACACAGAGATCGTATTTGGCAACCTGCAATGGCGGCGTGTATTGGCTTATAGATGTAAATAAAATGCCATTATCGAACCCGTAAAAAATTATTTTATAATTATTTTTAGGCTAAATATAATTTTTCTAGGAAATGTTGTACTTTCATTCTGTAAACCCCCAAACGACCTGTAGAGGTATTATTTTTGAAAAAATATAGCTTTTAATAAAAATGTTCCATATTCAACCTTTAAATCCACCAGCAGAGCGCCTATAATCACAGAGAGACTGAACAGCGTCTCATCTTTGTGTAGTAACTTGATTTTGTAAATCAGTGTATTTGACTTTGTTTACAAGAAGCATTATTTTATTACATGACAAAGTACAGATTTGTTTAATGTGATTCATTACATGATCAAAAAGTGATTTTATTTCATTATTCATGTTAAAGGGACTAGAGGCAGGAATAAAAAAACAAACAAATATGCATGTTTTTTTTAATGCTAATGGGTGATTAATCCCTAAATACCAAAAGAACGAGCCCACCCACTTCTCTCTCCGTTGCCTTGAACAGGCTGTGTACTGCAAAATGCGCTGCAATTCAGTGGCCAAATTTTATAAAATTGTTATAACTTTATAAAATTTATAGCTTTATTCTAAGTGTTTAAAAAAAAAAGGAAACTTAAGACCTACTTCATTTTTTAATGGATCTTACAATGTTTTTACGTGCACTACGTGGGACTGGAAGCATAGAAGAAGAGAACATGGAACCAGAGGAAAAAAAACACAGAAGCAAGCAAGGGGACAATGTCGTGAAAACGAGTTGTTGCACGACGGAGACACGACGCAAGGGAAAAATTAAGAGGTCAGAACCAAGCTACATCAGGCCTGGATGCCTGGCGCTTGTTTCTGTGGACTGCTTGGGAGTTGATTCAGCGACCCACAACGCGACGAACCGAGCTGAGCAGTGGTTTCCAGGACCAAGCTGAGCATGCTGCGCTAAGCTAACGTTGGGGGCTGACGCTGCTACGTCTGACTGTCTACCTTGTTGAGAGCCGCCCAAAGAGGAGAGACATGTTGCCGCCAGAGGATCAGCTCTCACCTGAGTTGAAGACGACGAGGGATTCTGCACCAAACACCTGCTTTCTTGATTGTGAGGATGAGGATTAGCTGCAGACTGGTAGGATTATTGCGTCCAACATGTTTTCCCTGTCATAAGAGCTCCAACGGGCACCAACAATCTTAAATGCAAGCTTGCTTAAAAACTGAGTGCACTCTAAAAACTAAAACTTTGAGTTAAAAAGGGGTTAGAACATTTTGTGTTCCAATTTAATTTTGTGTATTGTTTAATATATTTGACATCTTTGACATCACTATATTTAGTGTGTGTTGCTTATTATTTCATCCACTAGAAAAAAAAAAAAAAACTGGTATCAGACTTTATTTACCATTGTTTTCTGTTCATTCTTACTTCTGGGAGATCTTCTTTATTGTTAAATTTGTAAGTGAGAATTATACTTGACACTAGACATAGTTTTTTTAAACATCGGAATTTCTCTTTTACCATAGTCTATTTGAGTTGGGTAAGAAAAGGGTGTATTTGAGTAATCACTCCCTTATTATGACAAGACAGATAGACAGAACCCCAGACAGAGCGCACATCGGACTATATACTGTAGCAACCGCGTGAAAATGAGACACGATGGAATGATAAATGCCTTCATGGCCAAGCCGCCGTACTGTCCTTGAAACCAAGAGTTGCCCGGTGTGCACAGGTAAACCGGATATGGTTGTGTCCTTTGTTCTGCTACTAAGCCCAATAGTTTTGTTGAGATGGTTAAATAGCTCTGTTCATCATGCATAATGTGGATACGTAATAGCTGAGAGTCCATGAGTACGCACACACGTGTGTTATATTTCACTATTTTCATCTCATTGGGCACAATGTCCGTTATGTTTTTGCTGTCCTCTTTTTTCTTTTTTACAGTGTGCTTTTTTATGATGCTATTATTTCATTGATTTATCTGAGAGTCTGTCACATTAATGTTTAGACCAGTAAACTACTGTTGACTATTACTGATAGAACGCACACATTGTGTGGATATGTTTTGTGTTAATACTGTTGTATTAGAGAGAGATGTGTTCTTTTGAATGTTTGTGGAGGTGTTGCACTGTTGAAAATATATTTGGCACACCCATTATTTGCTGGTGCACAGCTAATATCTTTTTTCTGGCTACGCCAGTGGTGTTGAGACTGAGCAAGTGGCAAGTGTGGCTGGCACAGTCGTTTCTAAAGGTAACATTTAAACACAGCATAGTAACATGCAGTATCCCTGTAATTATTGTAATAAACTACGCTGATGTTCATGATGGAGGTGAAATGTTATCTTTGAAATTATAATGTAAATATTAATTCCGTGCCAAAGGCCGTAGGTCTGTCTCATTCCGTGCACTTCCACTACGTAGTACACTACTTTTGAGTGCAAATGAGGTTTCAACTAAAATTCATGCCATTGTCATGGCGGGATTTTTATAACCTCTGTGTTATTTTTTTAGCTTGTATTATAGTTGTCCAAGCTCACAAATAGGCTGCTTTGGAGACCTATTTGTCCCTGAGTTGGTGCAACTGGAACAGAAAATACCTGGTAATGACATCACCCACTTGCGGCCGCTCAGAATCCCGAGACAACTGGAACACACCATTACCACATGTAGCTGTTTTAGCAGCCAATGCCAGTCTGTTACTTCCGGTAAATGAAATGCTCCATTCAGATCAGCATTAACCGAAGATAGTGTGCACTGCAGATGAAGTGCACAGTGTGCACTATGCACTGAATTCCAGTGACCTCATGCAGGTGCACTGATTGAGACACACTCAGTGGAGTTTACCGTTCAGAGTTAGCGTCAAGCTAGCTGGTTTGACACTAATCATTTTAAGTTTGTTAGCTTTAAATCTGACTTATTTAGCAGTGATGTATGTCGTAATATAAATCTTGTATACATTTTTACTTATACGTCTGTCTTGTTTATTCCAGTTTTACAGTGCCTTCAGCAGAAGGTCATAAATATTCAGCCACATTCTGAAGTCTCATGCCTTCTTTCTGAAGAACTGTTATCTACAAGCCAAACTGAATTCAGCATTCACAGAGGGGTAATTAATCATCCTAAATGTGTGGTTGTAACAGCATCTGGCCTCATAACTGATATCTGGCTGCAGCGATTCCCAGACACAATATTAAGGATAGAAGAAAATCTGAAGTTTTCCAAACAAAAATGGAGCCATTGGCTCACAGAAATACGTAAATTGAGCACAACTTCTTGCCCCTGTTAAAGCATATAATATGCTGGATAAAGATTTGATTTTGGACTATGCAAACCTCCAAACATCTACCCAGCTGATTCAGTATTTTGAGATTGTGTTCATTGGCATCAGTCAGAATAGAAGCCTCGTCTGTAAAAGGGTTGATTCATTCAGAGCAGAGCAGAAATTCTATTCATCTCATCTCCTCACTAAAACTATTTATATTCCTTAACCTAAATGTCTCCAAGCAAGAATCAAACCAGTGTCATCTAGGGGAAAGTTTTCTATTGATTTCTGTAAATGCTAAAATCAAAGTCGGAAGCTCATATGAAAATCACCTGAGCTACCATATTTATGAATTATGACAAGGAAAGGATAGTAGCATGTCCAAAAGCAACACCTCTCCCAACAAACTGCTAACAAAAACATAACAGAAAACATGTCACAAAACGACATCCAAAAGCAGGGATAGGTAAGTTTCTTTGGATAGTTTATTTCATACAAGGCAATTCAAAGTGCTTTACATAAAATATAAGCATCACAGCAGGGTGCAGATGAAGCATTAAAAAGCGCATAAAATAGAAATAAAATTAAATAAAACCTTACTGCTTAACTTAAGAAAAGCATATAAAAGTAAATGACAGTTTAACTCTACAGTTTCGATGCACATATCATTTTAACAGGCCGAAAAATTGTAATTTCTATTACATGTATGTTCATATTTTAGCTGTTTCACACATTATGCACATTTTCAAACATTGTCTCAGCACAATTTATGAACCCACTGCTGTCCTTTTGTCCTGCTTTAATCTAAACTGAAGCAAAAAACTGATCTCCTTTATTGTCATTGTGTTTATTGTGTTTTTTGACATCCCACAAATTCAGCAACTCCATCCAGTCTGAGATCGCCAATGTGCCCTCTGGTAAAATCCTCTTGTAACACGTCATATAACTTAAAGGTGATAGCTACAGCTTTTTCATCAAAATAATAAACTTTTCAAAAATAGACAGATTATCTAGAAGGGTGCTGAAAAAAGTGTTACATTTACAAAAAAAAATTTTTTATAGCATATAAATAATTGTGTTATCAATTTTGACAGGTCCAAAATATATAAATATTCACATCTGATTACCACGCCATTGTCTACACTAAATGCTGCGCATGCGTGCTGCCTTTGCTACTATCCGCGGTGCTTTGCCTCTGTACTTCCTCTGATTCACCTGTACTTCCGCAGCATATACTGTAGTTCCCCTATTGAATGCCACCTAGTCAGTCTTTCGATGTGAAATCGGCTTCTCATCTGTACTCAATCAGAATGTGCGGGTCAGGAAACATAATTGGGAAAAAAAACTCGAGTTTATTAGTTCACTTTTGCCAAGTGATGCTTTTGGAAACACCCAATTACATCAACTATGCTAAGCTAAGCTAAAGTCAGTGGTGCCAGATTCAGAGAATGACTGGGTTGGCTAGAAAACACTTCTGCCCACTTGTCCAACTCAGGGGACTGCAGGGGGAGGCTCAGTTTCACCCAGAGGTGGCCTATGCCTTTAAGGAGACAAAAAACAAAACAGGAATAGGGTAAAGGTGGCAAAGGGGCTCAAAATACCCATGGAGGTTACCACTTTCCTCTTGCACACATAAATAAAACATTTGCTAATGCTAATTTATGGTTCAGTTTTGTAATGTTGCTAATGTTAACTGAGTAACGAGTGTGACACCTACTTTCCACACAGGAGAAGTAGTAGTCCACTACCTGGAAGGGGGTGGTGTGGGCGCGGTCAAGACTACCACGGCGTCACTGCCGTGCCACGCGGTGGTCAGTGAAGTAAAAAAAACAATGGAGGCATCAAGGTGTTACTGCTTTTGTTTTCTCTGTGGTTTGTAGTCACCGAAAACAGAGCCAGATATTTTTAGAAGAGGCAAGGCGAAACACATTTGACACGTATGACGACAATTTCCTTTGACCAATCAGTAGAAAGTTGTCAGGTACGTCACGTTTTGTGTAGGTTGAGCACGGTTAGAGCTAGGTCTGAAACAGTTGGGAAAATTGTAATGGCTTAAAAGGGGTTTTCCCAGGGGAAAAAAAAAAAAAGGTATAAGAAGTGGGAGGGGTAAAAAGAGGGGGAAAAGAGGCAGATCCAAACCCCGAGGCCCCCTTTTTTCCCCCTTGATCATAAACTAAATTTCCAAAACGGGTTCAATAAGCAAATAAGCAAGTGGATGATGATTGTACCGTACATTGCAGAACATACATTTGTGTGAAAACGTGTGTGCCCCCTCCCTGATTTCTTACTTTTTTGCATGTTTGTCACACTTAAATGTTTCAGATCATCAAATAAATTTAAATGTGAGTCAAAGATAACACAAGTAAACAAAAAAAAATGCAGTTTTTAAATGAAGATGTTTATTAGTAATCCAAACCTTCATGGCCTTGTGTGAAAAAGTGATTGCCCCCCTTGTCAAGACATAAATTAACTGTGGTTTATCACATCTTTGGAAAGCTGAGTTCAATTTCTCTAGCTACACCCAGGCCGGATTACTGCCACACCTGTCATCAATCAAGAAATCACTTAAATAGGACCCGCCTCACGAATTTAAGTAGACCAAAAAGGCCCCTTAAAAGCTAGACATCATGCTGCGATCCAAAGAAATTAAGGAAAAAATTAGAAAACAATGTAATTGAGATCTATCAATATGGAAAATGTTACAAAGCCATTTCTAAAGCTTTGGGACTCCAGAGAACCACAGTTATTCACAAATGGTGAAAACATGGAACAGTGGTGAGGCTTCCCAGGAGTGGCCGGCTGACCGACCAAAATTACCCCAAGAGCACAGCGACGACTCATCCAAGAGGTCACAAAAGACCCCAGAACAACATCCAAAAAACTGCAGGCCTCACTTGCCTCAATTAAGGTCAGTGTTCATGACTCCACCATAAGAAAGAGACTGGGCAAAAATGGCCTGCATGGCAGAGTTCCAAGACCAAAACCACTGCTGAGCAAAAAGAACATAAAGGCTCAGTCTCAGTTTTGCCAGAAAGCATCTTGATGATCCCCAAGACTTTTGGAAACATACTCTGTGGACTGACGAGACAAAAGTTGAACTTTTTGGAAGGTGTAGGTCCCATTACATCTGGCATAAAAGTAATACGGCATTTCAGAAAAGGAACATCATACCAATAATAAAATAGGGTGGTGGTAGTGTGATGGTCTGGTGCTGTTTGGCTGCTTCAGGACCTTGAAGACTTGCTTTGGTAAATGGAACCATGAATTCTGCTGTCTACCAAAAAAAATCCTGAAGGAAAATGTCTGGCCATCTCTTCGTGACCTCAAGCTGAAGCGCACTTGGGGTCTGCCGCAGGATAATGATCCAAAACACACCAGCAAGTCCACCTCTAAATGGCTTAAGAACAACAAAATGAAAACTTTGGAGTGGCTTAGTCAAAGTCCCAACCTTAAAAATAAAAATCTCTGTTTAAAAACTGCATTTTGTGTTTACTTGTGTTATCTTTGTCACATATTTAAATTTGTTTAAAATTTAATTGTGACTAACATGCAAAAAAGTAAGCTATCACAATAAAAATTTCTTTGCACAAGCTGCGATTGTTCTGGTTTCAGAACACCCAATAGACTTTGATAGATGGCAGCAAGGATTTATCCTCATTCAATGCTGGAAATAGATGATGACCTGTGTTATGTGTTGTTGTTTTTTTTGTGTTAATTTAAATGTTTAATTTCAGTAATTTAAATATCAGTTAATCAGACCATCATTCAGACCCAGGCTCAGTCCTTCCTGAGGCTCTGGTGTTTCTCTCACATTGATCTCTGAGCAGAAGCTAGATGGCTAATTAATGCAGCTCATATTTAATGACACTGTCTGAACTTTTGCCTTTGAATGCTAAATGAGAATTGGCTCTCATGCACACAAACAACAAAAGATATTTAACAATTATTGTCTGGCAGCAACAAAGGCAGATGACATTTCAGAGTGTGGCGTCGCTGCTAATTGAGCTCCATCGTACCTGGAGATTTATGAAGGGGCCGATCAACAGACTGTCCTCGGCTCTGCAAGGACGCTTTGTTGCTGTTCGGAACAAGGAAGTCGACGGCATTTGTATTTGCAATCTCCCAAACAGTTTTGGGGAATGATAGTCAATGCAAGTCATGGACTGGTGTCCAGAAAAATAATAAGATGCTGTGAGTAGGAAAAAAAAAACATCCATTCAATAACTACAAAGATAAGTTTGACTCTGAAGCATGCAGTTAATGTGGATGAACAGACTCAGCTTGGAAGATGGAGCATTCTGATAAATATGGATGAACATTAGAGGTTAAAGTGATTGCTGTAGAACTATAATTGAGATACCTTAGATGGACTCAGATTTCTATCAGACCTTGTTCTTCTGGTGGACAGATGGGAGTTTATTCATCCAGAGTTTATTCCTGAAACTTCCTGGAAATGCTTCAACCATCTCTGCATCCTTTCAGGGGTTTTAGGCAGATGAGTCCCAGAGCTACTTACAGCTTTGTTGGAGGGTTTATTCAGATAACTTTCGAGATTCTAAAGGAAATTAAAGAAATTCTGACAAGCTTGACAATATTGACTGATTTTTTTTCTCTCTCTTTTTGTTGTGTGTGTGTGTGGGGGGTGGGTGGGGGGGGGGGGGGGGGGGCATTTTAAAACAGGATCAGTCCTTCCTGGTTCTGCTGGAGGTTTTTCTTCCTGTTATAAGGTCATTTTTCTTCTCCACTCTCAATATATACAGGTACTACCCAAAAAATTAGAATATCCTAAAAAAGTTCATGTATTGGGCCTCCTAAAGTAAAATCTTGCATCTGTACTTAGTACGTGGTTGGGGCCCTTTTTGCTTGAATGACTGCCTTAACCTGGCGTGGTATGGATGCTACCAGCTTGTGGCATATCTTAGGTGTTATGGAAGACAAACATGCTTCCATCACAGCCTTGAGCTCTTCTTTGTTGATTGGTCTCTTCCCGTTCACCTTTCACTTGGCAATGCCCCACAGTTTTTGTGGGTTAGGTAGGGGTTGGGGCATAGATGGTGTGTTAAAATGTATAAAATACGCGGAAAAAAAGATAAAAAATGAACAGGAGAAGAGCACAAAGAAGGGAAGGGGGGGGGGGGAGCATGGGGGAAAGGGCTGCCAGACCCTGTGAGTGGTACATTTATCAATAAATAAATCAGAAAATAGAAGTGCAACAAGCACACATGAAATGTAAAGGCAGTGTGCAAGGAACAAATACAGATAACCAAGGAGTACATAAACTAAATTGCTGACAGTCGTATCCAAACATAAAATAGACAAAAAATCCCATCAACGACGAAGAAAAATTAAAAAAGAAAAGAGGGTGTCACATTATTGTTTTATGTGATTAACGAAAGGACCCCAGATTTGGGTGTATTTGTCAGGGGAGTCAGAGAGTGAATATCGAATTTCCTCAAGGTACAAACAAGAGACCATATTCATTAGCCAGGATTTAAAACAAGGAGGGGACACTGATTTCCACTCTTTCAAGATAAGTCTCTTAGGGCGGATTCAGAAAGCATAGTCCGCAAGTCTTTGTCCATTTGGGGACTGGGTTCCGTTGGTGACAGGGGTGGTCTTCCAGACCGAGATCGCATTCATGTTGCACTATTGCCAAATGAGCCAAACGGGCCAAGAATGAGAATCTCAGAAGGTGCTGCTTTCAGATGCGTGATGACGTATTCACGGGACAAATCGTTCAGCCAATGATAGTGCAGTAATAGTGCACTATTACTGCACCACTTCTGGCAGAAAAAGGCAGAACTTTTTCATGCCCTGCATCTGTACGTTTTTATACTGTGGTATACCGTGAAACTGGAAACCGGCACATCCCTAATATTTATAGTTTAAAATGATTATAACCAGACTACCGGACTACAGTTTCAACATAATCTGAATCACTAGGAAAAATGACATGTCATGATGATGTCATCATCAGCCAATCATCTCAGATAAAGAGATAGTGACATAAGACAAGGTGAAGTTGAGTTGGAAAGAAACTTGACATCAATACCCAAAAGTTTGGCAGCAGTTACGTCTTAATGTTTTTCATATTTTGCATTCCGCCAAAAGTCTTCCTGTTGTTTGTCAGTCCCAGTTGTCTAGACCCATTGTCCTGTGTGATTTACACGTTTCCAGTGAAATAACTGGACCTCCTCAACAAGTTTTCATCAAGTTCTTCTATAACCAATGAAAAAATCTTTGTGTGATTGGGATCCGTTATTCCTGACTCCCAGCATTAGTTATAACTCTTACACAGTCTTTATTCCAGCTTTGAGTGTTTCCACCATCAAACCTCTTTTTTTATTGGATTAACATTTAAAGACAAACATAATAAAGGAATAACAGTAAATCAAAGACGTGAAGACGCCTCAGCAGCCACGGCACTTAAACCAAGCTTCCTGGGATTCAGCTGGGAATCATAATGTTCCAGTGAATTACAGAAATGTCCTTTCCCAGGTTTTATGGCCTTCCAGTTTAACGGCTGCTGCATCCCCATAGGAACTGTTTGGAAAAATGAAACTTAGTTGCTGCTGCTGGAGGGTTCATAGAAGACACAACATGAGGAATTCTTCTACAGTTTAATGTCCTGTTCCTCTGCCAGATGAACACATCAAGACTCCACAGTCTCGCTTAGAAACTAAGATAAATGTGCGATATTTTCCCATGAACTTCTGATGGCTGCAGACAAAACTGTAAAAATGAAGTAGTCTTTTAGACCTCAAGGATCTCGAGGAATTGCAGATTAAGTACTTAATGGGTTTTTTCAAACAACCAACACAACATTTTGCAAGATAGTGTTAAATAATTTGCCAACTACATGCCTTATGTTGTGTATTTATAACTGCTCTTTGCAACTTTGAACTTCTTAATTCTTATTTTCCCACTGTGGTTTTGGCAGTTTTCCTATAAAAAGTTCATTGCCAAGTGAAGTAAATAAAATTCAGTGTAAAATGCCAGCCAGTATCTGATTGATTTTTTTCTTCTTAATGCAACACTTTGCATTTATATTATCTTCAGCTGAACGATCAGGAGATGAACAGAGCGTTTTTCCACTCACAGTTTTTATGAAATGCATATGTATGCGTGTGGAACCCGATAAGTGAGTTTCATTAGAAGCCACTGAGATTCATCAACTCTTGGAGTGTTTTATCGATCCGTTTATCAGTCTGATCAGACCGCGGGGAGTTCACATTAATAATCAGTTCAGCAGCTCCATTATTGACTTTATGAGCAGGACCTCTGCTGCCTTACTGGCTGCATGTTCCCATTCGCTCCTCTTCTTGCAGCGTCACACCGATGCAGCAGTTTGCCTTCATTTCGCTCCCCATTGATCTGTAGGACGAAGACAGAGCTGCACTCTAATAGGTGATGACCAGCAGTGTGTCAGCTTGTCCATCCTCCTTCACCTTTTACACCATCATCATCCACTCCTCTTTTTCTGCCACCGAGAGAGGGAGGTGTTGGATGAGGGGGAAGAAGGAGAAGGGTGTGAGGAGGAAGGAAAGGAGGGAAGCATGCATTCAGGTTGTTTCCACCTTGAAAGGATGCATAATCCAGCTGAAGCTGGAGCAGGTAAGGTACACAGCAAAAAATTGGAGAGTTGAATTTTGTTAAACATTTCAGAGTTAATTTTAATGAAAAGTTATTTTGACATGTTCTCAGAGTGAAGTGTTTGGTTTTGGAATTAAATGAACAGAGTTTATCATGTCAGAGAAAAGGGGGGGGGGGGGGGGGGGGGGGGGGGGGGGGGGGGGGGGGGGGGGGCGGGGTGTCGGGAGAGGGGGGGGGGGGGGGGGACAGGGGGGGGGGGGGGGGGGGGGGGGGGGGGGGGGGGGGGGGGGGGGCCGGAGGGGGGGGGGGGAGGGGGGGGGGGGGGGGGGGGGGGGGGGAAGGGGGGAAAACCCAGAAAGGAAAAACAGAAGGAAAGAGGGGGGGAGGGGAAAAAAATGAGCTCATGGTGAGCAAGACTCTGGAGCACTTTTTTAATATCTCAAATGAAGCCAGTGATCAGGAAGGCTTCTCTTTTCCCCCCAACTTTCATATAATGGAGTTTGCCAGGGTCCGAGCGAAAAAGGTCCATAAAAGTCCACAAAAACTTGTCAACATTCCTCCATACTGCTCGTCCAATGTAATCCAAGTGTCCTGAGTGGGTAGCGTCCATAATTTACTCGAAACAACATCATTCACTATATTTTTAGAGGCTCAACAGTAGTACATCTTACTTCTGCGAAGCATGCATAAGCACATTCATGAAACTACGGAAGCCTTGGCGTTCAGAGCCTACTCTGCCGATAATGCAAGCGTAGAAGAAGAAATTTGCTGTTTACATTGTGCTAAGAGCGCCATAGCTGCAGACAAACCGGGACAAACACAAGAGGGTCCAAGAGGGGTTGGATATTGATCTAAAACAAAGAAAGAGACAGAAAGAGAACGTGCAATCTCGTCTGTCGCGGCTTCCGTAGTTTCGTGAACACGCATCAGCATGCTTCACAGAAGTAAGTATTCTACTGTTTAGGCTCTAAAAACATACTAAATGACGTCGTTTCGAGTAAATTATGGATGCTACCCACTCAAGACACTTGGATTACATTGGACGAGCAGTATGGAGGAATATTGACTAGTTTTTGTAGACTTTTATGGACGTTTTTGGCTTGGACCCCGGCGAACTCCATTGTATGAAAGTTGGGGGAGAAAGAGAAGCCTTCCTGATCGCAGGCTGCATCTGAGATATTGAAAAAGTGCTCCAGAGTCTTGCTCACCATGAGGGGAAGTGTAAAATAAAGTTACATCATTCTGTGGGTGTACTATTCCTTTAAGCCAGCTCCTTTGTCTCCTCTCTTTCATTATTGGATGATTTGATTAATCCAGGTGTGCCTGACCTCAGTAACCATGAGGACAATGGCCAGATACACCTGGATTGATCAATTTAAAAGCATAATGACAAACAGGAAACAATGGGGGTTGCCTTAAGTTCAGGAAATTGGAGTTGTACATAAAGCCCATTGCAGATCTTAATTTCATCCCTACCCCTAGCCCTTTCCCTTGGCCCACTTAAAACAGATTGTCAGTCCATGGCTTACAATCAAAAAAGTGTCCGTTTTTGAAGATCCATATTTCCTTATCCTGCTGAGCTAATCTACTGCAGGTTAGAAAACCCAGCATTGTTATCCACACTTGCAGCTTCTAAGTTTTAAAGATGGGGTCAGGAGTCACTCTCATAACCCTTCAAATTCTGGCCAATTCATGCAGCCTACAATCTTTACATGTCACATTTTTGGCCACTTCACACCTTCAGAGCCTCACCAGAGTAGATGCTAAAAAATACTGGGCCCGGGAGAATCCCAGTGGTAGCACCAGAAGGACTGGTATCGCGTTGGGCCCAGGAGGTGCTAGTGGAAAAGGCCTATATGGTTCTCATTCTCAGTTCCTGTTCCTGTGTGGCCATGATAAAAGCCTTTGTGGATTTTTTTTTACAGCTTTATATAATATAGATATCACAGCATATTTGGGCCCTGGGGTCTGCCTGGCTTAGTGTGGGCAGGGGCTGGCTTGCTCTCAGACAACAATCCATAATTAACTTCTGTTAATTGTATTTTTATCAGTTCTTTATTGTCATTTGGTTCCTTATCCTAGATGTACAGTAGATGTAATGCATTTGTATACTCCTTAACCCAAAATTAATATACTTCTCCCCCCCCCCCCCCTTTTTGTTCAGTTCATTTATTGAAATGTCTGTTTCTTCATTATCTAATACCTGCTTTGAATCAAAAGCTGAACATACCTCATAATGAAGGGAGAAAAACCCCCACAAAAAACCCAAACCAAAACAAACAAACAAACAAACATGGAAATTCAGTTCAGCTCAATTCAAATTTATTCATATGGATCACCGCAAGCATCCGGGAATTTTCGCCAAATTCGTCACATCCGGTTAGGTAGGAGGTGAAAACATGGCTTCGTTGCATAGGGGAGCCACTGAATTAACTGCTTCATTACTCGTCAATCTTCGTTTATTCTACTTTGGAAATACCGAGAAGTCCAACTGTGTATGGCTGCCATAAACATATCTATCACACGGACAAGAGAAGATGTTTGTTCCAGTTCCCAAAACAACAGAAAAAGTCCCGAACAACATGCTAAGTGGCTAGCTGCCATCAAGCCCATAAATGCTGACAGTTCACGCTGGAAACCATGGAAACATCTAACAATATGTTCGGATCACTTTGTGACTGATAAAAAAAGCATATAATGTGGTCTCACTTTTTAAACCCTGTAGTTTTTGTACAGATGATAGAAAACACCATTATATCAGTGGATGTACAGAATCACAGCGCCGCCCGCTGTTCCCGTCTCCTCAGGACTGTTAACGATCACGTTCATCCAGATTACTGCCATCAATGTTCCCACATAAGAATAAAAGCATAAAAAGTGGCAGAAAGGCATTTGCAGCATTATAAGCATGCACAGTCATAACCAGTTACATACAGATGAGACTGCCGGTAATTTATAGCTTTATCAATGAGAGTAAACTCCTGAGAAGTACATCAAAGAAATACTACCATTTCTTTTAACATTAAAACCAACCAATAAATACAAAACATGCAAACAACACCACTGAGACGGAATATCTGGAAACTTCAGTCCGGGAAGTGAAAGCAGAGATATGCGAGCAGACCGAAGCCTGCCAGGCCCATGTTTTCTCAGATCAGTTTTTATTAAATCTCCCCAATAGAGAGATTAGCTCAGAGATCTGGCTAACATCTCCGCCACTACACCTGAAAGTGGATTACTGCTTCCTGCTCCTGCTCCACCTGCCACCTCACATTTACTCTGCTGTTAATTTGAGAAACAAAGGAGCCTCATGTGAATCAGTGCAGAAAAGCAGTTGCTTTCTTTTAGTTTTCCTGGCTTTCCCTCTTACATCATCCACATCTCGGCTTATTTCATTCACACCTTATCGCCTCCTTTCTTTACCGAGTCTTCTTCCTCCCGACATTTACTTCTTTGACCTCTCTTTTAGTATATTTTCATCTTCTTCCCCCAAACCTCCCTGATCCATCTTTCCTTCCTTGTGTTTTACATTCTCATCTCACTCCACCCACACCCCCACCCAACTCTCACTTCCTATACCTCCTACCTTTCACACCTCCCAACACTTTGACTGATGCTCGTCTTTTTCCTTCACACTCTTCATCCTCTCCCTCCTCCTCCACCGTCTGGTTTGAAGCCCCAGAGATGACGCCAGTCCCTCTGAGAGGCCGTGCATGAATATTAAAGATGAATCTCAGCAGGTCAAACTGGACACTTTTGGCTGTGGGTTGTTGAGCCTGCAGCTGCTGGGAAATCAGAATGACAGCAAAAAAGTACCAAAAACAACCCGGATGATGAGAATATAATCACAGCTATTTTTACTGCAGACACATTTCCAATCTCAGCAGGTTTACCACTCCTGAAGAGCATTTTAGGTTTTATTTATGCTATCTTCAAATATGTTCAGTTGTCAAATGCAGTTAAAATAAGATTATAAAAGAAAGGATTTTTTGCTTGGAACTGTCAGTAAAGTCAGTAAACTGACAGCATTAATTATGTTTCAAGGATATGCAACCTAAAAAAAAGCCCAATCAGTGTAAGCAACTGAAATAATGCTAATGTAAAGAAGCCAAAACCCTCAAGAAAATGAAGTGTCAGAAAATCTTGAACATGTTTGCAAGACTCCAAGAAAATGCATTGGGGGGCAACAAACAATCTCAAGTAGTTCTATCACATAATGAATGTCACTGTGCAAGTCATTTTTGGTGCGGAAAACGTTTATGAGGGTCCATCTAGTCTAGTCTTCACCTTTTTGCTCTTCTTAGGTCGCTTCTCTTCTGAGACAGATAACAACATCCCCAGGGCTCTGAAGCAGCTGCTTGACTTGCCGTCTCCACCATTTTTCCCCAGTGCCAGCCGAGCTGTGTACATGTAAACATAACACCATTGTTGAACCCGTTAATTCATTTTGAATTTATTTCGAGGCAAAATATGATTTTTTAAGGAAATGCTGTACTTTCATTTTGCACCCCTCTAAATGCCTTGTGGAGGTATCTTTGTTTTTTTCTAAATGAAGCTTTTAATAAAAATGTACCATATTCAAACCTTAAAAGTCATAATGATTTTAGTGCTGTATTTTTTCCATCCAGCTGTAATGTCAAACAGAACAAACTGGATAGCCTGGATAGTCTGCAAGACTGTTCGTTTGGGGACTGGGTTAGTTGGGGGCAGGGTGGGGCGGGGTGGGGTGCTATTTTCTTGCAGACCACGTTTGCTGTCATGCTGCAACACTCAAATTAATCAGATCTCTTTAATTCTCTTTTTTATTCTCATTTTCATTCACTATCAAATCTTTTATGTGATGTGTTCTACTCTCCACCAGAGATGGCGCTGCACCAAAAATCACTGAGGGAGATGATGAGTGACATGAAGAAGAAAACTTATTCATCTATTGATCTACATGCATGACTTGTGTTTCTTGCATATAACAGCAAAACAAATCTTGGACCATTTCTCCTGTCCAGATTGTCCACATGTGTGGACAACGGTAGACGACTGTATGGGACAGCCTAGCCAATGAGAATTTCCCATAGTGCTCCAGTCCCACTGCATAGCAACTGCAGACTCTACAGCTAGTGATGGCATTCTTTCCGCTTATTTCTTCAGATACATTGTAAAAACTTAATGGAGCCGGGCGTTTTATTTCTTTTCAGTAATCTATTATTACCTGAACATTAAAACTCCATTAACAGGCTATTAACACCTAAATAATGTTAAACAAATTAATTTTCTGAGACAAATGCTCTCTTTAAGCATATTTTTTAATTTTCCACATAGACTATCTGTTGTTTCTAGCTGGTTAACACTTCATTTGACACCGAAAATTCATGAACATCTCTCAAAATTAAACTCAGATCAGCTGCTTGTTCTCTTCCTTTTTCGCAATGAATTCTGGGACAGGAGAGGCCACAAAGGATACATCGCCAGCATCCTTTGTGTCAGGCCAAATGGAGTGCGCATTTGGAGGGTGGATTCAGAGGTTCCTTAAAGGTAGAGTCCAAAGATTCTCCCCTGAAAATAAATGTTAGACTTGTGCGAGTGAAATCCATCTCAAACCGCACCTTTGGGCCTCTACTCACGTGCAGTGGTGCGTTTGAATGCAACTCCCTCTCCTCCTGCCTGCAATTTGCTCTTTAGCTTTGTTGTGGTCTGGTCAGGATGTTTGTGGGTGAAAATTTCTGTTTATATCACCAGTAAATGACACAGCTAAGGGGCATGACGCTTTGTGGGAATAAGCTCATGATCGGAGCAGACGCCAGTCACTCGAACTCTTGAAGGAAAAAAAAGAAAGAAAAATGGCGGATACACTGAAGAAAAGGTGAGAGCTTTAGACAGTGCATGTTGGGGTTTGGGTGGTAAAAAAAAACCCTTAAAAACAGGAGAACCAGTCAGCGGTTTGAAGGGTGAAGGATGACAGATGAATGACACAATCTCCAGATGTTTTTCAGAGCTCTGGTATTTTCTTTTACTTTAAATCAGTGTTTTTACAGGTCAGCTCACCACTGGCAAGGAGTTAACAGCATGGCATCAGTTGGTTTTACAGCATCAGACCTCCAACCTGTATCACCTCTCTGCGCCCTCCGTCACACCATTACACTGCACTTATATAAACTCCAGGTTACACTAACCTAAATGAGCGAAGGGCCCTCCCTGTAAAAATATACAGATAAATCACTATTTACAATCTTCCTCTACAGGAATTATTTACAAACTACATACATTGTGACTGCTAAATTAACTACATAACAGAAAAACATAACAAATAACTACACAAAACAAACTAATCAAAATCCCCACTCACTCCCACACCTCTCTACTCTGCCTCTGTGGTTGAGCCCAATCCAGGTGATTATAGGCAATTCCCAGCAGCTTGAGTCCTTAGACTGCCCCCATGTGTGCACTCCATGAAGCCACGCCCAGCAGACCTCAGAGAGAGAGATGTTAGTGAATTCTCCCAAAATAAATCACAGAACCAAAACTTGAATAACAGAAAAAAAAAAATCAATATCACATATGAAGATACTTTTCACCTTAGTGAGGGGGGATGTCATACCACATCCTCACAGTGCACATTGGAAAACCAGGGTTAATATTGGTTTGGCTTTTACCCACTTCTGAGCTCTGAAGGAGTCGTTGAAGCTTAATAGGCTGAAGAACGAGGCGGCCATTAGCCTGAGCGGGATAGGCTCAGTTTGAATACTGTTGTTTGCAAACAGAAATGGTGGGGGGACTTCGGACTTTAACCCGCTTTTGAAACAAGACAGTGATTGATGCGCTGCTGTGACATATGCAGCCGACAAATCCAAGCACCCCTGCCTGCAGCTTGCAGGACACGGATATTAAACGGCGCTGGACATCTGCAACCTTACTCCGCCAGATGGATTTGCTCCCGCATATCCATCTGGGAATCATCCGTTAGAGTAGTTTTGGGAAGAGGCGAAAATACTAGTTAGCTGATTGGATAAGGCATCTGTCTATCACCACCTATGTTGGTGATCAGCTGGGGCATGAAAAAGTTCTGCCTTTTTCTGCCAGAAGTGGTGCAGTAATAGTGCACGACTACTGCACTATCACTAGTTGAACTATTTGTCCCGCGAATACCTCATCATGCACGGTGTCCAAACTTGGTGTGTGGAAACGTCCTTGTTCCAGGCATTCATTAATGCTCTGAAATCGTTTCCCCTGGGCACACAGGCGTTTCTCTGTGCCATTGAATTAGTAGACAAGTCGCTGGTAAGTGGCTGGCAGTCAGCAGAAAGGGGAACTTTTTCATGCCCGCATCTGTAGACGGGCCAAAACAACCAATCAGATCAATGAAGCATATGCCGTACTAACGGAGCGATGATGAAAACACAAGCAAAAACATCTTTTCCTATGTGAAAAGCCTCCAGAGCAGTGTTTTGCTCTGCTTTCAGTGAAGAAATTCTCTGTAATTCCGATAAAACTTGAGCGATAGCCACTCTGACGTTAGTTTCATCCGCTGAAGCTTCCATGTTGTTCAGACTGAACTGTCGGTTCTCGTTGCGTCACACCTCAACCTGCCTCAAAGCCAATGCTGATTGGACGTTCGTTTGGTGAACTGCTCCAAGTTCTCTTCAACGGAAAGTAGCCAGACTGAGACAGACTGATCTGCGAGTGAAAACCTGAAGCTTGCGAGATGGTCTCACGAGGCTAGGACATCTGATGGCCGTGACCAGATAGTGAGGTTAGGGTTAAGACTTAGGGATAAGGGGAAGGGTTAAAATAAACGACTGTAAATGGTAATATGGGCGGAGTCAGACGTCCGACCCCGCCCGATATCCATCTCTGCCTCGTCCCGCAAGCCGCAGGCGGAACCTTCTCGATGAATCCGCAATTTGAACACCCAAAATAAGACACAGCTATAGACCTGCATTTGTAGACGAGCCGAGTCTGCTTCCTTGACCTGAATCAAAATTCACGTGCACATTCACAATTTGCCAAAGTGGATTTTCTATGCAGACAGACACAAATTTGAATAAAAAAGGGTGGTGTAAATGTGCCCTTAAAGATGAAGGAGTCCCACAAGTGATTTATTTAGATTCAGTCTGTGTATGCAGTCCAGTTTAAAAGAAAAAACTTTTATCAGATGTAAAGTCTGTTTTTCTTGCCAAAAATCTTCTTGAAACCATCAAATGGATATCTGGTCTGTCAACTTTCATAGCCTATATCAAATGTTCAAAATGAATTAATTAGAAACCAAATTTTTGTCCATTTTTTTGTAAAATGAAGAACAACATAGATTATAATTTCTGTTGATGGTTTTTCATTTAATTCAGCTGTTTAAAATTTAAACAGAGTTTCAACATTTTCAGTTTCTTGTCTTTTTTCATTAATTCAGCTTTGTTAAAGTAAAAGGAAAGGCAACTGAAGGGCAAACAGACTTTCAGAAGTGAAAAATGGGAATGGAGACAAAGAAACCTCAGAGAAACACAAAGACAGACAATAATTAACAAAGGTTATCAGACAGCAGTCCGAACAGCAACAGATTCTGCCTGCTTTATGCTGCTGGCTGTGTTGGATGCTGGGTCACACTAGAACTCACATTACTTTCCACCAAACAAAAACCCAGTTCTTCTGATAACATAACCCAACTGAAATATTCTGATTTGATTTTCTTTGGACAGTCTGCTTAATGAAGGGGCATTTGTGTTCTGAACAAAGCAGCAAACTGGACAGAAAATGAGATTTTTCCACAGGAGATGTGGCTGAAAAGCCCCAGCCGCACAGCTGAAGATAACACGGAAGGCAGCAAAGATTAGTGAGGGCTTCTGCCAGCGAACAACACCCCAGACTCATAACTACCCAGAAAAGCCAAGACAGGATAAAAGAACTCTGGAAGTCTGCTTCTTATTGCTTTCAGTCTGATATGAAATATGGCATCCTCGCATATTTTCTTCCTAATTAATAATTTTAAATCCCCACTTGATTACATGACATTGAAATAGTGAAGCCACATCTAAGTATCTCTGATTAAAATGTTATTATGTCGTCTAAAATATTAGGAGAAAAGGATTTATTTATCCAACACATAATAGCCAACATTTATCAGATTAAAATATGTGAACTGTTGTCTTGGAAACTTGATACAATACTGAAAAGGGTAGTTTGGGTGATTGTCAACAAGTGCTGAGTCAAGTTTAAAAAGAAAACTGTCAAATGATTGCTTAGAGACTGTAACAAGCAGAAACATCTGCCTTCAGCTCAAAGAATGTGAAAAAAAAAATGGACGTAGTATCCGGTCACATCTGAGTAGGGGAAGGTGAAGCCATATGGTTGTTTTCCACCGTCGCCATCTTGCCATGTTGCGTGTCATCACTCCTAAAATGGGCAAAGGCAGGGCCGCTCCAAGCTGTGGGGCAAATGATTGACAGCCAAGCTAAATGCTAACCGTGCTCATCCTAAGTGAACAGGAATGAATAAAGATAGGCAGTTTAAAAGTAAGACACACTCAAACTTGCTGTTAACCAGCTAAAAACTGCCGCTGTGCAACTCTGCTACAGGCTGAGGCCTTCCTGGGAACAAGCAGGGAGTGTCTTGGCATTTGCTCTCAGTAATGTCTTGGTCTTGGTGGTGTGGTCTTGACTATTAGTTTCAAAAACTTCTCACGTCAGGGTGGAGTTACAGAGACCAACCAAAACTAAGGGTGCTTTTGCACTTACAATTTGGTCCACTTAAAGTGCACTGGAGTCCAGAACACCTGCAAGTATAGTATGTTTGAGCTGGTGTGACCAGTTTGTTTTGGTCTGGATGAAAGAACAATACCAGGACCGCCCTCAGAAGGTGGTTTGGTACAGTTCCACGCAAACTCCATTGCAGTTTACTGAAGGTGAGAATGCTGGTTTGAACCCATCCCATTTCCAACAGTTTCTTTTATCATACATGATAAGTGAAACAGAGGCTTACTGGAGTGATTGCCAAAGTTGTCCCCGAACACAATTTGGTTCAAGCTTAGCAGCTTGGCCTGTCTTCTGTGATAGTGTCTTGCAACACATCTTCTCTGTGCCAAAAACAACAGCGTAGTGTTCTCATGCCATATGCAAGTTTAATGCTGGAACAACAGCAGTATTTTTGGTTGCTGCACAAAGTAATAATAATAATATATTGCCACAACAACAAGCAGAAGATTACAACAAACACAAATCAGCTGAATTCTTTATACCTCATTACACGACACGCCTCCATCTTGGAATCCGCAGACAAACCCTTCTCACTTTTGGGCCCAATCCAGCCACTCTACACCGAAAGAAATGGTTCCCTGACTTACATAATTTTTTTATGTCAAGAAGTTGCACACAATTATAATACGTTACTTCAATTAAAAAAATTAAAAAAAAGTTAATCATAGTTTGTTGTTCATGGTACTTAAATAAATTGTGTTCATGCAACACATATATATTATTATTGGATAACATGAGACAAAATCACGTTAACTAAACATGAATTTTTTAAGTAAAGTCAACAACTGCTCTGATTCAGTTTTTTTTTCAGCAGGTGTGAAAGCGCCCTAAAATGTGAACACCATGTTTAAAAATACAGAGCCGACGAGGCGCTCCTGAGCTACCGATGGAGTAAGACGCAGGTTTGGAGGCTCCTGCCGACTTCGATAAGAATCGTATTTTATATGCGCTTTTCAGTCATATATGTAGTTACGTAGCACTTTATATTACTTTTTGTTTGTAAATAAAACTTTACACGACATCAAAATGTCCGGAAAGAACAAGAAAACCCAGAATACCGTTCAGACTCACCTGAGGCCTACTCTCCATGCCGCGTCCTCGCTCTCAGGTGAGCCACCTGCTCCCGCTGTTTCGGCTGCCGCGCAGGCTAATCCTGATATCGCCGCTCTCAAGCTTGAGTTGCTGGCTTCGCTAAGGGATGACATCGCCGGTATTTTTAAGAAGGAACTCCAGGAAACCCTTGGCGATGCTCTGTCAACTATCAAACATGACCTCCAAGCCGTGAAGACACAACTAGCTAATGATAAAGCTACTACCGACGCCAACATCGCCACATTGAAAGGTACCGTGGAGGAGATGGAACACTCACTCTCTGGCTGCTCTGACGATATAGCCCAGATGAGAACCACAATCGAGAATCTCACTGCGAATGTAGCCAAGCTCGAAAACAAATGTGAGGATTTGGAGTCCAGATCACGGCGTAACAACATCAGGATTGTGGGAGTCCCGGAAGGCCCTGGCACTTGTACAGTAGAGACTGTTGCTGCTTTGCTGAAGGAGGCATTCGATCTGAAAAAGGAGCCGCTTCTGGACCGGTCCCACCGGACCCTCCAACCTGAACCAAAGCCCGGTGAACGGCCACGCGTCATTGTATGCAGACTTCATTATTACAAAGATTGTGCGGACATCTTGCGTCGCGCGCGAGAGCTCCGACAAATTAAGGTCAGGACCTTCACCATCTCAGTCTTTCCTGACCACACGGCGAAGATAGCCCAGGCTCGGGCTGCATTCAACGAGGTCAGGCGACAGCTACGTGGCATTGACGGCGCTAGATATGGATTAATGCATCCAGCGCGGCTCCGCATCACATATAATGGTGTTGAGAAGGACTTCGTGTCAGCGGAGAAGGCCAGTGACTATGTTAAAACCTTGATCTCTGGGTAAGCTGCATTACCTTCTACATGCTAAAATATAAATATACATTGTTATTATTTTGGCTACACTGTAAGGTGCTCGTGTTGGCTCACCAGCCATTTTCCTTTGCTTTAATATGTGAGTCTCTGGTTTAATGCACCTATAAAGTTGGTGGTGCTTGGAATAAGAACCATCTATTTAGATCTTTGTAATTTCTTCAGTCAAGTATTTTTTTTTCTTTTTCATTTTCTTTTTTAACAGCAATACTAAATTTGACATCTTTATTTCCAAATAGTGAAATTTGATTTATGTTATTGTAATGTTTGGTCTCAGTTTTTTTTTTTTTTTTTTTTTTTTTTTTAACTTTCAGACAAATGTCATTATACTACATAACACATTTCCTTACTGTGTGCATACTGTTATTTAGAGCTGAAGTTGGCGGGGATCTTAACTCCTGCTTTTGGTTGTTCTGCTGTCTCCGAGTTGCTCTCGCATAACTGTGAGCGACTTTTGGTTTGGGTTAACACTGCTGTCCCCTCTGTTCTGTGGTTTTATGGGGACATTTGGGGTGTATGGGGGGGGGGGGGGGGGGGGGGGGGGGGGGCTCAGCTCTGTATGGCCATTTCTATTTTTATTTATTTTATTTAAGTGGTTAATAGCAATATAGACCCCAGCATAGCTGGGTCAGGTACACCTATCAGATTCATCAGTTGGAATATTAGAGGTATGGGCAATCCAGTCAAGAGGTCAAAGGTTTTCACACACTTAAAGCAATTAAATTCTGCTGTAGTATTTTTACAGGAGACCCACCTTCGGAATAAAGATCATCAGAGGTTATATTGTCCTTGGGTGAGTCATGTCTTCCACTCCAACTTTAATTCAAAAGCACGGGGTGTTGCCGTTTTGATCAGCAAGAAGGTGCAATTTTCCCCCACTAATATCATTGCTGATGAGAACGGCAGATACCTGATCGTAGCTGGTATCCTGATGCAAAGAAAGGTTTTGTTGGTAAATGTATATGCCCCAAACTTCGATGACCCTGACTTTGCCAACAGTTTATTGCGCAGTCTTCCCTTCTTGAACACTCACCTGTTGATCTTCGGAGGTGATCTAAATTGTGTTTTTAACCCAACTTTGGATCGCTCTAATCCTCATAATTTGTCCCAATCTGCTATGTCTAGAACATTCTCAGATTTTATGAAACAGAATGGACTTGTTGACCCATGGAGAGTTCGCAACCCTTCCCTTAGGAAATTCTCTTTCTTCTCTCAGGTCCATCTGTCGTACTCAAGGATTGATTATTTTTTCATAGACAATACTCTTAATTCTTTTGTAGTTTTCTCTGACTATTTGGGTATTACAATATCTGATCATGCACCTTTAGTATTGGACATTCAGTTATCTTCCTATAAACGTACCCCACCACCATGGAGATTTAACTCTCTTCTCTTAGCAGATGAAAAATTTTGTGATTTTATTTCAAATTCTATTGATGAGTTCCTATCCTTTAACCAGAATGACTCCACTTCATGTTCTTTATTATGGGAAACACTCAAATCTTATCTTAGAGGACAAATAATTTCATATTCTGCATTTTCTAATAAAAAGGTCGGTGCTAGGCTTAATGAACTTACGATTGCAATTAGTAACCTCGATCAGAAATGTGCACTGAACCCTACTCCGGAACTGCTAAAGCAACGCTTAGATTTACAAACAGAATTTGATCTTGCTTCAACTAAAGAGGCAGAACGTTTGATATTACAGAGTCGTGGTTCATATTATGAATATGGTGATAAAGCAAGTCGTTTACTGGCGCATCAGTTGCGGCGACAAGCTGCCTCCCGTTGGATACCTTGTATTAAAAATGCTCACAACATGATCACCTCCAACCCCTCTGAAATAAATGATACTTTTAAATCGTATTACTCTGATCTATATGAATCTGAATTTCCTGCCGATAAGTCCAAAATGGTTGAATTTCTGCAAAATCTTTTTAAATCCTGTTATTGACTCCACAACGGCCCAACAATTAGACTCTCTACTCTCCCTTGAAGAGGTAACAAATTCAATTAAGGCCATGCAATCTAATAAAGCCCCTGGTCCAGATGGGTTTCCAATTGAGTTTTTCAAAAAGTTTACAGTGAAGTTGTCGCCACTACTTCTGTCAGTATTTAATGAATCCCTGGAACGTGGTTCTTTGCCACTAACTCTGTCACAGGCAACAATATCTCTCCTTCTTAAGAAGGACAAAGATCCCACCTCCTGTGGTTCCTACAGACCATTATCTCTACTCAATGCTGATGTAAAGGTGTTAGCTAAAATGATCGCATCTCGGTTAGAGAACGTGCTTCCTTATATTATATCTGAAGAGCAAAATGGTTTTATAAAGGGACGTCAGTTGTTCTTTAATACCCGTACACTTTTTAATATAATCTATTCTAAGTATCCATCTTTGTCGCCTGAAATTGTAATTTCTTTAGATGCCCAAAAGGCATTCGATAGAATAGAGTGGGAATACTTGTTTGCGGTTTTAAAAAGTTTGGTTTCGGTGATAGACTAATTTTCTTGGATTCGCCTGCTCTATTCATCCCCTAAAGCCAGGGTCCATACAAATGACTCATATTCTGATTATTTTATTCTTAAACGTGGAACTCGGCAAGGCTGCCCTCTATCGCCATTGCTCTTCGCCATTGCTATTGAGCCCCTAGCTATTATTTTAAGATCTTCGCCCCTGTTTAAAAGAATTACCCGGAATGGTATGGAACACAAATTATCCTTATATGCTGATGATTTGTTGCTGTATGTAACAGATCCTAATATTTCTATTCCTGCTATTTTAGATATTCTAGAGAACTTCAGTTCCTTTTCAGGTTATAAGTTAAACTTGGATAAAAGTGAGTGTTTTCCTGTTAACAATGCTGCATGCAATCTTAAACAGTCAGATGTACCTTTCCGATTCAGTCTGTCCGGATTTAAATATCTTGGTATTAATGTTACACGTTCCTTATCTACCCTTGCATCAGCTAATTTCAACCCCTTAATGGCTACGATTACATCTGATATTCAAAGATGGGCTAACCTCCCACTTTCATTAATTGGTAGGATTAATGCTGTCAAAATGAATATATTGCCAAAGTTTATTTTCTTATTTCAATCAATTCCTTTTTTTTCTACCAAAAAGTTTTTTGATTCTTTAGATAAGATTATTTGCTCCTTTATCTGGGGGGGGGGGGGGGGGGAATCACCAAGGGTTCGTAAATCCTTGTTGCAGAAAAACAGACTTAGTGGTGGACTTGCTTTACCCGATTTTCAGTCTTATTATTGGGCAGCTCACATTCATAAACTTTGCTTTTGGTTAAAGTCCCCTAGTTCTTCATGGTGCAAATTGGAATTATCCTCTTGTAAAGGATCTTCTATATCAGCTTTACTCTATTCTTCTTTGCCCACAAACCCTTCTGTTTATACTGATAATTTAGTGGTTCTGAACACACTTAAGATTTGGTATCAATTTAGGCAGCATTTTAAATTTGTAGCAGCATCTTCATTGGGTCCCGTGAGTAACAATCATCTCTTTCCTCCCTCATGTTCAGATCCGATATTTTCAACATGGCAAGGGAAAGGTATTGTAAATATTAAAAAATTGTATGTAAACGATGTTTTTGATAATTTTGCCAACTTGTCATCTAGGTATGGTCTTCCTTTCTCTCATCTATTTCGTTATTTTCAAGTTCGTAATTTTGTCTCCAAGTGCTTTTCTAATTTCCCTTCTATACCTCCTGCGCAGCCCTGGGAAAGTTTGCTTTCACATAACCCACTTCATAGAGGAATGATCTCAAGCATATATGACTCCATACTTGATTTAGATAATCAGTGCTGCTTTAAGTCTAAGATTGCATGGGAAAGGGAGCTGGGAATACAGTTAAGTGAAGATTTCTGGCAACAAGCTATAGTAAGGATACGATCCACCACCTCTTGTGCTCGTCTTGGACTTATTCAGTTTAAAGTGCTGCATAGGGTCCACTTTTCTAAGTCCAGACTCTCTAAGATATATTCAGATATCGAAGATAAGTGCGACAAGTGTCATGGCTCTCCCTGCCACCTTAGTCATATTTTTTTTTCTCTGCCCTAACTTGTATGGGTTTTGGACTGATTATTTCACTGTTATTTCCACTGTTCTTGGAGTAAATCTGAAGCCCTGCCCACGGATTGCTATATTTGGGATTCCTGACACCTCTCTTGTACTTAACTCTAAACAAAGAGATATTATAGCTTTCACATCATTACTAGCAAGGCGTTCCTTACTGCTACACTGGAAGTCCTCTGAATATCCTTCCATCTCCCAGTGGCTTAAAGACACTATGTTTTTTCTGAAACTTGAGAAAATTAAATACACACTACGAGGATGTACCAATAATTTTTTCTGCAAATGGCAACCTTTTATTTCCTATTTTACAGATTTAAAGTCTATGCCAATCTGAAGGTGTGCTTGTCTGTCTACAAATTACATGTACAACCATTGATCTTTTTTTATAGTTGGTTATGCTGAGCTGGGGTGGGGGTGGGGGGTGGGAGTTGTCTTTTTTTTTTTTTTTGGTTTGTTTGTATATGTATGTTCATATGTGCAGATATGTTTGTATGTATGTGTGTTTATGTATTAACAGGTATTTGCCCATGTACATTCGTATTTGTGTTTGTATATTCAAAGGAAAAATTGTGTATTGCATCTTCCACTGAAGGTATTTCATTTGTTCAATAAAAATATTTTGGAAAAAAAAAAATACAGAGCCAGTCTGGCATCAAAACTGGACAAGACTTGTTCAGGAGTGAGGGAAGAATGGAATGGGCTTATTGGTTCAGCTTTTCATCGGCTAGTCATGGTGTAGTACGAGCTGAGCCCAAAGCAAAGGCTCTCAATTTACCAGTTGATTTACGTTCCTACCCTCATCGTTACAAGCTGTGGGTAGTGATTAACAAACAATCACTACGTGGACATGTGGCAAAAATGAGTTACCTCTGCAAGGTGTCTGGACTCTCCCTTAGAGATAAGGTTAAAGGTTGGTCATGTGAGAGAGACTCAGAGTAGAGCTGCTGCTCCTCCACATCGGGAGGAGCCAGATGAGATGGCTCAGGCATCTGGTTAGGATGAGTCATCATTCCTTAGGTATGTCCAGGCATTCCAAGCACATCCCACTGGGTGGAGGCCCTGGGGAAAAGCCAGGACACGCTGGAGGAACTATGTCTCCCAGCCGGCCTGGAAACACCTGGGCCCAGACAAGCTTGAAGAAGTGGTCCAGTAAAGGGTAGTCTTGGTTTCTTTGCTTCATTGGCTGCCCTGTGACCCAGCCTCAAGTGAATGGTTAAAAATGGATTGTTAAGATGTGGCTCCCTTCTGGGAAATCATTGATAGTTTTGAAAAAAAGAAAAAAAAAACCCTCAGAATTGGCTCTGGCACCAGCCCAGAACCAGCACTGGATCTACTTTGATGAACAGTTCAGAATTTTATGAGACTAGTGAAACTCAGACGATTAAAACATGAGATTTTAGTTCCAGACCATCTTCTGACAGTTCGTCATTCACTCTCCACCGTTTGCTTCAGTTCAGGAAAAAGTTGTGGGTGAGTTAACACGCAGGCTAGTAGTCCTATGTTGGATCACAGGGCAGAATATAGTCATCTCAACTGGTACATGTATATCTCAGTACTGCCATTGCCGTTTTCACCACATAAAACAGAACCAAAACATTCTTCATCTCCATGATTTAGGCCCTGTGTACATGACAGCACTTTCATGGAAAATTCAAAACTATTTTTTTATTGTGTTTTTGAAAAAATCCAATACATGCAGCAATGGGATAAAAGGTCCACACAGAACAAAACATAAATATGACTAGAAATGATATAGCGTGCATGCCAGGTCTAAAGTGGGTGGGAAAATTTTTCAAAAACACACACAATTGTGCAGTACATCCTGATTAAAGCAGAAAAACAACACAACAGAGGTGTTGCATGTCTGCTTGAACAGTGGGGCAATGATTATCTACAGTTGTGCTTGAGAGTGTACATTCCCTCTCATTAAAGACGGAAAAAATCTGCTACCAGTCAAATATGCTGAAATTGACAAAAGTAATAATAGATCAGAATTTTATGAAAATCATTACATTGATTTTGAATTGTGGTTTAACAGAAAAAACAGAATAACTAACAAAACAAACAAAAAAATAAAACAGGCAAACAAGCATGATGGGACCTGAACAAAAATGTTTTTGAGCAACATTTTGAGGCGATCACTGCACTAAAGTGTTTTCTGTGACGTTGAATGTCTTATTCAACGTCAATTACCATTGCTAATTTAGCCTTTTCATTAAAGGAGCTAGGGGTAGAAATTGTGAAAGAATACACATGCATGGGTAATGAAGCATTAAAAACCAAAAAGCACAAATGTACAACCTCTGCATCTTTGCTGATGGTCTAAATGTTCTACTAGATTCAGGCTCTTCTTCAACTGTCCGAAGATACAGTTTTACAAGCACGACACTCCGCTACTGTGATCAATAAGCTTTTCATGACTATGGGGTCTGAGTGTGCAAGTGCAGGATGACATGCACAAAGGTCCCAGCTCCTGTTTGCACTGTCCGGACTCATCTTGTGTTGTCAGAAACATTTCACTCTGCAGGCCGTTGTGGTTTACCCCCCCCCCCCCCCCCCCCCCCAAATACCAAGAGGCCAGAATGCAATAAAACTCTTGTGTTTTACTGCCTCAGCTTAGTCATGTAAATGTGGCCTGAAAGGTATTGCACGAATTATGTTTGATAGAAACCAGTTTTCTTTCCTTCATGCATTTCTCAGATGTGCTCAATATCACTACTGTCATCTTCAGATGCTTTGAGACACATAAAATCAAACTAAAACATCTCAAACTAAATTATGTGACACACACACCATGAAAGATATACCAGCTTTAGTTTGGAGTGCTTCTCTTAGATATTAACTGTTTTATTAGCTATATAACTCGTGCACAGTTTTCATGATTGTATTTAACTTTGGATTCAGATCTTTTAATAAATTTCCTTGTGGAGTTTAAACCCCTAGCTGGCATAGTGAGTATTTCCATTTCTTTTTAGTTCACCTTTGCTGCTGTTAATTCCTGAAATCCGTCCTTTTCTCTGACATTTACACAAACGCGAAAAGGCCCGGGCTGTTTGCCTTCCACCGTGATGGAGGACGGGTGTCTGGCTCATGGCAGCCGCACAGAGCTCGTCATATGAATTCAGCTGTTTTTTCTTCCACATCTGCGAGACCTGAGGATGAAATCCATCTCTCTGTGATGAGACAATGATTTGCTGAGCTCCATTGTGGCTGCAGAGAGGCAGCAGAGGGGTGAAATTTGCATGTAAATGCACAAAGAAATGATCCTGCAGCAACAGCAAGGTAGTGTGGCCCTTCTGTACCTCCTGATGTGTTAGCGCTGTTGCCACACAACACACACAGGTACAGCGCATGCACCGCTCAGAATACATCTACATGTCAGATTTCAATTGTACCTCAGGTGAAGCTCTCAGTGCCTTAAAAAACATGAAGGGATGGGATTGTGTTTGTCATTTAAACCTGACACAGTGTTTGCTTCTGCCTGTTGTAAAAATAAATTCACTGCCTGTAATAAATCCATGTGTGTTAGGTATAATACCAGGATACGTTGCATCCTGCTATGTTTCATTAAAATGTATTTTTGGAGGTAAAATGTACATGACTAAGACCTAAAGCACTTGGATTCAGCAGAAATGCTGCTGGAGAATGTAGCATTTGGACATCACCTCTTAATGGGTCAGATGTTTACAGCTGGTTTTTAGAGCTGTTGTTGCATTCAATTAGGTGCACTCTGATACCAACAGTCTTTGGCAATTTGATTCCAACCAATTATCTTATGATTTAATCCACCACGATTGAGTTAAAGATTTAAATCATCAAAATGATCAAAACTTAGAAGTTAATTTAGAATATTTACAGGAAATATCCAGACTTTTTTAACAATGCAAGGTGCATCTCACTGACCTGTGCTCCACATTCTGCTTTTGTTATTGCATTGTTTAGTTTTTGTTTAAAGCTGTGGTCAACTATTTGAAAGTTTGATCATTATTAATAACCTCATTAAGATGGTGGTTATGGTCCTATAGTAAAATCTACACAATGTGAAGAGAAAAGAAAAATCCATCCACTCTAGTGGCTGCTGGGCTGCAAAGATGTTAACAAATACGTGCCATCGGCTGCATGGCTTACATCGGTCAGCGTAGCTGTTTGTCTCGCTTCTCTCTGCTCTCGATCCAATCCCCTGCTCAGGCTGACACTTCCCCGACAGCTGACTGCCTGTGTTTCACGTTCCACCTCGTCCCCGCCCTCTTCTGCGTTTAAATATTTTATTCATATATTTGTTTACTTATTTTTCTTTTGCGTTCAAAATTTTCTGCAATAAGTAAGTAGCTGAGTAGCAGCTTAACAACAAAAGGAGAATGGAAAAGAAAGGCAGCGGCAGCAGGAAGTGGCCTTTGCTCACCGGCAGAAGTTGGGAGAGAAAAAAAGGTGGAGTGTGAGGTATAGGATGGAGGAAAGGCAGCGGGTGTCACGTTCACCGCTGGAGGAAACTACAGGTGGATAAAGTCTGTGAAAGAAAGGCAGACAAAGAGGAAAACGGGAGCAATGCAGGACAGAAGGCCGGGGAATAATCGGGTGATGCAGAGGAAGCTCCAGTAGGGAACTGCAGAAGCAGAGACCCGGACGGACTGAAAGCAGAGTATTAACACTGGGTTGCCGGCTGGTGGAACCTCCAGGAGGATTTGGGAGTGAAACTGATGCTGAGACAGCAGACTTTTTGTTGAACAGGTAGACATTTAGTTTTTTACTTTTATGTGAATTGTGCATAAATTTATAAGTCAATGACGATGCTGCTGATGACTGGAAACACTGCTGGTGGTTTTCTCTGTGTATACAAACTGCATTGGAATGTCAGCTGTTTATTTTCAGTATTGTGAACTAATGTTGTTGTAATCAGTGTTGTCCTGAATGCATCAATGAACTCGCTGGAACGTCGCAGTCTCTTACTGATGCAGAAACTCCAGTGAAAACACACGTAAACTTCCCGGTGGTTGAGAAAAGCAAATATTATATATGTGACCTGATGTTCTTGTTGGTCATTTATGTGGGATAAATATTACACTGTGGAGCTGTTGTGGTACTGCTGGCTGTGGTTGAGGAAAAGGGCCGTAGGTACTCGGTGGGAGTGATCAATGAACAGAGAGGGGAGGGCTGTTTGGGGGGGGCACGTTGCATGTTTAAGAATTTCTTAACTGATTCTGAAATTGTAGACCATAGCTTTAAGTGACAAACTCAGTATTTTTTTCTTTTCTTTTCTTTTCTTTTTTTTTTTTTACTGCTTTTGGTCATCAGTTTTGGTTTAATGTTTGCTCAGGCTTGAGCAGGAAGTCCCAAACTTCATTTTCAAAAGTCCGTATCTTCTCTCCATTAAAGGCCACAGGTCCATAAAAAATAGTAAAAACACATTTGTTGATCAAACTCTTTCACTGTATTTTAAATATCCAAATAAACAAATAACTTAAATATATAATATAAATTAAATTCAGCACATTATGGAAATAGAGAAAATTCAGAAGGACAAATAGGAAAGGAAAATCTGTCAACATAAACATTAGCATCTAACCATTATTTCTTTTAATTTAACTTCTTCAAGTGAGATGGAGTCAAAAACAGAACAGTCCATATACGCTTGTTACTAATGTCTGCCCTACTCTGCTTCTGATTGGCTCTAACATCACAAACCACTGTGTACTGATAAGCTACTGGTTCCTGTAGCAGCCCTTTGCTCATGCCCTCCTGCCTGTTTCAGACAGATGGTGGTTTGGATGTCACAGAAGATTGAGACACACCGCTTTATGGGCAAGACGGTAAAAGTTGGTGAACACGAGTTGTTATCTCTAGATTGCTGTGAATAATTTGAGGGAAACATTATTTCCCATTATGAACAATTTATTTACTTATTTATGCAAGACAAATTTTAAAAAGACTTAGGCTTTGTAATTCAAAACATGAGCTGGACTGGGTCTGGACTGACGTGCCTGTTTGGATCCAGACCAGAATCTGAACTTTGAGGATCCCTGGGCTAGAGGTAGTCCTTTGTTGGTTAGACTGAGCACCCTCCCATTCTGGGCCAACAGACCTGCTTGTCCCCCCTGTCGGCGGGCATGTAGTTTTGTGTAGCATTTCTTGCCAGAAGCTGAAAAGGTGACACCCTGTACCAAACTTTTGCCATGATCTTCACCATGTGACTTCTTAAAATCATGTAAAATGACACTGAAAACCTAAAATGCATTTAGATGTTCCCATAGTGGTCTGGTGTTCAATTCCATGGGCTTGAAATCATTTCAAGTATTTTCTACAAACGGATAGTTTTTTTATTTGACTGGCAACTTTGTCAATATTCACAAGATGGATCCACAGAAACCTTTTGCACTATTTTGAGCTTCAGCTTTTCTTTCACCAGTTCCTGTAGCCTTGCATGAAAAACTGATGCTCGATTCTTTGAAGATCGTGACTAAAACCTCCTCTTTAGCCTCCATCCGGCAAAAATAGATGGTGTGTTCCTCTCTGAGCAGCTGAGAAGGTCAGATAGTTTGACAGGCCTCTGTTAAAGCCCCAGTGTCAATGTTTAATTATACCACAATTACACGCATCAAGCCAAACAGCTCCATCAAGGACTGCTCCATGATAATCACTGCTTTCAACCAGTCACATGTGGGCTCTGTGTGTGCTTGGGGGTCGTTCAACTATTAAAAGCAAAGAAGACAAAAACAGCGGGGGGCATAATGGTTTTTGAGAGAAGGGTAAAGAAGACAGCATGAGGAGAAAATCCTTTGGCATGTCCCTAAAATGTCTCAGAGCTCTTCATAGTTGTAATTACCCGCATTTTCTATATTCACCACTGTATTAATTCACCTTAATGCCAAAATATTACAGCTTTAATCTGGTGCAAATACCTGCCTGTCATTGCAGGATTGTGTGTGAATATGACACGGAGAGCAGGGAGGGGAAGAGGCGGAAACGCAGCTGCCATGTTGATTATGAAAGCCGAAGCTGAGAGGCACTGGGAGGCCTGAGTGATGCTCAGCACAGCCTTGGATCCTCGCAGAGCTTCCTGTGGAAGCTGTGAAATACCACAGTGATAAATGTTTATCTGATGGAAGTGAGACATTTTCCCTCAAAACCCCTGCTTTTTCTAAGCTAATTTATGCTAGAAAGAAAAAAAAAGATCAAGATTATTGGCTTTCAGCTCTGAATACTGCAGTAAAAGTTGCTGCAAAACAACCTTTCAGTTTTTTATGGGAGAAAATATGAGAAGAAATTTGGGTCCTCTTGCATTCTTGCATTTAAACTTGCATTCATATGCACCTGCAATTTTAAAGAAAGCATCATACTATAGATTTATCCTTTCATGTTTTAATCATGGACAGAATTTTTGTGGTATTTGAAGGAATGTTGCAGGGCCAGTTGTTCAAAAGATTTATTTGTCTGGATTGGATCAAATCTTAAAAACGGGTTGTTTAAAAGCAAAAGGAGGATTCAAAAATCGGGTTAGATCATGTAATCCAAACCTAGTTTTGATCTGATGGTGCCCCCTTTGGGAACCACTGTTGTGTTAATGGTACACTGCTTTCCCCTCCTGAACTGCCTGATAGTGGACCAGAACCTCCTCAAAGACACCCAGAATGGTTTTCCATGGCCTCCCAAACTCCTCCCATGTCCATTTTTATTTCCTCAGCCACTGCCAGCTGCACTCCGCTTGGCCTGCCGATACCTATCAGCTGCCTCCAGAATCCCACAGGCCAAGAAGGCCCAATAGGACTCCTTCAGATTCGGGGATTAAAGGGATAGCACATATCTCAAATGCAGCCCATTCCGACTCATAGTCCCCACCTCCCTCTGAACATGGTTGGAACACTGTCAGAGGTGGGAGTAACAGCTTTTTCTGACAGGGGACTTCTCTTGACTTTCCCAGCATGCCCTCACAACACATTTAGGCCTGCCAGGTCTGACCAGCATTCTCCCCCACCATCTAAGCTCCCCCGAAAGCACACTCATTTCAATCTCACCTCAGCAACATTACCAGATCTGTCTATTTTCACTAATGCAACATTTCTCACCTCCGTCACTCTCACTCCACTGCTATTCTTGTCCACAGTCTCATCTCCTCTCGGATCTATTATTGTAATACCTGTTTTTAGTTTTTCTTCTGTCGTAAGTGCTTTATGATATTGGTTTTAGTGCTTTTTAAACGTCCCAAAATCTCTTATGTAAAGTGATCTTGGGTATTCTGATAGTGCCTGCAAATGAATTATTACTATTATTATTATTATTATTATTATTAAAATTAGACATCAATGTCATGCTCAGGAGAAAAACTGATGAAATAATCAAATCAATCTTCCAATTTACCTTGTAAAAACCCCTAAAATGGAGATATTACATCTGACAAAAAACAATATTAACATCCCTCTGTTAACACGTTCTTTATGGATGTATTCCTTTTCTAATAAAATCTTATAACTGTTATATGGAAAGTATAAAATTTTCAATTAGTTCAATTTTGTATGATAAAGAATTAGCAACATTTGCTTTCTTCAGTTGTAAGATAATGTGGTTTTGGTCAAACAGAGATGTGGAAAGGGTGTCTTTTATAATCAGAGCTTTCAGTCGTTTTATATACAATAAGTGGGAATTCTGATGTGGTGGTCACTTTTGCAGGCTAATTTGAACAATGCTGCTTCATGGAGGGTCTGAAAATGATTTGCAAATTCACACTTTTTGACCAACAGCAAATCAGCTTGACAGATTTGACCTTTGAAGGTATGAAAGGTGTGACTCTGACAAGAGAAGTGTCATCATATTGCCTTTGTGGTATTGAGCAAATTTATATGACACTGCTGTACCAAATTATAATGTGGCAGGACAGCCTGGGGGCTTAATGGTTGCAGGTTCCCCATGTGTAATACTGCATATGGTTCACACATCTCCAATTACTTCAATGTGCCACTGTACCAAAAAGCCGCATTTATTGTCAAACACATTTGGTGACTTTGGATGACATTAGTTATTTCACTGAGATACTTTTTGGTACAAAATGAATAAATGTGCCAAACTCTGCCTTTTTTTTTTCAAATGTAGACACATCCTGAGATCTTTTTGAGATGACAATGACAAGCTTTGGTCAGTCTATCTCAACACTTCTTTCTAACCATGTCGGTACAGCTCTGTTCTAGTTTTAGGAGGTGGAGAAAACCACTTGACTCTCCCTCATATTGTTCCTCTCCTGCAAAGGGTGTTCTGCTTTTGAATTTTGCACAACCATGTAAATCATTAGCCTCATGGCATAATTGTTTAGTCATATTTTAAGGTTTTAAAGGTAATGATGCCATCAGTCAGTAGTATTAGGAGAGCACAGTTAGACAGATTCTACAATTTAGCCCAAATATGACTGAGGCAATTATGGTATGAGGCTAATAAAATGTAAATGTACAGAAATAACGTGAAATAAGCCTTGAAGCATCTTATTACTGTGAGAGAGACCATGCAGTTCTGAAGAGCTCACACAAGCACACACAGCTAACCAAGCTCAGATTCTGATACCAGTATCAGAAATGGCGTCAATAGTGCGGAAAATGCTGGTATTGGTACTGGCACTTAAGATAGGAATCTACTTACTGATTAGCTCTGTTTACTCTGACACAGTTCTTCTTCGTCGCTCTTAAAACAGTTGTTTTAGAGAGGCAAGGAAGACTGACCACCTGACATTTGATTGACACGGAGCTAACTAGCAACCATTATTTCCAGTCATCAGTATTTCACACTAGATTCACCCACTAGCAAGACTGCATTTTAAAAAAAAATGGCTTCAATTTGCTGTATTCATTCATGTTTTACAGAGTTTCACTTGAGCCAGGGCACACCACAATACCACAATAATCATATTGTAGTCATGCAGGTGTAATTATTTTAACTACATAGTGTGAGATCACACCTTCCTCTTTAATTCTCAAAACCTCACATCAGTGTTGGTTTAATAAACCCCTTTTTCATCCACTCAAAGGAACATTTTTGGGCTCAACAGAGACCATCTCACGTTTAACCCTACAGTACAAGAACAGGCCCAAACATTTATGAGAAGTGCCAACTCTTATCAGACAAAATGTATGAACCTTTGCTTTCACAGACCCCTGAAGCCTGCCCTGACGGATCACATTCTTTGGAAAAACCCCAGAAACTATTGATCCATTTTCCTTTATTTAAATGTTTTAATTGTGTTTTGATATTGAAGTAAATATGCTCAAGGTTTCCAACATCTTCATTTCAAGACCAAACATAAACATGTTTCATTCAGATGTTTCCAAGACAACTTTATTCCCTGGTTAGTTAATTCTTCTTTTTCAGGACTGAAGACTCCCTCAAGATGAAGAAAAGAATATGACTGGACTGTTGATAAGCTTAACTTTACTTCTCATATTTCTTCCTTTCAAGATTTAGGTATTCTCTCTTTTACAGTTTGAACTGTTTTCCTGTATTTCATATAATATAGTTTGTCAAGAGTATAATGAAATTACCCATTTTAACACATTACTAAGAAACAATATTTATGAGTAGATTTTATGTTTGATTTCCAATTTTTCTTAAACTGGTTTAGCAAAACTGAACAAAGAAAAGATGGAAGAAAAAGAGTCTCTTTGTCTCCTGACAACACCCAAATTAATGACATGTTAAATCAACACACCCCAGCGGGAAAAGCACATCCTCTGGTTGGATGCAGGGCCCCGGTTTTCCACTCCTCCTGGAACTATCTCTCAGGAGATTTCAAGTTTCCCTCAGGTTTTAGTTTTTCAATTTCTTCCTCAGTTTTTTTTTTTTTCAGTTAGTTTTTGAGTTTATTTGGAGTTCTTTGTTGGAGTTTGAGTTTGTTTTTCTTTGTCTAGTCTTTGTTACAAGTTAGAAACTAAGTTGTGCCGATGTAAACATCGTTGTTTTATTTTTGTCTTTTGTCCAAGATTGTTACCGTGGTGTTACCCAGTTACCTCACAATGCTGTAAACCATTGGATTTCATCACTAGCGAACCAAATTTGATTTTCTAAAATTTTACTTTGATAACTTTGGAGAGTCTGACCATGTCACTCTCTGCTAAGGCTGACTGCAAACCTTCCAGCTGTAAGATCAGATGCCAAGTTTTACATCTCTCCACCAACACAAGAGATAACCTTAGGCGTTCAGTCAGCCTTACTGTCTGAACGCCTGTAGTGCAAGACAGCACCATCTGTGGGACTCCGAACTGGACCGGCGGGGCCAGTCCACCTCGGCAGCTCTGAAGACGAAACCTCTGCATGATCCAGAGTAAGGACCCAAATAGCCCTTCTCAATCATAACTGGTATCTTTAGCAGTGTCCAAATTTAATTACTCTTCAAACTAAATTTAGGAATAATTTAGGTCTATAATTTACCTACATCCAAAACCAAAAGCATATTAAATGACTTGCGTCTTCTCTACTGTTAAAGTTCAATCCGCTGAACTTTTCCTTCCATCTTTGACATTACAAATTGATTTTACCAACAATATTAGGGGGTTACTTCAGTTTTACAATTCTTTGATCTTCCTCCCACCATGTTCTACCTCAAATCACCTGCAATTCAACATCGTGTTCCATACCCCTCATGCCTGATTATCACCCTGATTCATACTGCTGTTTGATTTTCAATCTGTGATTTACCAGCAATTTATAATAAATACCCTGCTTTTACTTAACACGTCATAGTTGGGGTTTTCTTTTGCAAAGCTGGGTGCAAAAGTCTAGAGCTTGCTACTTCAGATGACTGATTGCCTGCATCTTAATAATTATAATAAATAATTAATAGGCCAATGTCTGGTTTTGGCTACCTGATGATGCTCCGAGGTATATTAATGTATATTTACATTAATATCTAATGCAAGATCACAACAATAGTGGTAAAATAATTAGCCCCTTAATAGACAGGCTAAAAGTAAGACATGCTTGGACTTGCTGTTAGCTGGCAAGAAACACTGTTATGCATATCTGCTACAGGCTGAGACCTTTCTGAAAGCAAACAGGGAGCTAACTAACAGCCTCCAACCGGTATCCAGTCTGTCGCCTGTCAATCAAAAAGACACGCCCCTAGTTATATGCAATTTTAAAATGAAATAACATCAAAATGGAAATTTCATCCTCTCACAGTTGACATGAAGGTAAACTTGACCTATTAAACCTAAAATTACTTTTTTAATTGGGCTGTAAACATATTTGTTTCTGCTGTGAAATTGGCCTATTCAACATGGGAGTCTATGTGAAGTTGGTAATTTTTGCAGCCAGCCCCTAGAGGATGAAGAGAGAACTACAATTTTCAGGCAACACGGAAGTAGCATAATTTTTCTCGCCAGAAGTTGGCGCTTGTTCCTAATTCACTACTTCCCCCAAAGGCTAAATAAATAAACCAAGAGAGGGTATGACTATTCACAGTAACAATTAAACAAAAAAAAAAATAAATAAATAAATAACATTTTAACAATTGACCTCAAGTGAATGTCATATATAAAACTTTAGATGAAAAAAATGCTGGCTAATTCTCCTCTGAACTGGTTGTATGATCTGTGAAAAACTGTGCAAATCTAAATCGATGCATGAATAGCATGTTTCCAGTCCTAAGTGACTCTGTGGTTACAGTATTGTGTTATAGTGCAGTCTAAATGGAACTCACTTCAGAAACTCAACAACATGCTCTCAAGATCAGGAAAAAAATATTGCTTTTATATCTGCCCTTCAGTAGCTGAACAAACATATTTTTGCTGGTGACAGAACAGGGAATAGACATATATTCATGTAATAACAGGAAAAGAAGAGCTGAATATGTTGTATGTGTTCCTTTTAGATGTGCTGACACGTTTCTGACACAGAGCAGAGACCGAAATGTGGCGCTGTCAATATCAGCATTCATTCTTTCATATTCTTTGAGGTAATGGACCTGCTGACTGACAACTGGAAGATGATTATAACTTTCTTGGTCGTTTTGACCCTTGGTCTTATGTAAAAGTAGGCTATTACCTTTCTTTATAAAGCTGCACTTACCTGTGCAATGCTCAAGAAATATCAAAGACTAAAAGCAGGAGCTCTCTGGTGTTAACAGTAGTGAATGAATTCAGGTCATCAGAGGGTGGAGGGGAGTATGGGAGAAATCACAGCAGATGAGGAAGCCTGTTTGCAGTTCTGTGGGATGATTGATCAGTCTGATTGATGAGCCAGAAAGATCATTTCCCTGCTGCATGATGAGGCCAAACTGCCGTCTGATAAACCAGCAAAATGGAGGAAGGCCAATCGCCACGCTCCTGTCCAGCAGCAGTTAAATACCTCTTATAGATTTTCCCAGAGCGTCGTTACACTTCAATCACTGACCCACTTCATCAAGAAGCATCAATCAGCACCCAGCAGAGCAGCCAGTAATTACAGGGGGTTGCTTCCAGCCTCTGATTTCTCCAGGGGTGGAGCCATTGTCAGCGTTTCAGTCACTAAAACCCAGCCGATGACCATTTCATCCACTTAGAGATGGTTGAGGAACAGCAATGGCAGACTTGAGCTACTTTCATGAGCCATGTTGCTCTTTTGAGTCATGTTTTACAGAAAACTTAAAAAAGAAATCCAGGCTTAGAGGGAAAAAAATTGCTGCCAGCTTGAGGTGATTGTTAGAAAGAGCGCAAGTTGTGAGTCAAAGGTCAGTAAAACTCATCTTCAGAGTGCTCTCTTCAACCTGCTCACATTTGTGTCGGTAGCCTTCAAATCCCTGACTTTGAAAATGGTGTCAAAACTAATCTTTAAAGGACAAGCCCAGTTTAGGATCTGGAAACAAAAAGACATTCCTACAGATAAGTCCACGCAGGACAAAAATAACATGCAGTCTTGTCAGATTGATCTGAGACACTTTATCCTTACATCAAACTGGAAAAGAGCTGAACTGAAATGCTCATAATATTGTATCATTGTTCTGTAAGTCCTGAAACAGGCCTGGACAAAAATGATAGTACCCCTAGAAAAGACTGAAAATGATGTGAGCAAAGGGGCATGTTAAATCAAGATGTGTCCACTAATTAGCATCATAGTTGTCAATAGTCTTGTAATCAGTCAGTGTGCCTATATTTAGGGCTACAGGTAGTCACTGTGCTGTCTGGTGTGCACCACACTCAGCATGGAGCAGAGAAAGCGAAGGAAAGAGTTGTCTCAGGACATTAGAAAGAAAATTATAGACAAGTATGTCAAAAGGTAAAAGCTACAAGACCATCTCCAAGCAGTTTGATGTTCCTGTGACTACAGTTGCACATACCTGTATTCAGAAATCTAAGATCCATGGGACTGTAGCCAACCTCCCTGGATGTGGCTGCAGGAGGAAAATTGATGACAAATCAAAGAGACGGATGATAGGAATGGAAACAAAAGAGCCCAGAAAAACTTCTACAAAGTTTAAAGTTGAACTTCACACTCAAGGAACATCAGTGTCAGATCGCACCATCCGTCATTGTTTAAGCCAAAGTGGACTAAATGGGAGACGACCAAGGAGGACGCCATTGTTGAAAACAAATCATAAAAAGCCAGACTGGAATTTGCCAAACTACATGTTGACAACCACAAAGCTCCTGGGAGAATGTCCTGTGGACAGATGAGACAGAAGTGGAACTTTTTTGCCAGACACATTACAGATGGAAAAATGAAGCATATGAATAAAAGAAGACCGTCTCCACTGAGAAGCATGGAGGAAGTCTGTTACTGTATGTTTTGGGGCTGTTTTGCTGCATCTGGAACAGGAGGTCTTGAATCTGTGCAGGTGCAATTAACTGTCAAGAAAGACTATGAAGGGATTCTAGAGAGAAATGTGCTGCCCAGTGTGAGAAAGCTTGGTCTCTGTCGCAGGTCATGGTCTTGCAACAGGATAATGACCCAAAACACACTGGACCGTTCAGAAGTGGCTTTCTCTGACCCCTAACCTAAATCCTATTGAGCATCTTTGGAAGGAGCTGAAACATATCTTCACAAATCAACACAGTATGGGTTCGAAAGGGAGATAATGCTGAACCACAAAATCACTTACCCCAAAAAATTACAAACCCCGGAATCGCTCGGCACTATTTTCCTCCCCGTTCTTATCACTCATATCACTCTGCGCCTGTCAACTGTTGCTGTGTTGGTTTTTATCTGTTGTTTCAATCATCTGTCACTGTTTATTGTGGAGCAAGCTAGGTATCATGTCTGACTAAGAAAGAAGTCATAATGATGATGATGATATTCCATTTCACACAACACCAAAGGGTCAACTTTCTGAACCGGAATGCAGAGAAGACGAACTAGTCTTTTCGGATCTAATAATGTCTTGATAACGTGTAGTATTTGTAAGTATAACCCTCTAGTTCTATCTCTGCCAGACATAAACCTGCTAGGTTGACCTTAATGGGTTGGTTAGGGTAGGGTCACATGGACACTTTTGTCACGATTAAAACGTTCCCAAGTCAAGAAAAGGGATTAAATCTGTATTTTTTGTGCCATGTGGTCCGGAACAGTTGTCAAAACGGAGCGGTTGGAAGAGGCCAGCTGCACGATTGTCAAGTCCGGAACGGAGTGGGTAGCGTAGTGGTAATGTCGCGGCAGACCAGGGTTCAAGTCCCTGACATAGGGCTGGACAATTAATCGAATTTTAATCGTGATTTCAATTTAGCCTTTTCTCAATCACAAAATCACTGTAATCGAAGAAAAACAATTAATCCTGAAGTGAACAGATTGGTGGAATTACAGGAAGCAAACTGCAGGGAGTATAGAACAGGAATGTATGTAGACTTAGTATTAATTTTTTATTGCTATTATTATATTGAATAGTATTCTTATCTTACTCCTTTACTTGTTTCTAATTTATTTTCGGTTTAATTTTTTCTAAAGTCATATTTCAAGTTGAGTTATGTGGTTCAATAGACACTTTTTATAAAATCAATGAATAATCGTGTATATTAATCGTGATTTCAATATCAGTCAAAATAATCGTGATTATAATTTTTTCCATAATCGTCCAGCCCTACCCTGACACAGCATTCACATGAACCACTGTGGACCCTTGAGCAAGGTCCTTAACCCCCCCACCAACTGCTCCCTGGGCGCTTTAAATAGCAGCCCAGGTTGAACCTGAGCTGCTCTCAGGTTCAACCTGAGATGGGTGAAAATGCAAAGAATGAATGAATTTCCTAATTGGCTCTCTAATAGGGATTAATAAAGTATATATTTAAAAAAAAAGGGGGGGGGGGGGGGGGGGGTTGGATCCCTGACAGCAGTTGTTTGTCTCTCGCCGGAGCTCCCTTCATGCTGGTTCTCTCTCGGTCAGCATACTCTGCTGCGTTGACAAGGGGCCGTTCTTTATTTAAGAAGAAAATGGAAAAATCACGCACATCCCAAAAAATCTCAAATTAGGGAAACTTAGATACAAAGGAAAAGACGGATCCGCACAAGCTGGATGTAGCTCCAATGAATATTTATTTGCCGTTCTTTATTTAAACACAAACGTCAACTACAACGCATGTATGTGCATACAGTAGTGACGGACATCACACTCTAACAGGTGGTGACAGCACCAGCTGGACTGGAGTTTTGCCGTTACTTTCTACTTGCGTCACCCGGCGTGATGACGACGGTTTTGTCCTCAAACATTTCAGAAAACAACCATGAGACCGCGCAGAGTTGTCGGACCCCTGCTGGGAGAATCCAGATGGTTCAAGTCTAGTTCATTTGAGGAAACCCATGAGACCGTGCCATTAGTGTTACTTTCAACATTATATACCCACTTAGAAAACATACTCGCCAAGCAGGTTACATTTAGCTGAGCTGAAAAGCTTTTCGTCAGCAAATTTCATGTTAATGGAACAAAGACTGACATGTTAGTGAATGAATGAGTCATCAGTAAGACCAGTTTATTTACTCTTGTTCTGTACCACAAGGATAAAGGTACAGTTGATGATGTACCTTATGTACTTTATGTACTTATGTACTTTTTTTATGTTTGATCAAACACTTTGGTTTGACATTTAGAGGCTACAAAACCGGAGACAGAAATATTTTATCTAGATCCATGAAAATACAGCGATGTCTGTAAAACTGAAAACGCTGTGGAGCTGTTCCAAACTACTTACAGACCTGATCATGATACAATATAAGGGAGTTGAAACAAGGATGCACATTTCTGCTTGTGCTTGGAGGAAGCTATAGTTTGCATTATTGTCAGTTTAGTACAATGTACATACAGTAATGCAATATGATTATTTTTTTTTCTTAGTCTATGGGCTGAACTTCAAGAAACCAGATAGAACATTCATCCAGAAGTCACTTATTATATTTGGAGGGCTACTGTCCTTTCAGTTCATGTTCAGGGGATGTATAATCTAATATTTTAGCCAAAGGGCTCTGTTTGCTGAGTTTTATGCTCGAGTCATTGATTTTCATTTTTTCAATGAGCTTGTATGTCCTACCAAAATCACTGCTGTATTCCTCCAATGAACAGTTATTAAACCACTCATCACTGTAAAACTGCAGAGACGAAAACATAGAGTAAGGATGTAGTGTTGTAAAGAGGTCATGCTCATCTCTGGAGACATCATCAATGCTGTATTGAAGTGTGTATCCAGGTTAAAAAAAAAAAAAAAAAAAAACTCTGCTGACTCTGCAGGTCAAGTAAGAATAAGGTTTAAAACAACCAATCAAATGTTGTTTTGGCAGCTTGGTTCACCCTCAGATGCATTAGTGACTGGAACCTACACTCTCCCTAGTCCAAAAATTACCTGTGCTAATATTAATGTGTTTTTATGCCACTTTGTGCCACTTTCAGAATAGTCATTTGTATTCAATTGAATTCAACTGAATTCAATTCATTCACACATATTAATTGTTTCACATTTGTATTCTGTTTTGGTCCTCACAATGGCCCTCATTTATCAAACGATCGTAGAAATGATCGCACATATGATCATAAAAATGATTGTACGATTGGAACAACGTGTGATTTATTAAAACGTTCGTATCGGTCCAATCTCGTTGTACGAACAAAAGGGTCTTGATAAATACCACAGATGAAATCCATTGTCAATTTAAATGTCGTGCCCACGGTTACGCCCTTAAACATGCATGATTATGAGGCTACGCCCAGCAAGGTTTAACCATGGAGAGGAGAGTTTCTGCCAAAAAAAGAAACTTTTGGGAGGATCAAGACAGAATTTGTCATTTGTGAGGTGGGAAAGATTAAAGAGGTGCTGTTTGGCAGCTTAAAAACTGTTAGAGACATGCACAAAAACGCTGCACAGAAGAGGATCACTCAGCCTCACTGGTGTTGAACGACCGGCTGAGATATGAATAAAAGTCTCATTCTAGGCCTGGCTGGTATGGTTCATTCGTTTATAGAGTTATGAAAAAAAGATGACTTGCATTCGCAAAGCTAACAGACGGTCTACTGACTGAGCACTTATACAACTTTAAAGCATAGACTACTTATTAGAAATGACGGATCAGCTCCGGTCTCCTCCGTGTAGCCCAGTGGGGGCTGCAGGGCGGCTCCCGGCGCATATTCTCCTCTGACTCCGCATCAAAACTCTCCAGCTGTCCACGCGATGCACAGGACAGGAGTGTATTGTAGATGTTCTCAGAGTCTAGAGCAGCGTTTCATCCTGCTGGTCCGACACCCACCTGCCTTCCTGCAGCCCGAAGCAGCGCTCCACCTGGGCACCTGCGCGTGTGTGCGTACTGATGCCTGCCTCCACTCCTATGTTGCATTTTTACCAGCGGGGTGAGGAGATGCACGAAGAGTGCAAAGCACTTGTCTCATAGAACTATATGTTAATGATTTAAATAATTTGTTGAGCTAAATGGAGGAATTCAATTCAGTCACAGCTATTTTTCTAATTTTGGGAATACATTCTACATTCTACATTCTACATTCCCTTTTTCCTTTTTCTTTGCAAATGGGTTCATTCTTAGTGCTGATATGTGAATAATTATGTTTAAATGACAGTTTGTGGTTTGGTTAATAAATATTTTCATGTTCTGCTGTGCTGCAAACCTTCACTGACTCAAACTTGCGTACACAAACTCAGAGCTGTCTTGAGATTTGATCGTATCCTACGCTCACGTCCAAATTGATAAATGCAGAGTCTTGGGTGGAAATGGTCGTACACACAGATTCTCGTCGTATGATCGTTTGAACATAAAATTACTCCTCATGGCCCTCATTTATCAAAGTATTTTTCACTTAACATTTTTAATGCATTCTGAATACTGGAAAGTAAAGATTTTCAACATCAATGTTGTGTGTGTGTGTGTGGGGGTGTGTGTGTGTGGGGGTGGGTGAGAGAGAGAGAGAGAGAGAGAGACTGACTGATGACTGGCCTTAGAGTGGTGAGGTTCTCCTTAGTTTCACAGAGAACCATCAGGCTGCTTAACGTGGCATCAAACATCCTGCCTCTGACCCGTACCCGCCCTAAACACTTAATTGTTTGAACAACTTCTTCAATCTTGGCTACTTCAACATCTTGTGGGACAATAACCATCAGTGCATGAGCCTCATCCACTCCTTCACCTCTGCATCTCTTTAGCTCAGATATGAGCTGGGCTCTGTCTGCCATTTTGCTCTGTGGTGTAACAGATTTTTTTTTTTTCTTTCACTGATTAAATATCTGTTTTTTTTTTTGTTGTTGTTGTTTCAGACTCAAGTACTAATCACAAAAACCACACTGATCCCAGCAGTGCCTCCATTATATGTAGCCCTTCCTATCCTGCTTTAAGAGGATGGGCCCTAGGTTCGTTTCAGGTATACTCTCGTATGTATGTGTGATATTTGAGATTAAATAATTGGGTCACTAAGCACCTTAAACCATAACAAGGAATGAGACAGTTGCTGAGATGATAATAAATAACTGACTAAATGGCACTTGTTACTGAAAAATACAACAGAAACCTTTGTATAAAAATAGTAAGTTCCCACTTTAATTACATAAAATATTTGTAAACAAAATCAGACTAAATTTAAGTAAATGTAATTACCCTTTTGGTAGAAGGCTAGCACCAGTATAAACCACAGCTCAATAGGGGATTATCACGCTTACCGGAAGTTCCCGGATTTTGACACTTCCTCTTCCGGGCCATGTTAACGACAGCCGTTCCTGCTCTGTTATACTGTTTAAATCGGATAAACTCCAAACATACTTAAGTTTTCATTCTAGACTGAAGTGATACTGGATCAAAAGCTGGATCAAAGCGATCGATTCGCCGCGGTGAAGGGCCGAACTTTATAATAAAACACACGTTTGTTTGTCGCCGGTGGGGCACGACACCGGCACTTCACAGCATGCTAGCATTAGCCAGCTAACGTTTACTGACGTGCTTAACATTGTGCGTCTTAAAACACACAAACATCTGAAAATCGGGTCTGTACCTCCCCGTTTCCAGTGGAACAACTGGGGACTGCCAAGAAAGGAGACGCTTTCAGATGCTTGTGTGTTTTCAGCCGCACAAAGGTAGGCACGTTATCGAGCTGGCTAATGCTAACCTGCTAACACGACTGCGCAGACTGCCGGCTACAAACAAATGTGCGTCGTTTTATTATAAAGTTCGGTCCTTCACCGCGGCGAATCGGTCGTTTTAATCCACTTCTTCCTTAGCATCACTTCAGTCTGGAATGAAAACTTGGCATCGGCGTTTATCCGATTTGCAAAGTTTAACAGAGTGGTAGCTGGCGGACTACTGTTAGCAGGTTAGCATTAGCCAGCTTTATGACGTGCCTAACTTTGTGCGGCTGAAAACACACAAGCATCTGAAAACGTCTCCTTTCTTGGCAGTCCCCAGTTGTTCCACTGGAAACGGGGAGGTACAGACCCGATTTTTAGATGTTTGTGTGTTTTGAGACGCGCAATGTTAAGCACGTCAGTAAATGCTAGCCGGCTAATGCTAGCATGCTGTGAAGTGCCGGTGTTGTGCCCCACCGGCGACAAACAAACGTGTGTTTTATTATAAAGTTCGGCCCTTCACCGCGGCAAATCGATCACTTTGATCCAGCTTTTGATCCAGTATCACTTCGGTCTGGAATGAAAACTTAAGTATGTCTAGAGTTTATACGATTTAAACAGTATAACAGAGCAGGAACGGCTGTTGTTAACATTGCCCGGAAGAGGAAGTGTCAAAATCAGGGAACTTCCGGTAAGCGTGATAATCCCCTATAGTCAGTGTTTTTCTTCACCAAAATAAACATTTCACACAATCAGTGTTTCTCTTGATCAAAGTAAAGCCGGCACCCCTTATAAATTAAAGAAAAAAAAAAACAAACGTTGCAGGCCTGAGTTGTGGCTCAGGATCGTTGGAACCCAAAACTTACTGGTCCAATCTCTCAGCAAAGTAAAATAAAACAAAGCAGAGTACCTTTTCCCAAAGCAATGATCCAGGCAGATCACCTCAGTTCAGATGAGAAGGAGGGGGCGCCCACGGGTGTCCACCTGATATCCACACGATCTCCGATGGTTTTCCAGCGTTGCCAGAGGAACTCTGAGCATCCCTGGTAGCTCAGAGCGCTATCTGGTTGATGTCCTCTCGTTTCCAGGCCGGGAACTGACGAACAGCTACGTGGCAAGCTGCGTTAGCTAACAGCTGCATGCACACAGTCCGATCACGTTTCTCTTAGCTTTTAGCCTGCACTAAGCTAGCGAGGCAGTCTCTGAGCGTAGCTGACAGTAACAAACTTCGTGCTGAAATTAATTGTCACTCAAAACTATAACTTGTCTCTTGCAAGATTATCAGGCTGACAATCTAAGGTACAAGTATTATAAAGTTCAGCAATAGGGGAATATCACACTTACTGGAAGTTCCCGGATTTTGGCACTTCCTCTTCCGGGCCATGTTAACGACAGCCGTTCCTGCTCTGTTATACTGTTTAAATCGGATAAACTCCAAACATACTCAAGTTTTCATTCTAGACTGAAATGATACTAAGGAAGAAGTGGATCAAAGCGATCGATTCACCGCGGTGAAGGGCCGAACTTTATCATAAAACACACGTTTGTTTGTCGCCGGTGGGGCACAACACCGGCACTTCACAGCATGCTAGCATTAGCCAGCTAGCGTTTACTGACGTGCTTAACATTGTGCGTCTTAAAACACACAAACATCTGAAAATCGGGTCTGTACCTCCCTGTTTCCAGTGGAACAACTGGGGACTGCCAAGAAAGGAGAAGCTTTCAGATGCTTGTGTGTTTTCAGCCGTACAAAGTTAGGCACGTTATCGAGCTGGCTAATGCTAACCTGCTAACACGACTGCGCAGTCTGCCGGCCACAAACAAACGTGTGTCGTTTTATTATAAAGTTCGGTCCTTCACCGCGGCGAATCGGTCGTTTTGATCCACTTCTTCTTTAGCATCACTTCAGTCTGGAATGAAAACTTGGCATTAGCGTTTATCCGATTTACAAAGTTTAACAGAGTAGTAGCTGGCGGACTACTGTTAGCAGGTTAGCATTAGCCAGCTTGATGACGTGCCTAACTTTGTGCGGCTGAAAACACACAAGCATCTGAAGGCGTCTCCTTTCTTGGCAGTCCCCAGTTGTTCCAGTGGAAACGGGGACATCCAGATGTATGTGTGTTTTAAGACGCAAAAAGTTAAGCACGTCGGTAAACGCTAGCTGGCTAATGCTAGCATGCCGGTGTTGTGCCCCACTGGCTACAAACAAACATGCTACGTTGTTTTATTATAAAGTTCGGCCCTTCACTCTGGTGAATCGCTTTGATCCACTTCTTCCTTAGTATCACTTCAGTCTGGAATCTGTGAAAATTTCAGTAGGGTTGGCGTTTATTCACGTTATCTACGAAGTAAAGCAGGGACATTGAACTGGGCTGGAAGTGGGCCCTCTAAGTGTTTCAAACTGGAAGTTCGAAACACGGAAGCGTGATAATCCCCTATACACGCTGTAAACTCACAAACGAACTGCTCCATCCACTCTCTCTGGCATGCGCTTTTTTCTTCCTTTCTTTCTCTCCTCCTCTCTGCGTCACACCGTCTCCCTCCGACGTAAGGTCACATGACCGAGACAACCTAGTTTTAACAGAATTACTTTTCTCTAAAATAAAATGTTTTCTCCTTTTTGTTTTTAGACCATGAAATAAAACCTTTTGTCTTACAAACACATTTCAACATGAATTTGACCATTTTTAAACACAATGAAAATGTCAGATTATTATAACCACCTCTGAACATGTTTTTTTTGTTTTGTTTTTTAATCAGCCATGAACTTTTTATAATCTAAATGTGTTTTAACATTTTACCAGGGTTACAATTACCTAAAGAGAAACATTTCAGAGAGATATAGGAACTTGTTTTAAGACAATGCATCTTGTATTACTCTGACTTGATGTCATGTGAAGTCAAGTCTCCCATAAGTGCACTGACATTCAATTAGAAATGGCAGTGCACGGCTGTCTGTCTGGATCACAACTGCAGCAACACATATCTTTTTCAGGTTTATTGACATTTACTCCAATCAGCTGAATTAAGGTAAAAACGTAAGCTGCACAACTTAGGTGTTAGAGGATTTTCTCACCATTACATTTCCACACATTGGCATAAAAATCACACACACATAGTGAGTCAGATTGTGACAGTAATGAGGGCCCCGGGCTGCAGTGCAGGTGATGTAGCGTTGCATCCATCCACTGAAACATGCTATGGATTAGATTCTCCCCAAAAAAGTCTCTTTCCACTTCAACCAGCCACTTATTCCTGTTTCATAAGATGAGCAAAGAGGATGACACTTCAGAGAGCGTGAGCCTTCCCCCCTCCATTTCTTGCTTTCAAGCACAAAGAAATCAAGAGAGAGGAAGAGAGATCTTCGTCTTCTAACTTATTCTGATGGCGTATCTTCTCCCCATCAGTCACACGTGGCTGCTAATCCTCTGCTATGCCTCTGCAGGATAAAAAAAAAAAATATAAGAGGAGATGTGAGAGAGGGAGGAAGGGGTGGGGTCAAATAGATTTGACGAAGTGTATTTGCATTCAAGAAGAAAGTTATAGAACGAGGGATGAATCGTTGATGGGTGAAGCCATTATTAGCCGGAAGGTTAGTCAGACAGAGGGAAAAAGGAATGAAAAGAAAGCAAGAAAGGAAAAATTATCTCTCAGGTTGCGTTAAACTCAAAAGGTTAACATTCTCCTCGACCTGTTAGAGAACTGGGAGCAACGCTTCTTCACCTTCCTCTTTATTCTTGAGGATGACAGACGAAGTCACAGTCAGCTCTCAGATCAGAGCCTGTTGGAACGCAATGATGATGATGAGGATCAGGAAAAAATGGTGCCGATGGTGAGACTTAGAGTGCAGGTCACGCTGCTTTTGATATTCAAAGCACTGTGCACAAGCACAAGCTGCCAGTCGTTTGACAGTCTGATTGTCTTACGGATAATAACTTCTTAATGACATTATCTGGTTAAAAGTCGCCACCTTTCTTTTGATTTTCTCTTTGTTTACATGCTGGTTACTTGATTTTCTCTCATGTGGTGCCATATACTGTGTGTAGGACAGGGCTGTCCAATTTGGAGCCAAAGTTGTCCCCAAGCTATTATTTCTGGCTCACTGCAAATTGTCATTATCAAAATTATGATTTTTCCGAGCAAAGTGAAAAGTTCTTTTCATATTTATTCATTGTTGCACTTCCCCTCCTGACCACAAATGACCACTGCATTACATTGAGGGTAGGGTGGCCCTGTTCTTCTATCAGCTATGATCAGAGAATAAGTGATAAGATGCTGGAGTCAAATGTCATAGATACTGTAGACAGTGTAAGGCAGTGGCACACTGACAAGAGAAAGTTTAAAAGTAGTCAGGAACATGAGTATTTATTTTACAAAAGTGTGTTTTAAAGCAGTATGCCTACTGCAATATGCAAGCCGAAAGTCCCTTTTTTAAAAGGAGTATAATCTTCGCCCTGTGCGGGCCTGGGCCCATTTTCAAAATTCTCAGGCCCAAATCCTTATGAAGCCTGACTTTTTTTTCTTAAACCTGTTGGCTGTTAAGATGCTGACATTAAAATAGATTAATTGGGGGTCTTACCAAGATATCGCGCTATATTCATTATAGGGCTGTGCGATGTGACAATATAAGATTGTGAAGGTTTCGAACGTGCTGACGATCTGCCAAAACACAAAGATCGTAGAACCATCTGAACGCAGCTGTTTACACCACGTTTTTTTTCTCTCCCTCTCTGCCAAATCACACCATGTGCTTGTCCATGCACTTATGTTGACATGACATACACCAATGAACCAATCAGAGCAAGCTAAATTGTGTCAGCATGGAGTTGCTTGCTTTGTTTAGCTCCTCCCCTCTTTCCCAAACACATGAGCGAGAGCAAGCACAGCTGCTAACGAGAGTTTGAAACTCAAGAGTTGATCCCGAAAAAACATTCAACTTTGGTCATATGGAACTAGTTTGGATTTTCAAAGTTTGCAAGGATGAGGTTCGTACATCTGATAGAAATACGACCAGCGTTTTTAATCACCATAGGAGGCAGCAGCCTGGTCTGCAGTCAGGAGGCCAGGAGAGCAGACACACCTCTTCCTCGACATGTAAAAACACAACGCTGACAGGCATTCAACATGGCAACTTAAGCGCTGGAGAGACGTGTCTCCACTTCAGATAAGAAACTTGTGCCTTACTCACCGCCAGGTAGGACATAAAGGTGCTGAACGGACACGGCGGAGCTCAAAGCATCTGCTTGGAATGTAAACAAACAGCTAGCGTTAGCATTGTATTTAGCTTGATGGTTGTTCGTAAACTCTGCCCATTCACAAACCTGCCACTCCGATCTGACTGCTGACGTTTCGCCATGCATTATTCTTCTTATAGAGATCATGATCTGCCTTTTAGGTGGTTTTAATGTAGTTTGTCCACGTGGTTTCTCTTCCTCCTCTATATGTAGCTTTTGGCTATGTTACATATAAGGCGCATTCGGACAGAGAGGTTCTCAGAACACAGTTCCTATAACTACACCTCCCGAGTTTAGTTATAAAAACTATCCTTCGCCTTCAGTGTGCGTTCGCACATGAGGGAGGAAAGCTAATGTACAAGCTTTCGCTCATCATAGTCATATGTATCATGTAATGGAACAGCCCCCCATTGGAAAGCTGTTCGACTAATGTCTTGTTTACCTTTTGTTGAAGTACGCCCGGACACTTTAGTGGATGGACCGGGGTTCATTCACTGAAGTGGCAGAGATTGTACCGACACAATTTGCAACTGTATTTGGGTTTTCCATCTCTTTTATTCAAAGGTATTTTAAAAGCTAACTTACTTACTTGCTTTTGGACATTTCAAAATAGTTATCTATTCGGGTTGTGCACCATTGTGATCGATTTAATAATGAATTGGTACACTCCTATTGTAAAAGTTCTTGTTATGACGATCTCGGTAAACAGGTAAACAGCTGTGAGACTTTGCTAATATGGCGGGGCCGGGAGAAGCGGAGCTCACGCAAGGGGCACGGCTTGCCGGTTCTACCAATCACCAAACATCTACGTATTTCAGTTCCAATGGAACCCCGAAAAGACCCTGCCTCGGAGTAGGAGCTAAAAAGGTTATAGGAATTGAGGTCCGAAGTCCCTAGCTCCTATATGTCCGAATGTGCAAAAAAACTGCCTGGTTCTCGAAAAGGTTATAGGAACTCCAAAAGGTTCCTACAGTCCAAAAGTGCCTATAGTTGTCATCTTATTGGCTGAGCTCTGAAAGGTCAGAGGCAAACGGTCAAAGTTCACAAGATTTTCATTAAAAGTTAAAGTGGAATAGTTGCCAAGTTTACATGGCAGCTGAAGTGTATTGTTTAACAAGAAGTGACTTTGATGTGACTTTTGTTAAAAACTGTTGTTGATGTTTGGTTTTATTTATTGTACTTTAGGATTGATTGGATTTTAATAATGTGTGCTTCCTCAAAAAATCTATTGAAGTCACTAGACTGGTGCTGCTTTGTTATGAAACATTTTTGCTCAGCTGATTAAAATAGTGCCTGAACAGCACCTGTTTTAAGGGATCTTCTGTCCTTTATGGTTGTAAATAGGTAAATTGTTTTGTGTTACTGTAAATAACTTGCAATATAGTCTGAATGATATTCATGGAATAAAATCGTGATAAAATCAAGATTGTGATTTTGTAAAGAAAATATTGTGATATAATTTTTTTCCCCATATCGCCCACCCCTAATTCATTATATTCTTAATTAAAATAATAAAGTTAAATATGAATTAATTCATCTTAATAACTGCATTATCCTATTTAATGAGAATTGATACATAGACTATAGGTGAAGTTATAGACCTCCGATCTGAGCACTTTTATGACATAAGAGGGTTTATTTTTCCTTTCAATATTAAGATTAGTTTGTAAAGTGTATGAAGCATTTTTGGGGGGGAGGGGGGGTGTTTGATTATTTGTTTTTTTTTATGACTGAGAGATACAACTGTAACAGCGCTGCATATCACAATTACTGACACAAATTTCTGCAGGTGTATTCACGTCCTGACATAGACCTCTGGAGGCGACTTTCACACCCTGACGCACACTTCTAGACATGACATTCATACCCGGACACACACCTCTGGAGGCGGTGTTCATATCACAGCAATGTTCGGTAACAAATACAGTAAACACTAAGATGCAAAAGTCAACACACTTAAACCGTATCACACTGCTTTTTATTACGATAAACGTAGAAGAAGCTTATCAAAAATATTTTCCTCTTCATCTTAATAAACACAACAGAGTAATGTACAGCGGTGTGGGGGAGGAGGCAGAGTAGCTGCTGCGTTCAAGTGTTATTTAAATTGGTTAAACAAACACAGCACACATCTCCCTAATTAGCAGGTTTGAAAAAAAAAGAAGAGCTTGAGCCCGGCCCGGGCCGAGGCAATGATATGGTCATTGGCCCGAAGTCTGGCCCCCAGGACCTTGGGCCCCCCGGGCCTGGGGCTCCAGTGCAGGGCTCTATATATTTGGTCTCATGGAGGTTTCAATTTTTGTTTGACGAAATGTTATTGAAGGGTAAGGTTAGTGATTTTAGACTGTAAACACAATAAAAAAATATATGGTTATTTAATTTCCACATTACTTTGTATGAGGTTACATTTTGGACAAATTGGCGGGAAAATGTCACTAAATCTATGGCAGCTCTGACCCTGGCGTACGCCCAAAATCTGGAGAAATGGGAAACTGTGACACCAACGGCAGAAGAATAAAAGCAAAGAAATGTGTCATTTCTGCAAATTATAACATTGCCTTTCACAGTTATATCAAAGTGACTTGGAAAAATTTTAAAAAAGGCATATTTGGTATTAATAATCCTGGGAGTGCATATGTTCACACACTTAAGAATAAAATTAAATCAGGATTCACAAAAGAAACGTGTATTTTAAAGACCCACAATCAGCTTAGAGGAGGAGCTTGTTAGTTTCTCAGTACTTAGGATGCCGTCCTCTCATAATTTGATGTTAATAAGTTGTGTTTGTTGTATGCCTTTCTGAAAGATCAGGCTGTTCAGAGAGAAAAACAGGTATAACAGCTTATTATCCACAGGAGATTTGTTCATATTGGAAACCTGCCAGTGTTCACTGTCACTGCAGTGAGTTATTCAATAAATAACAGTGTGGGGGTCAGTGTGGTCGACAGATGTGGAAAGAAAAATGTTCAATATATTTATTGTACCCCAGGGTTTTAAAGGTGTGCCCAGATATTCTAAGCTAATTAGGTTGAATCTTGGCCGTACATCATTCCATCTTTCCACTGGTCAGGTTTTTCCATTAATCCGTAATCACTTCCATCAACAAACTGAAGTGCTCTTGGAAGCTCTGAATTTGCCGTTCGCATCAATCATATATACATGGAACTGGCAGGCTCGGTGGTGGCTGCCATGTCATGTCGCCATGTTTTCACGTTCAGTAGAAGCATGACAGTAGGAAACCACGGAAACTCACCGGAGACACCAGAGTTGTTGGCTCAGGTCAAGGTAATGCTTTTAAAAAGTCACTGTGGTGCAGTGAGGAGGAATTGAGCGTTACACTGATGCTGCATTCATGGCAGTCGGGCAGACGCCCGTCGGTGACGAAGCAGATCTCATTTTAATCACAGAAGCCGAGAGAAAGACAGTAAAACATGGGTCAGGGAAAACAATACGACATCGCCATGATAACATATCAGAGATGTGGACTGACGTCACAGTAACTGACAGACCACGTCTTCACATAGAGGCTTGTTTATGCCTTTACATGCAGCAGCTGCTGTCCATCTGTCTGCCCACTTTGACCTGAATGCAGAATGAAAAGTATGAGTGAGTTGCTTGCAACTGTAAACTGCTCCACAATGTCCCTTTAAAGAGCACTCTGCATGTTATGAATTTGTGTATTTTGTCTTGCAGTATATTTTAGTAAATCCTTCAGTAGATAGCATCATAGCAATGCAAAATATGTAGCTCTAGCAGCCTGTTTTCAAAGCATGATACAGTCACCGTAGTTGCAACCAGTAGAGATGCAGAACACTGGTTTATTTCTGCCCTTTACAGAAGACCTGTAAGCCCTTCCACATGTACGAAGTTGACAAGATTTCTAGTGCAGCTATGAAAGGCTGGCAAGAGGAAACTGGGACGCGGTCTGTGGTTTGAACTGTTAAACCTGTTTTTTGGCCTTTGGGGGGGCGATGTTAAAGTTCTAAATTTTTTCATTTTTTTTTGGGGGGCGGTGCGGTTTTAGCCGTGGGGGGGGGGGGGAGGGGGGAGGGGGGGGGGGGGGGTGGGGGTGGTGGCGCCTGGTGAGGTGTATGGGAAGGGACTTGGGGTGGGGGCTGGCCTGCCTGGGGGCGCGCTGGGGGCCGGCCTCCTGGGCGGTTGGGCGCCGGGCGGGGGGGGCTGCTCTGGGCGCGGGCTGGGCCGGCGCTGCCGTGGGGGGGGCGGGGGGGGAGCTGTGGGGGCTGGGGCCGGGCCCGACTGGGGGCTCCGGCTGGGGGCGCCGCCGCCCTCGGGGGATGCATGTCCGCTCTTGGGGGGGGGCTGGGATCTGGGCCTTGGGTGGCTGCTGGGGGCCTGGGTGCGAGCCCTGCGGGCTTCCTCCTGCGGAGCGAGGCTGCATCTGCATGCTGTTCCCACGGAGCACCCTTTTAGATGTTGCACTGTGCACTCTCCCATTGCGATGACTGGTTGTCCTCTTCTCTCTCCCATGCGGCTGGTTGTCTTCTCACTCCCATGCGCTGCTAGGTTGCCTTCTCTCCCATTGCGCTGCTAGGTTGTACCTCTCTCTGCGTGTCTGCGTGTGGTGTGGGATTTGACTGAGGTTCCTGGGGGTGCTTGTTTTGTTTTAGGCCTGGTGGGGGGGAGGCAGTGCTGTGAGTGGTATGTTTTCTCTTCCTTCTTCCTCTTCTTACCCCTCTCTCTGTTTCCTTTCTATCATTCCTCGTTACTTCTTTCTCGTAGGCAGAGTGAAATGGATGGGTGAAAGAAATAAGAAATAAAAGAAAAAAAAAAAAAAAAATTCACTTTTTAAATATGTTTTGTGTTTTATTTTTTCACTTTATTGTCTTGTTTTCCTTTATGTTCTTTTATGTAATTCACACTTTGTTCTTTTAAGTGTCTTATGAATAAAGGAGTTGCATAGGTTTTTGGCTAATTGAGCTGTTCTGGTGATGTGTAAGCGGGATTATCCTCAATCTTGCCTCACTTTACATGCTGACTTTTATAGATAGCTATTTCCTGAAATCAAAGTCTTTTAAGGTCTCATTTACATGAGCCACCTTTTTCCTACAGCCCCACCCTCCCCATCAAAAAGTTTTTGGCAACCCTGCAGATATGGCCACATACTTATAAAAAGAAGGAGGGAACAAACAAAGCTTTCCTTTCACTAAGAATAGTTTTAGGGTTAAAATACTCCAAGTTGCCCTACAATTTAACTACAGATTGTGCCATTTAGCCTTTTGGAGATGTAAGAAATGTAAAATAGGGGATCATCACGCTTCTGTGTTTGGTCCTGGAACTGTAAATTTAAGCGCTTCCTCGGGCAGTTCAAAGTAGCTGAATCCAATGTCACTGCTCTGTTCCACTTTGTAAATCGAATAAAAATGCAACCCTTAATTTTTATGGTTCGACTGAAGAATGCTAAAGAATTAGTGGATCAAAGCGATTCGCGGGGTGAAGGGCAAACTTTATAATAACAAAGGTTGCACGTTGGTTGTAGCCGGCACTTCAATGATGCATACTACAAGTTGGCGTTAGCAGGTAGCGTTAGCTGACGTGCTAAGTTTGTGCGTCTTAAAACACAAAGCATCTGAAAATCCGGTCTGCACCCTCCGTTTCTAGTGGAAAACTGGGGATGAAAGAAAGGAGACCGCATAAAGTTTTAATACTTTATAATAAAACAAGGTAGCATGTTTGTTTGTAGCCGGTGAGACACTACAGCCGGCTAGTGTTAGCTGATGTGCTAATGTGTGTTTGAATAAAAAGATTGGAAATAGATCTTAGGCCTTTAATAATAAAGATTAGGAAAAAAAAAAAACCGCTTAGGCCAGACGTTCACAAGTAGAGGAGACATGAGCCACTGCTATGTGAAAAGACAATGGCCCAATAAACGATCGTAGAAATGATAGCCACTGATCGAAAAATTGTGTACGATTGGACCACCGTGATTTATTAAAACGTGTATGGCAATCGCGACGAAAAAATAGCTTGCAGTGAATAGTGTCAATTTAAATGTGTGCCACGGTTCGCCCTGAAAATGATGTTATGAGGCGACGCAGCAGGTTAAACATGAAGAGGAGAGATTCTGCAAAAAGAAATTTGGGGGGCATCAAGAAGAATTTGTATTTGTGAGGTGGGGAGGATTAAAGAGGTGCTGTGTGGCAGCTTAAAACTGTTAGAGACGTGCAAAAAAGCTGCAGGAAGAGGATCACTCAGCTAAGGTGTTGACGACCGGCTGAGATATGAATAAAAGTCTTTCTGGCCTGGCTGGTTGGTTATTGTTTTATTAGTTATGAAATTTAATAATAGCCCATATCCAACAGCAACGTTAATTCGTTACAATGGGTCAAGAAAAAGTGGTCAATATGAACTCGCCACAAAAGATGTTTCACCGGCACCCCAGTCCAACCACTGCGCTCTAACAGGTGAATGCCAGTCGGATCCGAGCCTGACCAAGACGGGAAGAAGAAAAGATGACTTGCATTAGAAAGTGAGGGAAGTCTACTGACTGAGCACTTATACAATTTAAAGTAGATTTTTATAGAAATGCGGTCGCTCCGGCTCCTCCGTATAGCGGTGGGGGCTGCAGGGCAGCTCCCAGCGCTCTTCTCCCTGAATGTGTATCAAAACTCCCCAGTGTCGGGTGCAAGGACAGGGTGTTGTAGATTTTCTCCGAGTCTAAAGCAGTGTCTCATCCTTGGTCTGATACTCACCTGCTTTCCTGCAGCAAAGCAGCGCTCCACCTGGGCCTCCCATGTGTGCGTCTGTGCTTACCTCGCTCCTATGTGGGGTTTTACAGAAGGGTGAGGAGATGCAAAAGAGTGAAAGCTTCTCTAGATATTGTTAAGTTTTATAATTTGTTGAGATAAATGGAGGTTAATTCAGTAGCTATTTTGGGAATCTTCTCATTCCCTTTTCCTTTTCTTTTTCTTTGATGGGTTCTTCTTGTGCTGGATATGTGTTTGAATGGTTTTGGTTTGGTTATAATTTTTTATGTTCTGCTGCGCTGCAAACCCTCCTGACTCAACTTGCGTCAGAACTAGAGTGTCGTGATTTTGTGTTAGCAGTCAAATTGATAAATGCCGAGTCTTTCGTGGAAATGGTCGTAAAGTTTTGTCGTCGTCGTTTGATAAATAAGGGAAATGTCTTTGTTGATACAAAAATCAAAGAAAATGCTCTTTAATGCGTCTCCTTTCTTGGCTGTCTCCAGTTGTCACTGGAAACAGAGGGTTGCCCGTTTTCAGATCCTTGTGTGTTTTCAGCGAAAAGTTAGGCACGAGAAGCTGCTGGCTACGTAGCTGGCTAACTGCCTGCTACGAGTGTGATTGAGTGCAGGTCAAACAAGCATGCTCCTTGTTTTTTTGTGCATCCAGCGAGCGTCCACGGGTTGCGCCCCTCTCCGACTGGTCTTCTTTGTTTCCTGTCTCTCATTACTGGACAAACTGATTAATCCAAGTGTGTCTGGCCAGTTAATGAGGTCAGGCACACCTGGATTAATCAGTTCATCCAGTTATGGAAGACAGGAAACAAAGGAGCTACCTTAAGTTCAGGAAGTAGCAGAGCTGTGCATAGAGCCCATTCCCTGGCATCGCTTCAGTCGGGAATCCATGAAAACTTAAGTAGGGTTGGCGTTTATTCAATTCAATTGGAACAGAGCAGTGACATTGGATTCAGCTACTGTTGAACTGGCCCGGAAGAGGAAGAGCTTAAATTTGACAAGTTCCGGAAACAGGAACAAAGAAGCAAGATGATCCCCTATGCAGATTTTCTAGTGAGAGTGGGCTCTGAGTTCAGATAAAATTCATTTCTGTAATGTCAGAAAACAATCTGGGCCCATCTGCAGCAAATTCTTTCCTGCAGACATTCATCCCATTTGTCACGCTGCAGCTGTTCCACTATGACCCGTCATGGTGTTGCTGATCATCGTAGTACAGGTCTGACAAAGATATTGTATCTGTTCATATAAAAGCTTGGAAAAGAACATTTATAAGAAACCCGCACTAAAAAAAATAACCCCACATTAAAAACAGCTTTGTGGTTGATAGTGTGTCAAATATAAATCCATCTGAACTCTAGGTGAAAGATTTAGAATATACACATAATGCCGGATGAGAGACTTTTCAGTTGAAATGAAATGAAAAATACTTTATTTATCCCAGAAGGAAAATACAATACTGTAATAAGCTTGTACTCTTTTTTTTTTTTTTCCTTGAGTTGTGTTCATAAATTAACAAATAAATTCATGAACAACTGCTTTAGATTTAGTCAGTGCGGAAATTATGTTAGACCCGGTGTCCTTATTTTTCTTCAGATTGTTCCCTAATAGCGCCGGGCAAACAGAAAATGAGACGACACATCTGTGCTGCCCTGATGTTCTCCGCCATCAGTTGCCATGGCAGCCATTATAAGCCCTGCTTCCACCTCCATCATTATCCCAAGTTGGTCTTCACAGTGTAGGGTTTTTGTTTGGGTACGGTGGCTGGCTCTTACCCCCCCCCCCCCCCCCCCACACACACACACACACAACAGTTTCACAGGAGAAAGAAGCAAAGAGAGGCTCTGCTACAATGAATGAAAGTCAATAAAGTCTGACAAAGAAGCTTTGAATATCAGGTAAGGCATCTTATTTCACTGCACAGGAGATGATTTCAGAGGTTTAACTTCCCACCTCCAGAAGGCCACTTATGCTGTTGGGCTGTATGAGAGATTTCTCAACATTAAATGAAGGGTTCAGCCGATGATGCCGAATGATGCTTCAACAGATGCTGTGCATCATTTCTGCTTCATGTTTGAAAGGCAAGGCAGGTTTATTCGTAGCACATTTCGTGTTCAAGACAACTCAGAGTGCTTTACATAAAACATTCAAAGGATTACAGCAAGGTGAAAAAGGAACACTGAGAATAGGAGAAGAGAGAAACTAAATACCTACGGAAGAACTGCCCATCTCAGTGAAATGTCACCAAACTAAACCAAAATAAAGCAGAAGCTGGAACTACAGATATTTGTAAAAACGAAAACGAGAGAAAGAGGTGAGGTAAAGTGTCATCAATCAACTTCCTTTCAACGTTCCTCTGCCATCCCACCCCCCACCTGTCAACCCTCCCACCGACCCCATCGGCTCCAGCAGTTAATAACAGTGAACCAGCAACAATAATAAGATTTTTCTTTGAAGAAAACGATAGAAAGAAAAATAAAAAGGATGGTGGGGGAGGTAACCAAGAAAACCACACAAAAGTTTTGTATTCTTAACTTGCTTAAAGCATAAAAGTGACATTAAGGGAATATAAATATGAATTTATTAAATAACAGGAAAAACAAATGAACTGTATTTACTAATATGTACACACATACAAAATATATATAAATGTTACACACACAGACAGTCAGAGGTGTCAAAAAATAGGCTAGAAGTAGAAAGCAGAAATCCTGTCTGGCGTTTGGTCCAACCAATCACTAAACCAGCTGGGTTTAATTTGCTCCTCTGCCAGGTAAATGAGCTCGTTAGTGAAAACACCTGTTCTAAATGGCAGATCCCAAACTATCACCACTATCTCCATACAATACTATACTGAGAGGAGCAGCTCGCTGCTGAGACACCAACAAACCGCAATCCGCAAAACTCTGAACTCACAGAACCGTAGTACTTATTGGTTTGTTCATTCAATGTGAGAATGGGTGGAGGATGGATGATAGTGATAATAATACACACACACCTGTGAATTTTAAACTGATTAACTCTTGAGAATACCTGAAAACAATCAGATACAGCTTCAGTCTGACTCAAATATTTCCAATCAAAAATAATCAGATTCATGAAGTTAAACTAGTTTAATATGAATGTATGAAACATCTTTGCATGTTGCTGTAAAAACACAGCAGTGATTGACTGAATAAATGTATATATGGAAACTGGCTGCAGCCACAGTTTATGCTCTGTTGGCTTCTTTGGTTTGGTCTTTCTGTGCAGCTGCTTCAAAGATGCATCTCTGACTTGGAACATGATCTGTTTCCCAATTGGCCCAAGATTCTCTGCGAATGTATTTGAGATGTAAATCCTGATTATAACTATCTTTCTCCCATTCTATCAGCCTGCAGTAGAATCTGAATATTTCCCCCCTCCACCAACTCTTGATTAACCCAGAGGGGGGGAGGGGGGGGGGGGGGGGGGGGGGCTGTAAGATAATGTGCAAGAATACAAATAAAACTGTTTTCAGACATCTTATGATGGTCGTAAAAAATTTATGTCACATTGTAAATGATGAATAATTCACTGACTTGCAGATCAGCTAGTTAAAGTCTGGTGATGTGAGATGGAGTTATGAATAAACAAAGCCATGCAGACAGCTTTTTCTAAGTGATCTTATTACTGAGAATGAAAAGTATGATGAAAAGGTGAAATGTGATTTCTTATAGAATAATTTCACTTAAAAATGTTATCCCCATACAAATGAGACAAACATGTTTCATGTTTTCAGATGCTGAGATGTCGCTCTTTTTAACTCTTTCTTGGTCGTATTTCTTGACTTTTTGACTCGGAAACAAACTAAGACATTTGAAGGAGTAGGAGAAAACAAAGACCAGTAGCTTCCCCTGCTTCTCCTGGAAATCCCAGCTGCTTCCAGACCAGTTGGAAGACACAATCCTTCCAGAGAGTCCTGGTCCACTTTGAGTCCTCTGGTCAACTGGCTCTATAAATATGGAGATGCAGTGGATGGACTCTCAGTGTAGAGAAGATATGGACTAAACCAAAGTGGCAAATGAAGAAATTTACGTACATCGTGGCTCAGCTCCTTCACCGCTGCTGTTCCTGGAGGACTCCTTGCCTGAGAAATTCTATCTCTTTGGGTGAGTCTCAGACTCAGTACCTCCAACTTTAAAGTAGGTTTGAAGAACAGAAATCAGAGGCTGCAGGAGAACAGACTCATCGAAGTCTGGGCAGATGTCATCCGTTCTGAGCTCTGCCCTTTGCTGATGCTGCAGACGATGCAACAGAATCAATAACATGAAGCCAAATCGAGTATGAATGGCCCATCTCGTCTGGGTGTTTCTGCTGACCATGTGGATCCCTTTATGGCCACAGTTTACCATCCCCTTCTTGCAGGATAACAGAACATGTCTCGTATAAACTGGTTTCATGGACCACCAGAATACTGGAGTAAATCTGAGCACTTCTCATTGTGCTGTGCTAAGTTATGGAGCACAAAGTGCTGTGTAGCTAGAATTACAACACACTATTTTCAACAGTAAACATTAACTAATGCAAAGGCAAGTATTAACATCCTTAAAATGCTGCTAGATTGCCAGCACTATTGAGTGCTACAACTTTATTTGAAGTGTGGGATTCATGTTGATAGCTCTGGACACAACAGTAGACCGAGTCAGTCCAGCAGAGTACAACTAAAACATATATAGATTAAATAATCTTGCATTTACAGCATGCAGACAAGGTCAAGATGACTGACAGAAGTTCAAACTGAGTAAAAGGAAGAAAGGGTATTTTAGTGTCTTTGAACATGGCATGGTTGCTGTTTTATTTCAGAAACTGCAGATCTACTGGGATATTCACACACAACCATCTCTAGGGTTTACAGAGAATGGTCAGAAGAAGAGAAAATGTCCAGTCAGCAGCAGTTCTCTGTCTTGTTGATGTCAGAGGTCAGAGGAGAATGGACAGACTGGTTGGAGATGATAGAAAGGCAACAGGAAGTCAAATAAGTACTGGTTCAAACCAAGGTATGCAGAATAGCGTCTCTGAACACACAACACGTCCAACCTTGAAGCAGTTTGATGACAGCAGCAGAAGACCACACCTACTGCCACTCCTGTCAACTAACATAGATTGTCTGGTCTGGTGAGTCTCCAGTTCAGCTCCAATATTCAGATGGTAGGGTTAGAATTTGGTAGAAGCATGATGGAAACCATGGATCCATCCTGCCTTGGATCAACTGTTCAGGCAGCTGCTGGTTGTGGGGATGTGTTCTTGGCACACGTTGGCCCCTAAGTGTGGTGTTTTACCCACCACAGCCAACCGGAGTATTATTGCTGACCATGTCAATCCCTTTTATGACCACAGTGTAGCATCTTATGATGCTACTTCCAGCAGGATAATTCATCATGTAACAAAGCTCAGATCATGACAAAACATGACAGGGTTTGCTGCACTCCAATGGCCTCCACAGTGATAAAAAAAAAAAATAAAATAAAAATAAAAAAAAAAAAAAAAAAAAGTTAAATTTTTGTTTTTTTAATTTTTTTTGTTTTTGGTTTTTGTTTTTCTTTTTTTCTATTCGAAAACCCTTTCCCGTGGGGGGGTTTCGTCTTCCAACTGGGGGTTTGTGTGTGGGTAGATCATGGTTTCCCGCTTGCTTGAAACGGGAGTTGGCTAGGGTCGGGGGCGAAGTTGGGGGGGGGGGGTTGGTGGTGTTGGGTCTCCGGTCACTGCGGGGTCTACAGGCTTGACTGTTAGCTGGGTTTGTCCTATTATTTACCCAGGGTTGTGTGTTTGGGGTTTAATAGGTGCCAGGGGTGTGGGTGCAAGATCTCGGGGCAAATATAAAACAGAACATCAAATCTCTTCAGGATCTGGGAGTCTTCAAAAGTGTCTCCCTCTGATGCGGCGAAAATTTTCAGAGGTTTGGTGGTTCAACAAAGAAAAAAGGGGTGGATTATTTAAAAAAAGAGTGCATAGAGCCCCTGGCCGCGCCTCCTTTGGGGAGTGAGATAATCTGCTCCTCACATCCACATATAAAAGCATATTCAGAGGAGAAAAGGATATGGGGAGTAATGGTTGGGGGGTGCTGGGGGTTGGGCAGAGGGGGTTTCTTGGAATCATGGGAGATCAAAACAATGGGGGGGGGATATAAAATTCTTGGAGGTGCAAAAAAAGAGGGGGGTGCTAATAACAAAAAATAGATCAGTGGGGAGAAGGAAAGGGGGGGGGGTAGAAAAAAAATAATAGGGGTGGGGGGAGAGGAGGGGTGTGGGTCTCGGGGGGGGGGGGGGCGCGAAGAGTCCAATAATGGTCCCCACAACAATACCTAAGCAGCTCTCAGTCCTCTTACCTCAGTATTCACAAACAAGTTTTCACATTGAAAAAAAAAAAAAAAAAAGAAAGGAAGAAAAATAAGCCAAAAAATAACTCATCACCAAAAACCAGAAAGGTAAAAAATCATTCTTATCAAAAAAAAACAACTAAAAAACTAATCTAATATAAAAGTAACTAAAAAAAAAAAATAATATGTGTGGAAAATATATATTAAATCTAATCTCGACATTAGATGATTTTAATTATAACTATTCTATAATCTAAAAACCAATATAACAAAAACAAAATTGTGAGAGAAAACATAACTCTCATCTTAGCTAATTTATCAACAAACTATGGGAAAAAAGAAAAATATACAATGATTAAAACTAAAAAAAAAGAGAATCAAAAGAAGAGAAGAAAAAAATAAATAACTAATAAAATATAAATAAAGAAAATATAATAAAAAATTAATAAAAATGTAATAACTTGAAAGAGAAAAAAAACGAAAGGATAAAAAAAAAAAGAAAACGATGAATAAAATGAACACCTAAAAAAAAAAAAAAAAAAAAAAAAAAAAAAAATATAAATTTCTTTCACTTCATCTCAGTTCAATAGAGCAGCTTCAAGATGTGGTGGAATGGGAGGTTCTAATCATGGATGTACAGCCAACACATCTGCAGCAACTGTGTGATGTTATCATGTAAATATGGAGCAAATTCTCAAAGGAATGTTTCCAACACCTTGTTGAATGTATGGGGTTGGTCACACTTGGCACAGTTGGTATATATCCCGGGAACAGTGGGGGATAGCATGCTTACGTTAAAACTTCAGTAAGACCAATGGCTAAGGCGCGGTGCTCAAACCCACTTCCAGAGGTGGCCTGCAGCAGTTGCTTGGTTCTGAATGACTGTCTAATTCACCCATGTGATGAAGATGTAACAACAAATCAATATGCAACAAAGGACAGTACAACAAAGTACAAAACTGCTCTACGCTGCCGTTCTACATGTGGAAAGTTGAAGTCGTCTCTTCTCAAACTTTTGTTCGTTTTAAAAACTGAGCGTCAACGTCAAACAACACAAATGACCATTAGTGCCACCCACTGGACTGGAGTGAAGCAGACGCCTTTTGATTGCCTCACTTACGCAAATGTGGGTACATGTGGCACATGTGGCATAGTGGCGCGTTTCCAACTTTGCAAGTATGACTGGAGGCCATTTGTACTAGACTTTTGACACCTGGTGAGTTGAAACGGGATTAAACCAATCGTGCCAAGTGTGACCCTGCTCTATGACACCAACAATTTAAGCCAGAGTTGGTAATCCTGTTCAGAATTACTTCTTGTTATACTGGGTGAAATGGTCCTTCCATTCTGACAGTAGTGGATACTGTACATTATGATGACCAGTGAAATGTCAATGCAACTGGTCTGTAACCAAATGACTACAGACCAGTTGCACTGACATCTCACATCATGAAAGTCCTGAAGAGACTCTTACTGGCTCACCTCAACAGGCAAGTGGACACCTTTCAGGACCCGTTAAAGTTCACAAATCGTAATAGGCTTGGGGTTGAATACGCTATCATCTTCCTGCTTCAGAGAGCCAATTCTCATCTGGACCAGTCAGGCAGCACTTTGAGGGTCATGTTCTTTGATTTTTCAAGTGCCTTTAATACTATTCAGCCTGCTTTGCAATGTGAGAAGCTCCATAACTTCCAGGTGTATCCCTCTACAACCACCTGAATTTATAAATACCTAACAAACAGACCACAGTTTGTGAGACTGAAAGGTTGTGTGTCTGAAATAGTGGTCAGCAGCACTGGAGCACCACAAGGTACTGTACTCTCACCATTCCTCTTCACAATGTACACCTCAGACTTCCAGTACAACTCTGAGTTCTGTCATCTGCAGAAATACTCTGATGACTCTGCAGTTGTGGGGTGTATCAGTGATGGACAAGAAGTCAAGTACAGGGAACTGGTCAATCAGTTTGTGAAATGGTAACAATCACCTCATCTTAAATACCAGCGAGACTAAAGAGATGATTGTTGACTTCAGGAGGTCAGAATAAGCAGCATAGTCCTGTCTACATCCTGGAAGAGCAGGTGGAGGTGGTGGAGAACTACAAATACCTTGGAGTTCAGCTGGACAACAGACTAGACTGGAAATGCAACACTGACTACATCTACAAGAAAGGTCAGAGCAGACTCTACTTCTTAAGGAAGCTGGGTTCATTCAATGTCTGCACCAAGATGTTGCAGATCCTCTACAAGTCTGTTGTGGAAAGAGCGATCTGCTTTGCAGCCATCTGCTGGGGCAGCAGCATCGGAACCAGAGACGTGAAGAAACTAAACAAGCTGATAAAAAAAGCTGGTTCTGTGCTGGGGAGAACTCTGGAGCCACTGGAGCTGATTGTTCAGAAAATAATGCTGCACAAGCTGCTGAAGATGATGGAGGACTCCTCACCATCCTCAAACAAACAAAAAAAAAAAAAAAAGAAAAGAAAAAAGAGAGCTTTTTACAATGTTGAATTTCCCTTCTGGTACGAAAAAAAAAGAAGTATTTTTCATTTAATTTAATTGAATTTAATTTCATTATGTCAGGGGTGTCCAAGTCCAGTCCTTGAGAGCTTCTATCCTGCAATTTTTAGAACATACTCTCTCCAACAAACCTGAATCAAATGGCTAATTCTCTCGTGTACATGTCATTCAGCTCTGCAGGGGCCTATTAACAAGCCATTCATTTGATTCAGATGTGTTAGAGAGGAGATGCAACCAAAAGGTCCAGGATAGTAGTTCTCGAAGACTGGACTTGGGCACCCCTGCATTATGTATTCATATACAGGAAGGGAAAAAGTCAGACCGCTGTGAAAGCTGTAGTTCTGTAAAAACTCTGACCAGTCCCTGCCATCCGCACCAAAAGGCAGGAATTGGCCATTTGCAGCGTATGGAAGAACCAATAGTGTTAATAATAATTGATTTATGTCTCATCTCCATCACTCTCCCCTCCCTACATGCTGCTAATATAGCTGATGGACTGCTAACTGCCTCTGCGATAACCCCCCCCCCCCCCCCCAAAAAAAGAAAAAAAAACAACAACAACAGGTAAGGAACAAGTCCTGGGGGTGTTGACGTTTGCAGTATGGACTTTTTACACTGCATAAGTGTTGGAGGTGAGCAAATTAATGCTTTTAGAAATGTGGTTCCTTAGCTGTTTACTAGGAAGCTAACAAGCTATCCACATGGCTGTTATCCATTATCTTTGCCAATCTGCTTGTAAATGATTAGTGCGTACATTCCTGTGCTCTGAAGGCATGGTTTCAGGAGTGTTTTTGGTCAAAATGTATCTCACACTGTTTTCCTAAGATTGCCAACCCTAGCTTTAAGGTAGTTCTGAGGGTAAAAGCAGTCTAACCCAGTGCTAGCAGGGTGGACGTGATAAAGTGCCACATATCTCACTTGTATGAATCAAACAACTAAAACCTAAGATATAACTTGATGCAGCTTAAAACTACTGAACTGGAAACAAAAGAGGGAGGAACAGCTGGAGTTTAAAGCATTAAAGAAGTCTGTATTTAACCTGAGACTGCCCCTGAACCTAAAACAATGTAGCTCTCAAGCAGAAAGTGACAAAACGTCTGTTGCTCTGAAACTCTAATTGGTCCTCACAACAGATCTGAGAGCACAATCACTCACACTGCCTGACCCCAAGCACACTCTTGTTTCCTATTAGTTTTAATTGACTCTGTCTCCCTTCATGCGTCGACCTCCTCTCAACCCCCCCCCCCTCCTCCTCCTCCCTGACAGCCGCTGTCTGCACGTCTCCATGGTGACGTCTGCAGCCTGCACCGGGGTGAAGGAGCGGTGGTGGTGGCAGGAAGTAATGTCAGGAAGTTGGTAGTTTAGCGAGGTGGATGGAAGGTGACTCGTCAGGCTCAGCAGCTCGTCCCGTCCGGCGGCTGTCATGACGCCTGACCTCCTCCTGCTCTGAACATGACAGAGAGGATGGCTGAGTGTCAGCTTAACTGCTCCGCCTGTCATGTCTGTCACGCCCGGTGATACAGGAAGTCATGTTTTCTGAGCAGACTCTGAGCAGTTGAAGCATTTTTTTTCCTGTAAAAAGAAAGGAAGTGAAGGACATCCTCTTTATACTTCTTATTCCATACGCTGCTGCAGACCTCACTGTCACCCGGCCGAAGCTTCCTGGCAGGTTCCTCTGCAGCTCATAAAGGTTTTATAGACAGAAGATGAGTTTGGACAAAAAGAGAGGAGCCTGAAAGCATCTTTATTTTTCTCGACGGTGTAAGGAAACGAATATTAACATCTCATCCTCCTCTAAATGCCCTAGACTGTTCAAACTTCATTTAACTAAACGGATGAATCCTCATTCAGGATTCTGAATCAGAGCAGATATGCAGGAAAGAACCCTGACATGAAGCTTTCACCGGCTCTTTAATTATTCATGAAGCTGCTGAGGGGGGACTCTAGGCTAAACTGAACTGAGGGCCCAGAGTACACCGACTTTCTGGTACCTGTTACTCTACATCGTGCAGGGCTGGATGTGTCTTGCAGACTGCTGACATGTTTCCCCCAGACACCTCCCAGAACTGTGGATCTTTGTCTCCTGGGAGACTCAGCTGCTCTTTGTCTCTTCTTTGTGTGAATGTTGTCCCTGTCTGACTCAGTGCTGCATACATTTGCCTCAGATTGCAGGACACAGGACATGCTCTACTGTTGGAGGTTCCTTGGCTGTGTTTTTCTGAGTTAAAGTTATTAAGTTAGCCTTGATTGTCTGAGCTGCATTCACACGGCTTTAAATTAAACATCTAGTGCATCTACTGCAGGAGCCAAAGGCTATTCACATTCTTCATTAAAAAATAACCATTTTACTTAATACCCTTGAATACACCAGTATGGGTGTAGGATTGGGGACAGACAGTAGGAATGTGTGTCTACCGACATCCAAGTTGGGAGTTGTCCCCACTATTACCTTTGCTTCTATCTTTCATTTCTCGCTAACATGATTAATTGTCTTGGCTGCTTCTGTTCAAACACTCAGAGCTAGCTAGTGCCAGAGAGCATCACTAGCAGTGCTTGTGTCTTCAGTTAAAATGTCAGGATCAAAGAAAATGAAAGTGGACATGAACAGTTATTTCAGGGAAGGATGGATGAAATGATGGAGAAGAGGCTCACATGGTGTCTACCCTGGACAGGCACCCAGCATCGTAGGACCAACATAGACAAACAACCACTAACACTCATTCTTAGAGACAATTAAGAAACACCAATTAACCAAACATGCATGTTTTATTTTTTGGACAGTGGAGGGAAGCTGGAATACCTCCTCTGTTGTGTGTAAGTTTCTGTTGTGTTAAAAGGAGAATTTCTGTTCTATTGATCAGACAATCAAGTTCTACTCTATTCTATTCTATTCTACCTGGAGAGTAATATTGCTACACTGAAATAATGAAATATTTTATGTTGCGATGTCATATTGGATAAAAAAAACGCTGTATTGATATTTTTTGACTAACAAAATTTCATTTGTAAAAAAGAACAAATGTTGCTGTATTTGCACTGGTCTAGCATGTAGAAAAGTTCCTGCTTCATGCTGATATCGATGTCCATCTGCAGGTACAGGTGAAACTACACACAGTGGAAAGTACAATTTAAAGGCAGGGCAGGAGATCCTGGAAAATGGTTCAAGCAAGGTACATTTAAAAAAAACACACCTGCCTAAAACCACGCCTCCAGAGCACAGGAACGGCTGCGCCAATTATTTAACAAGCAGGTTGGCAAATATAACCGATAACAGCCGAGTGGACAGCCTGTTAGCTTGCTAGTGGAGGACTCATGTTTCTGAAAGTGATAATTGGCTCACCTCCAACTCCTTCTGTGGTGTAAAACATCCACACTGCAAACGTCAACGCCTCCATGACTTGATCCACATTCTTTTTAATTCTTTCTTTTTTTTTTTTTTTTTTCCCCCGGTGGATTTTACAAGCAAACACCTGCACAGATGACAGCAGCCATGTTTGTGTACTGTGAGACGTTCACAGTGAGTTGAAACGACTTTTGAGTTTGACGGACATATCATTCAAATCGATAAGCACGAGCCGTTCCAAGACAGTTGGATAGGGTTTTGTCAGTCCTGTCTGTTCCACAGGTAACTAACTTTTTTTAATTTCAGTGTCAGAGCATTTAATTAATTGGCTGCAATCGGGGTGTGAGGAAGATTTTAAGCAATATAGTAAAAAGTGCTCCTGGAAAACATCATCCACCCTAACTTTAAAATGTGTGTCCAGGTTTTCATAGACCAACCACTTGTTTGAGATTATAATGCACTGACTGAAATGTTTGTTTTTCATATGCACTCATATGCATTTTCAAATACTCATACTACTTTCTTTTACTGTTTTACTAACTTCACATAAATTTCTGTCATTCATGTGAAACTGATTGACAGCATTTTGTAATTCCTTTCAAATGGATTCAGTTTCGTCAATAAATTCGGAATGTCTTCAGTGACACATTGTGGCGTGTCATGGATTAAGTTTATTGCAATACATGAAGTACTGCAGAATCTCCTATCATGATATTATCCTTACCATAGGCAGAATATCGTGATAGCATAGTGAAGTACCTGGTGATACCAACCCCTATGGAGAGAGCTCATGGAGAGTATACACAGGTCCCATTCATGGTGTAAAGCAGGAACTGCAGCATCCAAGTAAAAGATGAGTCAAAGCAAAGCATAAATGAATGCAATCCTCCTGACTAAATAATCATCTTAACTCCTTGTTTCCTTGCTGTTTCTGTTGTGGACTATTTGTACTTTAGCTTGTTGTTTCCATTTAAATTCAGTAGTTTTAGTTTGTTGTCTTTTTTAGTGTACTTCTTAATGTTTTCATGCACATTGTTTTTAATGTTTTATGCAAAGCACTTTGAGTTGTCTTGTACACAAAATGTGCTGCACAACAAACCTGGCTTGTCTACTTTTCCCTCCATTTAACTTTCTGTCTTAAGAAAATGTTGTTTTCATGTGACCATCTTTTCTTTTTTTTGCCCTGTGATAAAAAAAAAAATACATAATTGGATACATAATGGATAAATGAATGAAATAATCCAAATTAACAACCATGAAAATGTCTGTGTAAAACCTGGAAAACAAACATTTCACAATTGAAACTGTTGAACAGGAAAAGATTAACAAAATCCAAAGTCAGATTCTGGACATTTTTCCATTTTGCATCATTTTGAAGTAAAAGGAGGCTAAATAAAAAAAAAAAAAAAGTTTGGGCAGCACATGAGGTTTGAGCCATTTTTTTAAAGGTACAATGTGTAACAATAACAAAGGTCAATGACAGAGAAATGTAATATATAATTCAAAACTGTGTTTCTATTGATGTGTAATCATTTCACTATGGTAGTTGTTACATTTTTTTTTTTTTTAAGAATGAGCCATTGATATCTACTTGCTGGGGGCCCACTTACATGGAGGCTGCCATATTTGTGCCACCATTTTTACTACAGTGTCAGCTTTGTGTAATGGAAGTTAGAGCACTGTTTGGGATTAAAGTCATAATTTTAAAGTAGTTACAGTCAAACAGTAGCTACGCCTGAAACCACTGGATGCACTCACAGATGAAAAAAGTCTTTATGGAGAATTTTGGCCACTTATGATTAGGGGTGTGACAAATCATAAACACATTGAAATATCGCAATACTTTATATTGCAATATCACATCGATACTAAAAAAACACTCGATATTTTTACTGACAAAATCTCACGAGATCTTGTTCTATTAACATCGGTCTAGCATGTAGGAAAGTCCCTGCTTTAGCACTGATATTTATGTGCAGTTTGCAGGTTCAGGTTACAGTAAAACTTTACATACAGTGGAAAGTACAAGTTGAAATGTGAAAGTCTGTCAATTATGCCGAGTGGGGGATATCGGCCAACACACCCAACGTATTGGCCGTGCCGAAACCAACAAAAAACCCAAATATCAGCCTAAAATATTGGTCGGCCAATGTATGGATCTATCCTCAGTATAAACTATGGGCAGTGTTGGATGTACCTCCGGGGGTGTTGAATTTCAGCTTTCAGATTTGCTGTGTTAATTTACAGTTTGAATTAGTTTAATTTGATTTAATTTGTTTCATTTAACTGAATTAATTCAGGAGAGTTGGGATGTGTCTGTGCACTTCAGAGAAGCATTTTACACATTTTCAGTGATTCAGAGTGAGTTCTCCTTTTATCACATGTAATGGAGTTTTAATGATGCTGATGGTGAGGTCGGAGGAGAGCAGCATTAAGTGCACACCTGAGGTGTATTGAGTGCTGGTTTACATAATGTATACCAAGGAGGCTTTAACTTCTTAATGACGAAACATTCATTCAGACGGGTAGGATTATAAAAGCTCACATTAGAAAGTTGATTTCCTCCCAGTTCCTGAACATTAGCAGGAATCTGAAGGACTTAACGCTGAAATACTAATATTTCCCTCCCCCTGCAGGGAAATCAAGAAATCAGCAATAAAGAAAAAGATTATTCTGCAGATTACCACAGCTTAGTTTTGATTGTACAACTGCATTTCCCATCTGAAAACCTCATTTATAACACCGACTCCTGAAATCTTTTTTTCTAGAAATCAAAAAGCCACCAGGGCTCACTGTCACAGAACATGTAATTACCCCTTTCTCCAATAAGTCTGACACACCTGCAGAACATGAAGCTGCTGCAGCCACAGGTGGCAAAAGAAAAGGATCCATTTTAATGAGACTTATTTATTTGTTCCCTGACTGATCTGCTGTCAGGATCTTTCATTTGAATAAAACTCATCTGTATGACACAGATTTAAAGTGGAAAAGGGAAAAAATTACAGTTTCCCTCCACTTTTTACGCATAATCTCCCCTGTTATTTATCACTTTAACATAAATTCACTTCAGCTTTTCACCAATCTTTTAATTGCTGTTTTAAATGGCCGTTTGGGGAATTCATTGTTTCTTACATGTCACTTCCACCAGGACATTATTCCATTCAATCCAGTTTAAAGTTTACTGTCACATGCACAGTAAGGAAACATTTTTCGATGCATAATGAAAGTCAAGCAATATAAAGTCTTTAAAAATATCTAAGTCGTCATCATTATTATTATTATTATTATTATTATTATTATTATTATTATTATTATTATTATTATCATTATTATTATTATTATTATTATTATTAACACTACTACTACTAATAATAAAATATATATTTTTTTTAGTGCTACATGATTTAATGCTTTGTACCTTTTTAGATACTTTAAGTTGAAATGCATGTGTGCATGACTGAGGCAAAACATGCTTGAAAATGAATTTGTTTCGTAAAAGAATTGTCAATTAAATATAAAAATCCTCATCATGTACAGTGGGGCAAAATATAGTATTTGGTCACCCACAAACAAGCAAGGTTGCCGGCTCTCACAAACCTATAACTTCTTTAAGCTCTCCTGTCATTCACTCATTACCTGTGTTAATGGCATCTCTATAAAAAACAGCTGTCCACAGCCTCAAACAGTCACTCTCCAAACTCAACCATGGTTCAACAGCAAAGAGCTGCCAAAGGACATCAGGAAGAAAGTTGTAGACCTGCACCAGGCTGGGAAAAGTGAATCCACAATAGGCAGCAGGTTGGTGTGAATAATTCTACTGTTGGAGCAATTGTAAGAAAATAGAAGACATACAAGACCACTGATAACCTCCCTCGATCTGGGGCCCCAAAAAAGATCTCATCCCCTGGGGTCAAAATGATTATAAGAACGGTGAGCAAAGATCCCAGAACTACACGGAGGGAACTGATGAATGATCTGCAGAGAGCTGGACCAAAGTAACAAAGATACCATCAGTCACACACTACGCCGAGAGGGACTCACACCCTACAGTGCCAGACACGTCCCCTGCTTAAAGGTGTTATAAAAGATGTTTCTTTCAACATTTTTTGCAATATTCTATGAAATTGGATTTGCTACCCCATACACTGTGATTAATTAAAAGCTTTAAACATATAAATATTATTATAGATCAGCTGTGAAAGTAATGGGGCTGAAAAAACATCCGCCAATCATCTCTGCATTCTTTACATTTTTCATTTGTCTATTGGCTTGTCAATCACTTTTTCAACCGTAGTCAGTGATTGATGGTCCATTCAATGGGTAATAGGGGAGACTGATCAATGAGAGTGATTGATTGGCAAAAGTAAAGGGCCCTTCAGATAGAATGCGGTTTTTGTTGAGCTCACCGCGGGGTAGGACGCAGAGCAGGCGGCAGAGCACGGTGGCAGCGAGCATGTCCGGCATGCGTTGCTAGGCGACAGGCCAGGAAGTGTTTTCTCCCTGGCGTGCTTCGGTGTGAAAGATGTACTTCTCATCGTCGCAGCAAAGAGCCTTTCTCCTCAGGAGGAGGAGGAGGAGGAGATCAGCAGCAGATAAAAGGGCATGGTTCCGCCCGATCCTGATGGCAGGACTTGGGGGGGTGTACAGGCTTCATTTGTTCACACAGACCACTTCCAGGTTTACTTCGGGCTGACCAAGGACCACTTTTTTTCTGAACTGGCCTCTCCTATTGGACGTGCTAGGATGTCGTCACAGCGCAGTGCGCCCAAATTAAACACTTTTCAATTCAGGCGCAGCGGTAGCACGGCGGCATGCTGCTGAGCTCGGCGGAACGCTCTGCCACCGCGGTAACACATACACAATGAATGAGTTTGCTGCTGGCCGCCTGCGCTTTGCGTGTTCTATCTGAAGGACCCTTAATACTGCGTGCCGGAAGCTGCCCACACTCGTCTGATGTTTACAGCAGGTAGCTAACAATCATTCTGCTAGCAGTTAGCGACGTTCAGACCGCAACATCTGTTTTACTTGGTGGGAGATGGGAGAATCTGTACCTGCTGTCTGATAAACATGCAGTGGCTTGTGCACGTTGTGCTGTGGTCGGGGGAGGAAGATGTGAATCTAGCAGGTTGGTCTTGCACATGCACATTATTCAAAAGCTTGCTAACAGTCTCTGCTTTCTGAAATGTCAAAAACACATTCTGTAGCGCCTTTAAGCTAGTAGGCCTACATGTCCAGGGGTCTCCTTTATAAACGTTGCGTACGCCTAAAACGGGGCTACCTATGACAAAGGTACAAAGTAAATTGTTGCCACTAAACACAATCAACAGAATAACGCCTTAAATGTTTACCGATACAACACGGATACAACCAGAGCATGTTTAATAAGTTAAACTTACATGTCGTCTCCTTTATCTGCGGCACTCTGCTCTCCTTTCTTCCCCTCAAAATGAAGTATTGCCTGCTGCTCGATTGGCGATCCTGTGATTTTCCAGACGTTTGATATGATTGTCTGTGATTAATAATCCCATCATGCAGACCATGAAAACAGTGGTGTCTTCTTGTCTTACCTTTCACAGGTTTTGTGACACGTAACTGTCACAGACGGTCGCATCGCATCGGTCCCTATCAAGCTCTCCGACTCATGTGCGAATGCAATTCCCCTGGAGAGGGGTAATAGGATGAAATTCGAGGTGAGCAATTCTTAGAACTATTCTGCCTGAATGCGGCTAGACTGTAGAACAGGGATCACAAAGTCCAGTCCTTGAGGTCGATTGTCCTGCAGGTTTTAGAGCTTTCCTGCTTTGTAACACTTGACTGAAATGGGTTATTGTGCAGAACTATACAAGCTGTTTTATGAATTTAATTTGAATTGGGCATGTTGGAGCAAAGACGCATGTAAAACCTGAAGGACAGTGGCCCTCAAGGAACAGAGCTTGAGATCCAGAGTGTGTGATAATGCTGTCAACAGAACCGATGGCTATCGAAGAACTGTAGTCAGAGTGCATCCTAAAATAAGTTTTTGCTTCTGGATGGGGGAGGGAATATTGAAGTGCAGCGGCAACAGTAACTAAGTTGAACCTGAAGGGTTCTGGCAAACTGAATGAGACTGACCGGGATGATTGGTAAGATTGTTTGTTTGCAAAACCAATTGGTTTTGCAACAAGGCAACAACTTCATGGCTGGATATGGAAAAGAGTTTAGTGGCACCACTTCCTTTGAAAAGTCTTTTATTTACGACCCTCTCTGTGAGTAAATGTAAACAGAAATATGGTTCAGTCATTGCGTATGCGCTTCAAAATTTTAGAAAAATAGAAAAGTTGTTTAAGTGGACACATAAATGGCATGCTAATACTCCAATATTTCATAATAATATGTTGAAGTGTGGAGGGAAATGTTTTATTTCCCCACAGTGGTACAATTCAGGCATACACAGCTTAGGAGATATTATGAATGATGTTGGCCTAAGAAGTTTTGAAGACCTGAGGCAAACGTACAAATTGCCATCAAATTCCTTCTTTATGTATTTACAAATACGCTCTGCTCTGAGGACAGTAGGTATCTTACGTGACAGGCAAATTATTAATCATCCAGTGATGGAATTATTTAATAAAATATCTGGATTATCTAAAGGACAGGTCTCTGTAATTTATAACACTTTATTAGAACAAACTCAGACCCCACCAGGGATAATTAAAGTGTGGAATAAAGACTGCTCAGAATCATCTATAGACTGGACAAGGGTGTGGAGAAATGTACGATATTCCTCACAAAATTTAAATAATAAAATAACAAATCTGAACTTCATTTATCGTACTTTCTTAACACCAAGGCAACGTTTTATGATTAAGTTAACAACTACTCCAAATTGCAATTTATGCAACTTGAAACAAACTGGAACCTTCCTACATATAATGTGGGAATGCCCATTGGCTCAAAAATTTTGGTCGCAAATAACAAAGTGTCTTTCTGAAGCAATAGAAGCAGACATAAATTGCTCTCCAAAATGTATGCTATTGAATGATGATTCTGAGCAAAACTTCAACCTGATGCAAAAATATGTATGGATGTCATCATGTATTGTGGCTAAGAAGATGTTAGCAGTTAGGTGGCTACCACCAAATACATTGTCAGTGGATGAATTCACTGTTGGATATCTTATCTATGGAGCTCTCTGTTGCTAGAATGAACGGGGCAGGCGAGGTAGTGATTAAGGCCAGGAAGGAGGCACTAAAAGTAGCCGGACTTATGTTAGAAAAAATACATTTTTTTCTTTTCTCTTTTTATATCTTTTTATTTTACTTTTTTTTCTTATATTTTGTTTACCTGTTAATCTATATCAAAATATCATTTTTTTTTGTTTTTATATATATATTAAAAAAGAAATTAAAAAATTAATGAAGGAGAAAAAAGATAATAATAACTGAAAACTTGTAATTTTTAAATACATTCTTTTAAACAAAAAAAGAAAAGGAGGGAGAAACGAGAGAAAAAAAAAAAAAAAAAATAATGGTACAGCGCTAAATAACAACTCAAGAAAGAAAGAGAAAAAAAGAAAAGAAAAAAAAAATAAAAAAAAAAAAAAAAGGGGAAAGAAAAAAAAAAAAAAAAACAAAAAGAAATAAACTCGTAAAAGAGAAGAATAGAAAAAAAAACAATATAAAAAAAAAAAAAGAGAGAAAAAGAAAAAAAGAAAGAAAAAAGAACAAGGAGAAAAAAAAAAAAAAAGAAAAAAAAAGAAAAAAAAAAGAAGAATAAAAAAAAAAAAAGAAAAGGAAAAAAAAAAGAAGGAGAAAAAGATAAAAAAAAAAAAGAAAAAAAAAAAAAAAAAAAAAAAAAAAGAAAAAAAACAGAAAAAAAAAAAAAAATAAAATATGTTTATTTTTCTATTTAATTATATTGTACTCAAGAGTTGAAATATTTAGTATACATTTATATACAAACGGATCTGTGTGAGGGTATGGGTTGGGGTTAAAGAGGCAAAAGATATGTAGGTGTTTTGCAGAATAGACATTATTTCTGTTAAATTAAAATTGCTAGTTTATTTTTTTTTCCTCTATTTTTCATATCATTTTATCTATTTAGTTTACCTTAGTTATTGCCCTATATGTATATATATATGTGTGCGTAGGCATATGTAGGATTATGTGTATGTATATGTGGGTAGATATGTGTGTATGTGGGAGTATATATATTTGATTTTCGTTTATTTTTACCTTTCTATGAGAAATGTTTGAGTATATATGAGAGAAGGTATGAGTAGTTGTATATCTCTGTTAGACGTGTAAATGCAGCCTTCCAAATGTACACCTGCATCTTTTGTGAAATAATAAATAAAATTAAAAAAAAAAAAAAAAAAAAAAAAACTACTTGCACCTAACAGACCAAAGCTTGAAAAATATGACATGATATACATGAGCAACATGATAAAATAAAATTTAAAAAAAAGAAAAAAAAAAAAAAAAAAAGATTGTTTGTTTGCAGGATTACTAAGTTATACAGAAATTTGCATTCAGTCTGCTCTACCCAGGGTGGAGCCTTGCTCATCTGGGACAAAATTATTAATTTTCCAACCAGATCCAGAGGTTTTCAATTCATTCATCATTGGCTTGGCCCAAAAAGACACATGCTGCTCTTGCTTTAATTTTGGTTTTCACAACATTATGTTGAAAAGAAAAGTGGGTGGGTGTGCATTAAAAATGAAAAAGAAAAAAAGAAAACTGGGTTTTCTGGTTGTTTCCAGCAGAATTTGTACCGTATCCAACTGCTTTGTGTTGTGTGTGAACAGCTTTGTTGTAAATGGGTTTGATTTAATCTTGGCAGGTTTTCTGTTTATCACATGAACAAAACTAATGAAGTTCAAAGACAAACACTTCAAACAGCATGACTATGCGACTGACAGCAGTGTTACAGCAAGTACTGCATGTTTAGATGTTCTGCTGCAAAGTGCACCTCCAGCTAAATTTTTACAGTCACATTCCCAATACGTATATGAAATGCTTTTGCCAATGTGGAAGCTCTACTTCAGGAACTCTAAAGTTGTATAACAATTACTGACCTCTAATAGGAAAGATGGGTGCATAAATTACTACAATGAATGGAGAGTGGCCATAAGTGGGCAAGATTCTTCATTAAATAAACATGTTTTCATCTGAGAGTAGGACCAGTGGCCTCAGGTGATGACAGCACTATACAGTAGGTAACTTTTTCAACATGAAGAAGTTTCCTTAAGGCTATGGTGTATGATTTGAAAGTTTGATCATTGTTAATAACCTCATTAAGATGGTGGTAATGGTCCTATAGTACAATCTACACGATGTGAAGAGCAAAAAAAAAGAAAAAAATCCATCCACTCTAGTGGCTGCTGGGTTGCAAAAACGTTAACCAATAGGAGCCATCCGGCTGCATGGCTTACATTGGTCACGTAGCTGTTCGTCTCGCTTCTCTCTGCTCTCGATCCAATCCCCTGCTCAAGCTGACACTTCCCCAACAGCTGACTGCCTGTGTTCGACGTTCCGCCTCGTCCCCGCCCTCTTCCGCGTTTAAACATTTTATTCACATATTTATTTATTCATTTATTTTTCTTTTGCGTTCGAAACTTTCTGCAATAAGTAAGTAGCTGAGTAGCAGCTGTACAACAAGAGGAGAATGGAACAGAAAGGCGGCGGCAGCAGGAAGCGGGAGGAAGTAACGTTTGCCGCTGGAGTAAATGAAAGGTGGATGAAATCTGTGAAAGAAAGGCAGACGAAGAGGAAAACATAACCAATGTAGGTTGAAGGCCGGACCGGGTGATGCGAAGGACACTCCAGGATTCCTGGACCAGGAGGGAAAATCTGCAGAACTAGAGACAAGGACGGACTGAAAGCGGAGGGTAGACATCGGGTCACCAGCTGGAGGAAGCTCCGGGGGGATGTGGGAGAGAAACTGATGCTAATACAGCAGACTTTTAGTTGAACAGGTAGGCAGTTTGTTTTTTGCTTTTTTTGTGTGAGTTGTACGTAAATTTCTAAGTCTATGACGATGCTGCTGATGACTGGAAACGCTGCTGGTGGTTTTCTCTGTGTGGACAAACGGCGTCGGAACATCAGCTGTTTATTTTCAGTATTGTAAGCTAGCGTTGTTGTCATCATTGATGTCCTGAATATATTCAATGAACTCATGGAGTCGCTGGAACGTGGCGGTCTCTTACTGATGCCAAAACCAGCTAAAACACCATAAACTTCCCGGTGGTTAAGAAAGGCAAATATTATATATGTGAGCAGATGTTGTTGTTGTTGTTCATTTATGTGGGATGAATATTACACTGTGGAGCTGTTGTGATAAAGCTGACTGTGGTTGAGGAGGAGGGCTGTACGTACTCGGTGGGAGGGATCAACGAGCAGAGAGGGGAGGGCTGTGTGTGTGTATGTGTGTGGGGGGGGGGGGGGATTTTTCAAAATTTCTCAACTGATTCTGAAATCGTAGACCATAGCTTTAATGTGTCTCTTTTGAAAAACACATTATGGCATTCACTAAATCAGCCTATTATCACTTTAAGAACATCTCAAGGATAAAATATCTGACGTCTCAGCAGGACCTGGAAAGACTAGTCTGTGTTCATCTTCAGTTGGTAATAACTCATTAATGCAGACGCGCCTGTTTCTGTTACGTAGATCATCATGAAGAACGTTTTTGTCTATAAAACATGGCAAAAAATGTCAAAATCATGTCATCAGCACTTTAAATTGAAGCTGAATATATTCTGATCGTCCTGTCACAGACGGTATTTAGAATAATTTCATCATATTTCTTTTTAAATGTTCCAGATTATTGTCCGAGGAATGACTCACGTGTGTCATGGCCATGTCTCTGCCCATCCAAAACCTCAATCACATCCAAATCTCTGAAACACAGAGCTTTACTGTACTTGCACTGTTAAAAGTGATACCCTCAATTAGTCATCATGACTTATTTTTATAATTTACTTACACTTAACATTTCGAGTTCTGGAATTTCAACTTAATATCGTGAGTTATTGGCATTCCAACTCAAGGTTGTAAGTCAGTTTAATGAAATGTAAATTTGGACAAGTCAGGATAACTTTATTGTGTGAGTTTTAAAGTAGTAACCGGATCTCTTAAAGACTTATTACAACCACGAGTGTAGCAGGAATATTAATGCAAGGTACAAATAACACCGGAAATTTTATCTTGATCTAAAAAGGAACTCAAAATTATGTTATGATTTTAGTCACACTTTAGCAGTTGCTTCCCCCAGCTGCAGTTGCATCAATGAAGAAGCCTCAGCTAAAAAGCTGCCTCCTGCCGCCAGATTGTTGAATTAAAAAATTTAAAAAAACGTCTCAAATTAAAAGCTGCACTAAACTCGTGTTTTTTTCACTCAGTCTCAGTTTCTTTGCTCTGCTCACATTGTCTCCACTCGTGTGTGTCCTTCTGCTTCTGAACATCATCAGTCAGAGAGGAGACAACTCTGATCCAAGCTCAGAAGTTCACACTTACTAGAAAGATACTTTCTTTTTTCCTGGTCTAAGTATGAGAAGCTGCATTTTGGCTTTCCTATGGCATTATTTCTTTATTTATTTTTGCTGCAACGTCCATATGTATGTCATAGCCTATTATAACAGTTGCTGCTTGTTTCCCATGATGCATTGCGGCACGCCTGGGTCTTTTTTGCACCAGTAGCCTTGTAAATTGGCAAAAGTTCTCATCAATCAAAGTCATGCCGCTCAAAAACGGTATGTTGTTGTAAATAAAGGTGAGGTAAAAAAAAAAACCAAAAAAAAAAACCGCCGCTTCTACGGGGGATCGCGCATCATATAGACTACCCGTTACGGCAGGTGAAGGCAATTCCGGTTCTTGAGGGCTGGCTTCACATCACCTGATGATCGGAGCTTGGCTGTACAAGTCTGCTGATTACGCACTGATTGACGCCACGTGGTTGCAGCAGGAAAAGTCTTGGTACCTGCAGGATGCCGGCCCTCGAGTACCGGAGTTGCCTACCCCCGCGCCACGGTGACGCCATTTAGCGACTTATTGGCCAGCCAATAGCGACTTCTCTTCCTGAGGAGTTGGCAACAGTTTCTCTCCTCTTGAGCTGCTGCTATAAAGACATGAGTTAATGTAACTTGAAAAGGTGATTGTTATTTTAACTTCCAAATGTGAGTTGAAAGGATATGTAGTTGCATGTTCCTTTGACTAGAAAAAGCAAGTTTTCTTAAATAGATAATGTAGTGTTGTGAGTTGTTTTAACTTGCAGTATTGAGTTTAAACAACAATTGATCAGTAATTAAACAACTGGCATAACTGATTTATGTGAGTTGAAAGGATATATTATTGCAAGTTTCCCTGACTAGAGAATGTGAGTTTATGTGAAGGGATAACATAATATAGTTAGTCATTTCAAGTTAGAGTAGCAAGTTCAAACAATAAATTATCATTAGCTGGGCAACTTTTGAAACTTACCGTCCTGAGTTGAATGAAAGCTTTTCTTAAAGTTGAGTTAACTTATGTTTTTAAGGCAGCAGTTGAACTTAAAAATGTAAGTTAAACCACCCTGATAATTTTTACAGTGTGGGCTTATCCCTCAACCACAGTATGTCCTTTGCTTTCTTTATGCTGTATTTGAGGAAACCCTGTATTTAGAATCTCATCATTCAAACACATTTTCTTACTCTGAACAGCATTTATAAACTTCACTTAACTTTAGAAAGACATTAGCTTAAGTTCTTTTTCAATGTTTTTCCAGCATTTATCAAATCAAGAACAACAAAGGAAAGATTAGAAATAACTTCCTAATTAGTTTCTTGTGTAGGTGAGATGCTGTCAGGGTTGAAAAACGTGTTCCTGATTAGGAAATCTCACTTGTAGTGATACTTTTCTTTCACGCCTTCCAGTAGAAAGTTGAAATGTTCTGTTACAAGTAGTTATTGGATATTGCACTGCAGTGGACACTGGAAAGCATCAGTATGTAATAAAAGTGCATACATCGCTCCATCAAAATGATGATCGCTGACTGAACTTAACCTTGTCTAGTTTTATTGACCAGAAAATGCTGTTTACATGTTAACGTCGTAATGGATTTAATATTAGAATACTGATGTTCATATAAAGGTACCCAGTGGACATCACACAAGAACTTGCCAACAGCTCATGAATGGTAGCTCATCATTCTTCCCACAGGCTCATTGGACTGATCTTTTCCTTCAGAGATCTGAGCTCAGGTAAAAAACTTCACAAGAGAAGAACAAAAAGCAGAAGAACCTACAACATACAAGACAGCATCTCTACGAGAGAAGGGCTGAGGTGTTGGTCTGCGACGAGCCAGTTTAAGAACACAAAATTTCCAGAAGAATCATTGTTGCCTCTCAGGAAGCAGGAGTCATTTTCCATGATAGTTATCAGTTGGGACAAAGTGCATCTCCTTCTGAGAGGTGTGTTAACAGCACCTGATAGCAGCGGTTACTGTCAAACAACCCTGTGATTCACAGAGTTAAACACAGCTGTTTTATGTCTTTTTCAGTTTTATGTGACTTATTTTCTCAGTGGGAATACCTACAGAATGACAGGAATACCACTCAATTAGTCTGTGTAATAAAATGAAATAAAATAAAGAATACAGAAAAATAAGTAATTTTAATTTAAAAAAAATTGAACAAGTATTCAAATATGAGAATATTTACCCTTCACCAAATAATCAAGCCCTTTCCAAATCCCAAAACCATTGGGACAATGTGCAAAATGTAAATAAAAACACAATGCAGTTATTTTCAGATTTTGCAAAACTATATTCCCAACAGAAAGGATATATCAAGTGTTCACCATGTCATGGAAAATATTAGCTGATTCTGATTTGACGGTAGCAACGCATCTCTTGAAATAGGGGCAACAAAAGGCTGGAAAAGTAATTAGCAAGGGTTTAGAAACATTGCTGGATAAAAAAGGAGCATTTCAGAGAAGCAGCGCCTCTCACATGTAAAGATGCAATGCAAATTCTAACTAGTTGGCTTTAGTTTAAAAAATTACGCAAACTTGCTGCCTTAGGAAAATTCAGTATTCTTTCATAGGAGTGATTAAGTAGATTCATCCAGAATGGTTTAAGCTTGTAGAACTTTTCTGAACTTGATAAATCTAATTAAGCTGTAAGTGAATGAGGTTGTGGAGGAAACATGATCTGATTAGTTTCACATAAATTAGATGAGATGCTTCACACAAACTTCATTTTATTTTTTTACCAACATGTTGATTTCAAGTTTATCTTACATAAAGGTAGAGTTCGACGCTTCCACCCTGAAAATAAACGTTAGAGGCATTAACGATGCCTTAACGATGCCTTTGATCAAGGTCACTGCGGTATCGGCATTTTCCTTGACTTATCAAAGGCATTTGATACCATTGATTTTAACATCTTGCTGGGGAAGCTACATCATTATGGCATTAGAGGGACAGCGCTAAACTGGTTTAGAAGCTATCTGTATGGACGACATCATTATGTAAATACTGACAACTACATATCGTTAAAAAAGGAAGTCAAATATGGGGTCCCCCAGGGCTCAATTCTGGGGCCTTTACTCTTTATTATTTACATAAATGACTTTGTAAATTCTTCTCACATATTGCATAAGGTTATGTTTGCTGATGACACCAACCTTTTTTTCTCACATGAAAACCCACTTGATCTTCAGCATCTTCTTAATGCTGAACTACAGAAAGTAGATATCTGGTTTAAGTGCAATAAATTATCACTTAACATCAGCAAAACTAACTTTATTGTATTTCAAACAAATAAGAACACATTAGACACCAATGGTATTTGTTTAAAGGTAAATGACGAAGAGTTATTGCAAGTTAGTTCCACAAAGTTCTTGGGGATCCACATTGACAAATCGCTCAGTTTTAAACATCATATTGAATATTTAATATCAACACTATCTAAATATGTTGGTCTGTTTTTCAAAATAAGATACTATATACCTTTATCTGCTCTTCTCACCTTGTACAAAACCCTTTTTGAGCCGCATATCAACTACTGTAATGTCATCTGGTGTAATACCTTCCCCAGTTATTTAAGGAAATTGGAAAGTTTGCAAAAGAAAATAATACGAGCTGTGTCATGGTCTGGTTTTAATGCCTCCTCATATCCACTCTTTTATTGTCTTAGACTTCTTCGACTCACGGAGTTGAATATATATCAGAATGCATGTATGATGTACCAAACTGTCAACATGAATAATACTAGGTTGTCCGAGCTCATTCCAGTCTGTGGTCCTCTGTATACTCATGATACCAGGAGTAAACATCTCATAAGTGGTAAAAAAAGAAGGTTAAAAAGCACCAGCCTGAGCATCACTAGCAGGGGCCCACAGATCTGGAATGAGCTCGATGATGAGTTTAAATTGTTGAAATCTATCTCCACCTTTAAAAACATGTTAAAGACGAAACTCCTAAATTCATATGCACAATGAAACATTTAGCTCCTGAATGTATCTGCCATTGGAAAGCGTTATGTTTTGTATTTTGTTTGTCGTATGTTAGGGATGTGGATGCTGTATGTGCTGTTTGTGTATGTTGCCAATGTGTCATATTTCACTTTTCTTACTCTTGTCTTTTTCTCCTTTTCTTCTTCTTGGCATAGTACGTTTCACTATGTCCACAGGCTCCTTCTATAAGCTTTTGATAGCTTCTTAGGAGTCCTGATTCACACATTTCTCTTTGCTCTATGTGAAGATGTAATGAATTTGTGAGTGTGAATAAAACTGAAACTGAAACTGAAACTTGTGCAAGTGAACTCCGTCTCAAACGGCACTTTTGGGCCTTTACTCGTGCAGTGATGCATTTGAATGCAACTCCCTCTCCTCCTGCCTGTATTTCGCTCTTTCTCTTTGCTTTGCTGTGGTCGGGACATTTCTGGGTGGAGATTTCTGCTTATATCGCCAGCCAATGACAGAACTAAGGACATGACGCTGTGTGGGAATAAGCTCATGATTGGAGCAGATGCCAGTCACTCGAACTCTCAAAGAAACAAAAAAGAAAACATCGGATGCACAGAGGAAAAGGTAAGAGCTTTAGATAATGCAACTTGGAAAACCAGAGTTAATATTAGTTTGGCTTTTACCCGCTTCTGAGCTCTGAAGGAGAGGCTTGAAGCTGAATAGGCTGAAGAACGAGGCGGCCATTAGCCTGAGGGGGAGGGGAGCTCAGTTTGAAAATTGTTGTTTGCACACAGAAACGGTGGGGGGACTCCGGACTCTACCTCTAAAGCAATTCATGAACTCAAAATTGTTCTTGCTTTGTAGCAAGAAATCAATCTGGGTGGGTTTTAGTTAAAACTGATGTCAGACCACAGACGTCTCTGTGGCGGTGCAGTAGCTGCTGGATAGTAGGTATTATATACAGTCACAAACAGACAAGTTGAGAGCAGTAACATGACCATCGAAATGTATTTATAAATCCTTCATTTATGAATTGTCTCTAGCTTATTGTTAAAAGAAGTGAACTACATTGTGGGAAACCTCCTCCCTCACCATCCCTAATTTCCCTGGACTCATTTTAATTACATCAATAAAACTTAAGTAAATTATCTCATATTTTGCCCTCCAAAGTTCTTACAACTTATTTAAGATTAGTATTACTAACAACTAGATTAAAATTAAGTTATATCCACCAGATATATCCTATTAAAAACAATATTATAATTTATAATGTGGACTGAGGTTCACCACTCTGAGACACACTTTACTCAAATAATAAGTCATTGTGCAGAACTTGTTGGAATTAGAGCCAGTTGTGTTGGACCAGGGAAACTGAAAGCCTGAAGAGCTGAATGGATGGTTTTCATAATTTCTGCATCCGTCACTCGCACTTTACGTCATGGCAACAGGAGGCTGCAGAGCGGGTGTTGTGGTGAAGGCATTCAGTTTTAACTCGAGCGCCTGCACAAATCCAGGCCGATCGCTCGTCTTTCTTTTACAGGGAACCATTAAACAACTAAACATATGACCTGTATCAATACTTTGGATGGCATATGTTTCCACGGCTACAGTGAGAAACTTTAAAGATTGTTTGGACCAAGGTCTGTGCTTTGACTCACACATAAACCAAGTGTTTTGGACAGGTTTGCCTATATAATGTTCCCAAAATGATCAACATCTGGTCTAAGAGTGATGCAAGAGTTGGATTGGATATTAACTCATTGACTGCCAGAACTTATTGCAGGGATTTTTAAGCATTTTCACTGATTTTTGGAGAGTCACAGAATATTGTGTACTATGCCTATGCAAACACTGAATGTACCAAAGGAAAGCCTAGACTCTCTTCTTTTATCAGAAAATAACCATTTGTTTCTAGATTTTTCCATTCTTTAGTAATCTGCAGTAGAACATGGGTTTGTTGCAGTGAAAATGCCTGCTTTTGACCAAAAAGATGAGAAGCTTTAAAGTTGTACTTCCGTGGTCATTTCATTAATATTTCTGTGTTCTCCATTATTATTGAATGTATTTTGCATCGTTTCTGTTTACAAAAACCTTCTGGTTGCTTAGTATCCAGCTGTATTTGTATACTAGAAGAGAGGCTTGTGGTCCAACGGCAGGCTTTTCCGGGTCCTTCTCATGAATTTCCGTCTGATTGGCTGGCTCCCATCAGTGTATGAAGGAAGCTCCGCTCTTATTTCGCCACAGACAGGAAATAGAGCCGACAAACAAGTTTGTTCCGCCATGCTAGCAAACAGTTAGCTAATTAGCTTCTCAACTCCGAAGCTACAGTCGTGCCGTCTTTAGTTCTAGTGTGTAGTGGAGGGTTACCTGCCTTCCAATGGACAGATAGAAACCCCACATGGGATACGCTATTTGCAATGTTACGTAGAAGTGCAAGGCTGTTCCCGATTCGCTCTTCTCTTCGTATTGTTTCTGTGATGAGGAAGCACAGCCGACTGGGGGGAACGCAACGCTAGCAAGTCAGCATGTGTAAGTAAACAAGGGGAAACCCTCCGTATTTCAGAAGGAGCAAGTTAAACGGGTTTCAGTGGAAGGAGGCCTTTAAATGCTGCAGTGAACTTCAAGTGGAAAAATGTCTTTCTTGCCAATATTTTTTTTACTTTAGTGACACCTTCATCATCTGAACAGCTGTTTACTTCTATGAAACAACAAATACAACACTGAGAAAAGAGTTTTGGAAGCAAATTAATTATTTACTAGCTAAATAAGCAACAAGTTTGTTTCACAACATAGCATTTGACAGAAACTTCTCCTTCTATTCGTCACTCTCTGCTTCTACTCAGCCAGTTCTGCTTAGGTGCGCAAGACCCCCCCCCCCCCCCCCCCCCTTAGTAAGTAAGCTTGACCTACTTTCACTTTCAGGTGGCGCACTTCGCCGCTGTATTTCAATCTATGGATCGTGTCTTTGGTTGATTGTGTCACTGTCTGTCACCAATCACTTTCTCCACAAACCTTCCTCTCACGTCCGCCACCTAAACTGCTTCGATTACGAGCGGTCACCATGTTCTCTCCCTCCTGCGACAGACTCGAGCACACTTCCTGTGTTGATTCACATCACCATAGCACGTGAATGGCAGTTGACGTTCGGATTTGAATTAACGTGTTTACACGTGAATGGCAGCCAGTGAGTTAAAGGCCTCAGAGTTCCAGATTTCAACAACAGAGAAGTTCAATCTCAGACTGCAAGTGTATTTGTGGAGCTATCAGTTATCAGGCCCATCTCTGTGGAACCAGCTCCCAGTTTGGCTTCAGGAAGCAGAACCTTCTTAAACCATGCTGCAGCTCAGGATGGAAAATAACTGATGCAATCTGTTAGTTTCCTTAGCTAGGTAAAAACAATATTTTTATAAATCTGTATAAAATATCACAACTAGCTAATTTGGATCAGCATTTGTTTTGGAATATGTTTGTACAGTCAAAGTGTCTTGAGATGATGTTCTTTTTTGAATTGTGGCTGTAGGCTACTGATAGAGCTGTATTACATTTTCAAGAAACTTAACCTTAGTCACAGGCCATGGCTCCTCAAATTCAGATCACATCCCAACATACTCATCTTTATACTGTACACCCAATAACAGCTTTAATACAAGACAGATAAATGGCTTGTTAAACATTTTTCAAAGTTTTTACTTATTCAAGTGCCATATTTGTTCCATCTTTTAGTTTAACTTTCCATAAGAAGAGGATGCAGCACAATGTGTCCTTGTAGGCTAATTATTGGAAAAGCTCATTGTTAGCATACAATTTTTAACGTTTAAATAGAGTCAGTGAATATGATGGAGTTAGGACAGTCCATGCTAAAATATAGGTATATGGCGGTAAAGTACATGGAATAAATATTCCAATTTTGGAAGGACGTCAGTTTCTTTGAAAACCTGTTTGATTGATGAAACATCAAGGGGATAAAACTGTCACCGTTATCATTACCAACACATCAGCTTGACTTTGAACACAACACAGTGCAACCTGCCAAGGAGAAATGCTAATTAGGCTAATTATAAAGCATAGATGTTATCCTGAGTGTGATATGAACCACAAATGGATGCGGATGGAGGTGCCACTTTGGCATCATAATTGCATGTTACCATTCTGCTGCAGATGAGTGCATTAGATGGAGGATTGTCTGAAGCTACCTGGCTGTTTTGCAGCATTGAGGTCTCTTCCATAAAACCCATTAGCTTCAGTGTAATATTGCACTAAGAGCGCCTGTTAAAATAAGGCACCGTTTTCTCACGTTGACCCTGAATGTAGCCTGCGAGTGTTGAGGGCTTCAGATTACGGCAGTCAGTGAGCGGTAATTACATGACAACCTTTAAATAACCAAAGCCTACAGCTGCCATTTTATAATGTGTCTGTGCTGGTTTGTCTGCAAGAATATGGCCACAAGCATGTGTGGTCCAGAACACAGGAGAGCAGCAATTTGTAACAGCGGCTTGGCGGGAGAGGCTGCAGAGAGTACTTTATCTTTGCTGTTAGGTGGAAGCTATTTTTCTGCAGATTTGGTCAGTTATGACTCAGGCCCAAGCACATTGCTCACTGTAAATGTATCCCCTGTAATTAGATAATTGTCTCTTTATTTATAAAAAAAAATAGTGTTCCTGTGAAAAATAGTGCTCCTGTGACTTTACTTTGTAAAGTTGAGAAACTTATCACAAGATGTGTTATTGTGTACAAATATTGAATCGTCATTCATTTCTTTACTGTATGTATTATCGGAAAAACAAATGATACGGCAGGGGTCGGAATCTTTGAGAACCTAATGATTCAATTTAATTATTATTCAGATGGCTGCAATGCAATAACAAAACGATGAATCTTTTGCCCCTGTCTCTGGGGGCTGGGGGAAATCCTGCCCCAGGCTAGATTCAAAACATTCTGGGGCTTCAGCCCCACCCCGGGCATGAATTTACTGTTTAACAACCTTTTCCTGAAAAAACAATCCGATGAAAATCCAAATTACCCAGCTTTCTACCATCACTTGAACGCACCATGAATGCACGGAAGGTCCAGCCTAGCTCCCTTTGGTGTGGTGTATGTGTGAGCGTGTGTGTGTGAAGTCCGACGTCCGATTAGCCCCCCATCTGATGTCAGACAAAGCAAAAGTAAGTTTGTCAGCTACGTGTGCGCATGTGCAGAGGAGAGCAGCTGTCAAATTAAAGTATCAGCAGATGATGAAAGCGGAGATCGACAGAAAATATGAGAGAAAGCAGCAGTTACAACTCCTCAGCTTTTCAGCAGGAAAGTAAAAGGTAGATATCACAGTGGTGACTCATTTTTTTCTCCTTAAAAACAATATGAAAAAGTCAACATGAACCCCCCCAACATAAAAAAAACAAGGCTGAAGTTAGCAGCACCTGCTTTCCCAGCTTCTGTTTTGATTTTGGCTTAAAGGGCAATTCCACTCAAATAATTTTCTACTGACAACATTTAACCAGGTCCTGTGTAAAAACTACAACACAGACTTTTCAAACCTGGACTCAGATGTTCTTTAGGGACTGTAGGTTAATTAAAGCTCTGTTTCTGATTTGTGAAACCTATAAATGAATAAATGAGGAGAAAATGAGAACAAATGAGGAGAAGAAAACAAATTAGGAAGAAAAAGAAGAGCAAATAATGAGATAAGAAGAGCAGGTGAGAAGAGAACGTGATGATGAGGAGGGTCAGTGATGAGTCAAAGAGAATACAAAAGGTGAATACTGTATGAACTGTTCTGCTTGAGTGCAGGGAATGTGTTTTAGCAACATGGTAAACATTTCATTGTTGATTTTGTGGTTAATTAATTTTTTTTAATTAACCACAATTTATCCACTGCAATATATCTATCATTGCCTTCTAAAACACATTTTTGTAGCGAAAGACAAGAGAAAAGCTCATCTAATTCTTTCAAATTTACACCTGTTACGACTCCGGGCTAGGCCCAGGTTGTCCTTAAAAGCTGGAGACGCCCCTGGTCTTAGGTCGATCATATTTCTATCAGAATTTTTACCACATTCTTCCATGTCTGACCACAAGCTATTATCCCGTCAAGAGCTGCCTATTGTCTTGCACACAGTTATGTTTTGGTTGTGTTGACCCACCATGCCCTTTTTACGTAGTCTTTTTGGTTGACTTGAAGCAAACCGCGAGCTACGCTTGTTCACTTCTTTGATCTGTGCCAGAGTTTGTGTGTTCACACCTCCCCAAACAAACTAGAGTTTCTGAGCTTAGAAGCCACCCACAGAAGCTGAAATACTTGCACATGCCAGCTTTTAGAATGTGATGGTCAGATTTTGCACGCAGCCATCATGCCACAGACTGTCCAGTTCTAAGGAGCTTAAAAGTGAATATTTGAACTGTGCAGTTTTATTCTTCATCTTACACAAAGTTTCTGCCAATTATTTAGGTAGTCTTCTAGAATAGTTCTTCAGGTTTCTTGAAGAATTTCCAGGCTCTTCTTTGGATATTTCTGCCTTTTCTATCATTCATACAGTACCTCAGCTATTTCTCCCATTTCTATTAATTAAGATTAGCTTCTAGACAGCCACCCTTCCATGGAGACCATTTCTGATGAGGTTTTGGCACAGAGATAGATTCGCTGAGGGTCCAGATGCATCTCTCAGGTCCTGTGTTAGGTCCTTGCTGGATTTGTTCTTATTTCTTAAGGACATCACTGTCAGATCCTATTCATATACAGAAGTGGTTTTTAGTCTTGACATATTTCCTTTTTTTGCCTCCCCCTGTCCAGTTACCTGAGATGGACACACTGCTCACCATGCTGAGATATGCAAAGTTTTCAGCTAACAGCTCTTTAGGCCAAACATCCTATTTAAAGCTGGTTCTTTGCACCATCACAACATTGATTCATCCCTTGAGTTAGGAGGCTTTTTTTTTTTACTTGAATGATATATAGGTCTGTCTTAAAAATCTTGTCCTAACAAAAACTGTATGCTTGGAAGAGAAATATAAGAAAACGGGGGGTGAATCAGGATTTTTTTTTTCATTGAACCAAGAAGTCATTTACGTCAGAGATGAACCTACAGTATGCACCACCTGGATTAACGTCAAGCAAACAGACAGTTCAATGCTGCACAGATGGATACTGGAATACCGGGAACTTTACAGCATTACTGACATGCTAAGACTTTCCACCAGGAAAGTGTGGAGGACAACTCTAGATGCTTATTCAAAGCGAACAGCACAAGTCTCCCATTGGAGAAACGATCTATGACAAAACAACAAAGATCAGGAACACCTATAAAAACTGGCACTTAGTGACAAGGTGTTAGGTGAACAATCCAAGCAGCTGAAATACCCACATTCAATTAAAGATAAAAAACAAACTAAAGAATGAAAAATTGATTGACCCTTTTAGTACAAAAAGGTAGCGTAGTCAAGACCACACCACCAAGACCAAGACATTACTGAGACCAAGTACCAAGACATTTCAGAGACCAGGGACCAAGACCAAAATTACCCAATCTTGTACAAATACCAGGGTCTCGGGCCCTGGTCTCAGTAATGTCTTGGTACTTGGTCTCAGTAATGTCTTGGTAATGTGGTCTTGACTACAACACTACCTAAAGGTATTAGAGCTAATTTTCCTTTTTAAATAGTCTTGCATGTCATCAAGTTAACTCACTGAGTGCCATTAGTGGCGTTCGCTGCTAATTTAAATCCAACCGTTCTGTCCCATTCATGGCGTTTCCCGCCAATTGCTTTTTTTAAAAAATATGAAACGCATGAGAAGAGTCTGATATGTTTAAAGGGACATTGTGTAACAATTGTATATCGCAAGCCATTCACTAGTACTTTTCATGCTGCGTTCGCATGAAACCGGGCAGACAGACGACAGCCGTTGCATGTAAAGGCATCAACAGCCTCTATGTGAAGACGTGGTCTGTCAGTTACAGTGACTTCAGTCCACATCTGATATGTTGTCATGGCAATGTCGTATTGTTTTCCCTGACCCATGTTTTAACGTCTTTCTCTCGGCTTCTGTGATTAAAATTACATCTGGTTTGTTACTGACGGCCGTCTGCCTGACTGTACGTGAACCCGGCATCAGTGTAACGCTGGTTCCTCCTCACTGCACCCACGGCGTCACACTTCTACCCAACGTAAAAACATGGCGACACACGTCGTAGCCACTACCGAGCCGACCCCTCTGTTATATGAATGATACAAACGGCAAAATCGTAAAGAGGAGAAATGGCGAGGGGAGCGGCAGGTGTCGGGGCGTGGAAGCAACTATCGATTACAGAAAGTTTGAGTTGCGGCAGTGCTAGAGGCGGAGGCGGTGAGGCACTCGAGAGGAAGGAAGGTGGCGATCCTGGAGGGGAGACGTCAGTGGAGGCGAGCAGCTCATCTGCGGTGGAAGGACAAGTTTTGTCCGAGCCCCATGAGGAAAGTCAGCGAACTTCAAAGAGAGGCCGCTCCTCAGCAACCAGTCAGCAGGATTCATCAAATGAATCTGAGCTTAGCGAACCTGACCCAGATTCATCAGAGGAATGGTTACCGTCTGGAACGTCTGGTGGCAGCAGGGACTTGTCTCCAGACACAGAGGAGAGACGGCGGAGTGTGGCCAGCATTACAACCGGTACCACCAATGATTCAGTCAGCGGCCCCAGCAGCAGAGGATGGCCATGACGACGGCCATCCTAAAAGCCGTCGTCATGGTGAGAAGGAAGAGGCGCAGCGGCTGAAATCCGGCTGGCAGCTGCACCACATCACCTTCATGGTGTATCCAGGTCCCCGGGGCACTGCTGAGGAGCTGGATTCCAACCGGCCGGTGAATTTTCTGGAGCTGCTTCTCACCGATGAGCTGCTCGGGCATATAATGGAGCAGACAAACCTGTTTGCCCGGCAGTTTTTTGAGGTCAACCCAGAGAAGAGGCCACACAGCCGGGGGCACACATGGAGACCCATGTCAGTCTGAGAGTTTTTCTTTTTTCAAACAGAAAAACATTTTTTGTAAGGTATTTGTAAATGAATGGTTTACCATCAAAAGCTGTTTCTGTTGATTTTGCTTTATAGATGTAAACAGCTCATGCTGTATGTTTAAAAAAGTCAAAAAAGGTATTTGTGTATAAATGGTTAATGTAAATAAATGTTTTACCATCATAAGTTATTGTCTCAGTGCTGTTTTTGTTGTTCTATAGAAGTAAAAAGCTACAAATGTTTGAGAAGCCACTAAAACAAAAAAATGTTGGCATTAGGCTCTGTTCTGCCCTCTCTGCAGAAAAAGCTAATTTTGTCAGATTTTTGGTCAGAATCTGATGTTTTTGCTGAAACCACACTATGTTCAACAGCTGATTTCTAAAGAACAGAAAGTGCTAGAAACATTTTTTTTTCTGATGAAAGAAAAAAGTTAGATGTTCCTTTGGGTAATGTAAAAAAATGTTGTAGTCATGAAACTAAATATTCCGTGGGTCTTGAAAGATCAGTGAAAATAGCCCAAAACGCTGGCACCCAGGGACTATCTGCTCTGAAAATGGCTGGCACTCAATGAGTTAATAATGAGTATGTTCTGAAAACACACTTTGACTGACCTGTTAACAGATATAGGAAGTTCATGACTTGACTCTTGACACTGTCATCTTTTTTAAACAAAAAACTTAAATGAGGCTACATCCATTATGTTTGGGTTGTGTTGTGATGAGACAGAAGTAGTTTCTTTACCTTTCCATATTTGCGCTACTTCCTGCTGCCTCAGAACGGTCACATGGTGTCTTGCCAGCTGTTCTTTTGGAAGTTTGTTTGAAGGATCAGATAAAAACCTGTACCTGACCATCATAAACGACACCGTCTCATCTGCGATCAATGGTCAGACAGCAACACGTCACCCTTACCACTGATCGGTGCTGTAATTCCCAGGCTGTGTGACCTGAGAAGGGCCGCTGTGAGAAGACATAAGTTAGTCAGTCTTTGTTGCACCGACACTCTAAAGTGGCTGTTTTCACCTTGTCTGAGAAGCAGCAGCAGCTGCCACTAATGCTCTCCTCCGGCTCTGACATCGGCTGATTGGTGTGTCATTGAGCTCTGAGCTTTATTCCACTCTCCATCAGAGCTGAAAGCTGAAGGGTCCCTGTCTTTCTGGTTGAACCAGCACCCCCCATCCACCCACACACAGGGCCTCCATGTGCAAGGTCACCAGACGAGGTGTGTGTGGGAGACCTTGGTTGAATGGGGTATAATATGAATACAATCATGCTGAGTGGCGAAATAATGGTGCCGTAAATTCAATAAACAACCTGGTGGACCTGACATCCCCTTCCCTTCATGACATCTTTTTCTGACAGGACAAAGTAATACAGCACTCCCCAGAGAGTCCCTGAAAACAGTCAATTCTCTGTACTAAATGTCAAAGCAGCCATGCATGGAAATATGAAAATGGAAGAGTAGAGGAGGAGGCACTTAACAGAGAGGAGAGGACAGCAGCTCCTGTTATCAGCAGGAATCCCTCTCAGTATCTGTCTGAGTGTCTGAACTCTGGAGAAATAAAATACAGTTAACAGGATGCAGAGAGAAGGATGGGCTGCAACAGCGAGATGCCAAAATAAGCCGCAATCCCTCCACGACTGGGTTTTAGTTCAGCTGCAGGTCTGTTAGTGTTCATGCCACTTCAAAGACATCTCAGATCTCTGTCAGTGTGGTCTAAAAAGACGGTCTCATGATTAAAAGGTTAACAAAAACTAACATTTTCTCACCATACAACTGTCAAACTAATGTACTGGGAGGTTACTTTGGTATATTTTTCAGACGGGGCACAACTTGTACCCAGTGAGCCTGAAAGACATATTTTTCTAACCCTAATTGATGAGTTTTTAATAAAGCAGAGTGAAAGGAAAACAACTTTGAGGTTTTGGGGTATCCAATCAATAAAGTTTATAACCCTTTATATTGAAGACCCACAATGTAACTTTAAGACCTTAAAAATTCTGACTCGTTTTGATGGCACACCAACTTTCATTATGCACATTTTCAAACCTTCACTGCCCAGAGGCATCCCGAGGCTCAGAAACTGCACTTTGTAACTCCGGGACGGGGCTGTGACGTTGCAGCCGACTATTGGTTGTGCACCACGTCACTTACTAGCAAATGGATATGCTGTATGAACCAAATATGAACACAAGTGTTTTTAACGGGGATCATGTCAGATTTGGTGAAGAAACGCAAGGAAACATTAATGGGGGAAGAGAGGAAAAGAAAGAGAGGAAGGGACAAAACAAGAGTCAAGCCTTTCAAGACTTTAAAAGAAAACAAGTAATTTAAATTCAATACAGAAGTGGACTGGGGACAATATGGGGTCATATGTTCCCGCCTGGACATGCCTACCAAAAATCAAGCAGTGGCATTTTGAACGACCTGCAGGCCGGGGATGGAAGCCGGCCTGCCGGCCTGATTCAGGTTGACAAAAAGGGTGTTACAGTGATCCAGTTTGGCACTAACAAAAGTGTGAATAGCCTTCTCCAGGTCACAGAAAAGGTTTGCCCTTTGGAGAAAAGACGCAGTTCGAAGAAGCTAGTTCTGACCATTGTACAGATCAGGCAATTGGTTCATTTTGGGGTTGCAACACTCTTGCCCATATATTGGTTTTGCAAAAAAATTTCCATTTTCACCTCTGTGCTCGGGTCCAGCTTCCATATTTCTTCAAGTTTAACACTGATGATTTGGCCACAAATGTGTTGAAGGAGGAAGAATTTGTTGGACTCTAATGCAACACATCGCAGTACAAGTCTAACACCCATCCCGCACATTTTACAGTCTTTTCACTTGGCTCTAAACCAGAGATGGTTTGGATTTGGAGAAAAATACTTGGTTTTGGTTGTAAAAATATGCATGGTTAAATATATTAGCATTTAATGGGTCAGACTCATCATGTGAAACTGAAGCTGCCTCACATCAAACAACAGTGTGGGGAGATTTTACTATGTCATAACTCATGACTACAATTAGCATCCATTTCATATTTTCTGCTGAGTCTGGACTCTTTGCAGAGGGCTTATTTAGTTCTTTAAAAGTATAATCAGATATTACTACCCTGCTCTCTGACTGGACTATGTAAGACTCCGTCATGGTCGATGGTGTGATTTTTCCCTCCTCAGCTGGTTCTCTGCAGGTGAGCAGGTCCTCAGCTCGGTCATAAACCTTTCAGCAGCTGCTCACAGAAGGCCATTCAGCTTTGATGGACGTCACATCTGATGAAGGCGGCGCTGCTCCAAGACCCTTAAAGGACACTTCCTGCATGATTACATTTACATTTAAAGGGTCACTTCAACCAAATCACACAACATCTACTCCTCTCCATACCAGTCCATGCGTCCCCTTGGAGCTTTATGTGATAAGACTGCCAAAGCTATTCCCAGTACAATGCAGGTGAGAGGAAAACTGCAGCGATCCAGCATATTCTGAATATTTAGCCATTTATGAAAAATATATACTATCACTTATTTGTGAAACACATTGCTGCATTTTTTATTTCATTTAGGGAATATACACAGTTTTTTATACATATTTTTTTTTTTTTGGGGGGGGGGGGGGGGGGGGGGGTTATACTAGCGGTAATTCCTGTGACATGGCTTTGTAATAAGTATGATATTACATGTATTGTATGATTAACAAAATGTAAAATGTATATGTAATAGTATAATACTTCAATACTTTTATCTTCCATCCAGGCAAGACTGCACTAACAACCTTAAAATCAGCTCTGCTTCATGATGTGTTCATGAACTGTGTAACAGACCTCCACGAACAGCATCAGTGTTTATGGCACATGATATAAAAAATCATATTAATTGCATGTGACAGCTGAATGTTGCGAAGGCACGTTACATTTCTGAACTTCATTACAGAATAATCAAGAATAATCATCAATAAATGACTGAAACGTGGTGATTAAAAAACCCCACTGGTGACAAAAAAGGTTCATTTTTGTTTAAAGTTCCAATGAAACCGTTTCATGCAGTGGAGTCGCGTTAAATATCCTTAAAGTTCACATCTCAGATAACATGCTGGAATAAACACCTACAGCTGATCCATTTTAAGCTACTGCCGCAATGTGCATTCTCCATGTGCAGGAGGAAAAACTCCGGCTGCTCCTCACTGGGGCGACTGGTTCCTCCTCCATCTCAGTTTAAACTAAAATAGACCTATAAACCTCCATAAACTGGTGTTGGTTCTTACACCGGAGAAGTCAATTTAAACCGGCTGGCAGCCACTAACAGGACAGAGAAACAAAACCTAAAACGCATCTCACAGCTGTGCTGCATTCAAGACAGCTGGGAAATAACATGATCATCATCAGCCCAACAAGGATAAAACTATTAAAAATACATGTGGGCTTTGTTACAAAACCAATAATGAAATCAATTAAATCTAGGATATTTTAGGGGGGTTAAGAATCTTTCAGGGGCTCCAGTTCCTCTAAAACAACATCTTTGTCCCTGGTAGAGTTTAAAAACACTGATATTAGTGTCTGATTTTGAAGTGGTTAATATGTTTTCTGACGCGAGCTCTGTCCGCGGTGCTGGAGCCTCATGTGAGGATGCGGGGGGGTAGCGGAGAAACTCTAAGGAGAACACACATAGCAGCTATGATGCTGTCATGTTCACCAGGTAAACCAGGGCTGGTAGAGGAGGGGGGCGCCCTGCCTATATGGTTGGAAACACTGAAATAGAACCAAACATGCTTTATTTCACCTTTTTGAAGTTTATTATATTGTCTCACTGGGTTTGCATGGGCTGGACATTTTACTCTTGCGGGCCGGATGTGGCCCGCAGGCCGCTAATTGGGGACGCCTGGTGTAGAAGGTGTAGTCTTTAAAAGAAAATCAGAATGACATCTTTTCTTGGAAAACTGCAAATATCTGGGAATTTTCAGCATCTGCCTTTTATGATGTTCTTCATTCGTTGGGTGATTTGCTAACCCTTTAGTTTCTTTATTTGGATAAAAAAAGTCCCAGTTTTTATGAAAAAGAAGAGAAAATATTCAAAATTGCAAGTTTAGAGGGGTAGTTACAATCTAATGTTTGTCAGACCACCTCTAGCTTTGACTACGGCAGCATTCGCTGTGGCATTGTTTCGATAAGCTTCTGCAGTGTCACAAGATTTATTTCCATAGTGCTGCATTGATTTTTCACCAAGATCTTGTATTGATGATGGTCGAGTCTGACCGCTGCACACAGCCTTCTCAAGCACATCCCAGAGATTCTCAATGGGGTTCAGGTCTGGCCAATCCATGTGTGAAAATGATGTCTCATGCTCCCTGAACCAGTTTTTCACAATTTGAGCCTGATGAATTCTGGCATTGTCGTCTTGGAATATGCCTGTTCCATCAGGGAAGAAAAATCCATCGATGGAATAACCTGGTCATTCAGTATATTCAGGTATCAGCTGACCTCATTCTTTAAGCTCATACTGTTGCTGAACCTGGACCTGAGCAACTGCAGCAACCACAGATCAACACACCGCCCCCACAGGTTTGTACAGTAGGCACTAGGCATGATGCTGCATCACTTCATCTGCCTCTCCGGCCACATTTCTTCCTTGATGGGTCCCCACTATCCTTCCAGTTTTTAATAATGTGTTGGACAGTTCTGAACCCAATTTAAGTAGTTTCTGGATCTCCTTAGATGTTTTCTCTGCTTGATGCCAATGATTTGACCCTTCTCAGACAGACTAACATCTTTTCCACGACCACGGATGTGTCTTTCCACATGATTGTTTAGGAAATGAGAAGTGACTCATTGCACCGGTTGGGGTCAAATAACTTTTTGCCAGCTGAAAGATAATTGCCCATGCAGTAATTAGCCAATAGGAGGCTCGTACCTATTTGCTTAGTTAAATCCAGGTGGCAACTTTTTTTTTTTTATTTTGGACCAGGCAGTGTGTTTATCACTGGAGTGAGTTTCAACTTACTTCATCCCCTTATTTTAGTTGAAGGAGGTTGCTGATGCTAATGCTAGTGCACGTCAATGGAATTCTGCGCTAGCCTGTCATTGAAAACAATCTTATCTACTCCACAGAACACCCAAGGCAAATCGATCATAACGGTCTGTCAGTTTATCCGTCCCTCCTTCTTTCATCCATTTCTTCCTTTATTCCTTCATCCTTTCATCATTCTTCTCATATATCTATCCTTTCTCCCCTCTTCTTCAGATATTAATTCTTTCATTCTTCTTCCCTGTCCTTTATCCACGCATCCTGTCCTCCCTCACTAGTCATCCTTTCATCCTTATTCCCTCTTCCTCATCCATCCATCCATTTGTCACCCATCACCCCATCCCTTCTTCTGTCCCTCATCCATTTATCACTCCATCCGTCCCTCATCCTTTCATCCTTCTTCCCTGTTCATTTATCTTTCCTCCCTCCTCCTTCATACATCCATCTTTCCCTCACCCAGCTTTGTATCATCCTCATCATCTCTCCTCCTTTACTCCATCTTTTTCTTGTCCCTCTTCATATCAGTCATTGGATTCATTTTTCCAGGTACCATCTGGGGGTCCCAGGTCAGCTCAGGTTGCTGACATCCTGAGACTGAACCCCCTTAGGGTCTCCTCTTAATCTCGAGACATGAGACTCCACAGATGAACCAGTCAACTATCAGATCTCTCCATCTTCTCATTAAATTAGCAAACCCACTTCGTTGAGATGGGGTCCTTGTTGGTGAACAAACAGTCTGACGGACATTTTCTCAGGGTGAAATAATGCTCCTAATCCTGTTTTAAATTCACAAAACACATCTTTACTTCAGAAAATCTAAATATCCACACATCACATCAGAACAAAGTGAATATCTGTGTTTGAGTGTTGAGAGTTGGCTGGTGTCAGTCAGCAGAACACTGATTATAACTGAAGGTTGTTGGGTTACCCTTAATTAATTCAGACTTTGAAACCACCTTTCACAAAGCCTTCTGGGAAAAGAAAAAAAAACATGAGAAAGACACATTTGCATTCATCATTATATTCCTGACCTAATTATCTCCTGTGTAAAGGTTTGTGTGTAATGAGCTCTCTGTGATGAGCAGCAGGACAGTAACGCAGAAAGTGAGCTAAGCAGATGACCTTGTGAACCTCAGCAACATCAGCCTGCGTCCGCCTGTATGTTTTGACAGATCGGCTGTATGTTTGCATGTATCCGTGACTCATGAAGGCTCCTCAGATATCTCACGGCTGCTTTACTCCTCATGTTTTCTCCTGTAGCGCTGTAGGTCGACTCTTTGCAGCCCCTCTGCCCTCCCTCCACCCTCCCCGGGGGATGCCTCCTCCACTGCGTCCAGACTTGTCAGAGCATATTCTCGTCAATTTACCAATGTCCTGCATCGGTGTAATTGCTTGCCAAACCCACTCCACTGATGCAAATTTAAAGGGTCGCCTGTGATGGAGATAATGCCAAATTGGTTTTGAGATTTTGAGATGTCTACTCAGCATGGGTAGATAGATATGTGGGACCTTATATGAAAAGGGAGAAATGGAATAAGGCTGTGTGTGGAGAATGCTGATGTGGCATTACTCAATATTGGAAAAGACTGATAGATTTCTCCTTCCTGTGGCTAGCTTCTCACACAGCAAATAATTGTAAAGTATATCTGGAAGGCTTCTTGTGCTCCATAACAGACTTACACACTGCAGTCATAACACCTCCTCCAGTGTCCTGTAATGTTCAATTGCCTCAGCTAAGTAACCATTAATCGAGGTGGGGCTGATGGCCGGAGTCCAGCTTGGGTGCGGTGTGACCCGACTTTTAATGAGTCACAGGAAAGGCGGGGGTCTCAGCCTTGTAGATGGCTGGGCTACCGCGGGCCTTTCTGATGATGATGTCACTTGATGGGAGAGGCCAGCCTCTCCCATCCCCCAAATGGTTCACCCATGAAAAGATAAGGGAGCTTGCAGCTCATTTCATGAGGATTAAACTCTGGAGGCCTTAAGAAGCTAAGCCTAGAGTCCTTTGGGAAAGACCCCTCAAATATTTTGTGGTGGAAGGGTTTTCTTTTCAGAGCTGGCTAAATTAGCGCGAGTGTTGGATATGGTGATGAAAAAGGGGAGGGGTGGATAAACTGGGGATGACAATTAAAGAGAGGTAATTAACAATGTTAGAAGGAGAATGACCTCAATAGAGCAGGGAGAGCAGCAGGGTCAAGGCTAAACACACATCACCCGGTCTGAGAGGGGTCAACGTGGTTAAACAACAAACAAGACGAGAATGTCAATGTCTTCATCTGTTTCTTGATCAACACTTGGGTTTTCCATCAATTCTTAAGGAAATTTACATTTTGATCATTTTTATGTACATTTATGTAGAAATGCTAAAGCTAAGCTTCATTTGAGAGCAGTGGCAGACAGATATCACTCATGTCCTGTATTTGTGAATTTTCTGCAGAGACCAGTCTGACTCCAGGTGCACGTTCAAGGATCAAAAGATAGTTTAGACTATTTCAAACTGTTATCACACATGCAAAGTCCATGCTGTCAAACTCTAAGGGATAGGTTAAAATGATGTGGGCATGAGGCCTCTGACAGACAAATTATGCACTTGGAGTAAGAATGGGTTGTAAACAGCTTTTCCTGCTGCAGCATTATAAAGATGCAAAAGACAGTCAGAGCTTTGTGGATCTATTCCTCAATGATTGCTAAATGATTTTTCCGGGACATGCCCCTCACACTTCATCCTCATCCTCTTGTGAGAGTGACATAAAGAGACACAGTGAGCAGGCTGAATTGTACATAACATGATGTGTAACATTGTACTGTGACGTATGTCACATCTGCCTCTTTAGGTGTGTAAAAGCACTGTGGAACCTAGTTCATTGCAGACTAGAGTGACTTTGGATAAGGGATTTCTTCAGAGGCAGAAGCAACAATTTTAGGACTGCAGTATCCGGACTCTCATTTTTCACAATAAACAGTTGGTGGGAATACAAAGTAGCAGGAGTAGAAGTAATAAAGTCCTAACACTATGTACTATGAGAGAATTACTACCCCAGCCAGTATTTGTACCCTAAACATTTTGGCACATTAACAACGTGAAATGACATGGCATAAGTTGAAAATTAGTATGCAAGTGCATAAAAAGTGCTGAAAGTGATGTTAAAATTACAGTCTGAGACTTACACTGTAACCATATTGGTGTGTTGCAGCTGTGAAGAAGAAACAATGCAGTATTTGTTATGAAGGGTCTTAATCCCAACTGCCTTCACCAGCCACACACCAAAAGTTTTAGACCTCCAAGATTTTCCATGTATTCATCTACTTGGCCTTGCAGTGCTGGTCTGAAGCAGCAAATAGTCCTAGATACAGTATCAGGAAGTGAACTAACCGGAATTTATGCTAGCCAAAGATGAAATCCTTCCTGAATAATGTATAAGGATCTATGTGACTGTCTCCATCATGCTTGCTGTGGTGTTTGTGTTCTGAGCTTAGGTGGTGCTGAGCAGATTTGAGGAGACCCAGGGCAGAGTCTGGTCTGCTGATTGATCTCACCTCATCACAGCTGCCTACTCAAGCACCTGCAGCAGCCAGACTTTGCCACATAGTCTCGCCTCCTGTAGTGGTAATCCAGCCTATGCAAAACCAGTATTTCCATATTCCTAGAATTCGTTAACCTGCCTCCTTGTATTTTCAGAATTGCCCCCCTGTCATTACCCTTGCTTCAACCATTCTTTGTCTGCACCTAGGGGGAAGTGTTTCTCACTTCCGGTCCTCAGGACCCACTGCCCTGCATGTCTTTGATGTGTTCCTACTGCAAAAAACCTGATTCAGATGAATGAACTTCCCCATCAAGCTCTTCGCAAGCCTGTTATCGAGCCATTCAGTCGATTCAGGTTGCCTAGAAGACATGCAGGGTAATGGGTCCTGAGGACCAGAATTAAGAAACACTAACCTAGGGATGGTGAAACCGAAGCCTCATAAGACATTGACACATTGTGACACAACTGCCGTGAGACTGACACCATGTCTCGAGACAAAAGAGATGGTCAATAACAGCTCCATCTGCTGGTCATGTTTGTGTGATGCATCTAGGGATGGGTACCGAAATCGGTACTTTTCTTGGTACCTACCGAACTCCGTCGGTACTACCGGGTACCGATTCATGTAAAATCAAACGGTACCATGTTTCGGTACCTAAATGCATCCTTTTTAATGTGAGGTAGTGGAAGAGTTTGTGATTTCTGTGCCGCACGTGAACGTTGCATCGCAGCATGACATCAGCAGCAGCAGCCGCGTGTTCAGTCAGAAGCTTTCCTGGCTTCACTTCTCTAAAACATCAAGTTCGCTGCATTATTTGTGATGCCAGCGGCGGGAACACGTCTGATCTGAGGAAGCAGCAGATTAAACACAATATTCTTTTCAAAGCTCCGTTCCCGACGCGTCATCTGCAGCCCGCAGAAAAAAAGAGGGAGAAGTCCGTCAGCGCCTCGGCGGCTGAACAGATGTAATCGAGGGCAGATGATAACCAGCAGGGTTCACAAACTGCCGTTCAACAACTTAATACGATGTGAATATTTACTGAGTTTATCATCAACCAAGACAGTGAACCAGTTCTGGGGCGAAGCGCATGTCACGTCTCTCCCTCCCTCCCTCTGTCGCATCCCACATCTTTATTAAACTCTTCATCATGGCGGAGTTTCTGCACGCGAGTGCACCAGCCATCATACTTACATCTGATAAATAAGAGTCTGCGTCTCTCTGAAACAGCTTGTATGGTTTAACCAGCACGGCAGAAACTGTCAGCATCAAGTTAGTGACCTGATCCCTGCAGCAGCTCACAGCCTCCAGACCTGCGCAAAACGCCGCCACAAAATCAGTTTAGTGTCGGAGAATATTCCGTCTTTTTTCTCATTAAATTATTCTGTCATTATTATTATTTCGTCTGGAACAAACTCCCAGAAAGTCTCAGATCAGCTAAAACACTTGTTCTCAGCTGCATTCACATAGATATTACTATTATAGATAGTTCAAATCTGCACGACTCTATGCTCTCTTTTTAATGTTAAATATTTTTAATGTTTATCATTTTAAAATCATACTTCTACTTTTTGTTCTTAATCATTTTCTCTTTTACACCTCGCTGCAATGCTTATGGTTTATCTAAAGCACTTTGAATTTTCCTGTAGGCTACATGAAATGTGCTGTATAAAAAAAACTTGCCTTGCCATTAAGTTTCCCTGTTACCAGATGCTCTGACATCATAGAGAAACAGCTGGATTTTGCTTCAATATATTATTAAAAAATTCTATGTTGAGAATGAGAAATAAATCTGTTATTGCCATATAAACACACATAAAAGTACCGAAAACTGGTACCGTTTGGTACTGGTACCGATTCGCAGGTACCGAAAGTTGGTACCGCATCGATTCAAATGTGAAAGGTACCCATCCCTAGATGCATCTGAGGGAACAGTAGGTGGATCGAACACTTCAGACCGGCCTATCTGACTCGGTGTATAATGAAAGATAGGTAGGAATAATAAAAGGTTTTCAACCTTCTGCTACTGCTTCAGTCATTAATATCATAGAATTTCCTTCTGGAATAAATAAAATAGTTTTTTTTTTCATTCCCAAGTGATTGGAACCCATTTTAAAGCATTGACAGATTGATGAGCCCCGTCAAGATCTCCACTTGACACACACGGATTATGTAACGAGGCCTCAGTTGGTGCGGTCACGTGACTTTTAGCATGCTGAGACTTTCACCAACACAGCCCTTGCAAGGCTTCAAGTTCATAAGATCGAAGGGGAGTTGAGCAGATGAGCTTGAGCATAACGTTCTTACCCTGGCTTCAACTGTTTTTCATCTGTACCTACCCACCTGGGCCACCTGCCTGCTCGCCCTGCTGGCAGCTCAGGACATCACCCCACAGCCAGCTACCTCCACCTCAGTTCTGGACCTCCACCTGGATTCTGCAGGGCCACCTCCACTGTCACAATCTTTTGGATTTTCGCTCACTGGATTAAACCCATCAACCATTTCCCTCTCCTCCCAGAGCTCCTGTGGTCCCGGGATCATCTTACCCACATCCTGACCCATACTCTTAATAAACCAATAAATCATTTCTGAAACCCGGTACTAAGAGTCTGCTTATGGGTCTTTTTGCCTGACAGCCAGGTTCAGCTGTGACAGTGACATTACATAGCTCAACCTTTTATCTAATCCCGATCTCGCATCTAAACTGGGAAAATATTCAGACGTCACATCTTCCTTTGGTTTGTTTAGCCACTGCCTTCTTCACTGGAAGTACAGTATTTGAACTGCAGAAGTCAATGTGACTTCTCTCTAAGTTTCTCTCTTCTCTGCTAAGTTATGTTATGATCAACCAAGCGTGCAGTCATAAATTGTAGATTTAACCACTGCATCCACCCAAATCTAGAGGTTTGGCCATGTTCCAACGTCTTTAAATAATCCTGAGGAAAATGCTTGTTTGGTTCACTGGTTTGTTTCATTTGATATCTGTCGGCTAACGTAGAACAGGAGTCAGGGATTACAGCAAAAGTCAAATATATATTGTACTGTTGACTTTGTAAATGAAGAATCATTAAATAAACAAAAATGGATGAGAGTGTTTTTGCATTTAAAATCTAACTTTTGGAACCAGATTTACAAAATTTGTGATAGTGACACAAAAGAAGTATAAGTACTGAAAGCTCATTAGTAATGTACAGTAAGTAAGATGGGATGTTGATAAAACATTACACCACCCACTGGGATTTCCCACTTACCAAACATTCAGTCCAGCAGGTGAGATCCACACACTCATTCTCCCACACAGCTAAGAATCGATGGCCAATCAGCTCTGGACGTGTTGAGAGAGCCAACATTTCAGAGGCTAATGAAATATTTTGTCATCCGCTGTCGTCCCCATGGTCTTCCCTTCATACCTTTGTCACTTCACTTCCTCTTCCTTCACAGTGAATGCTCAATTCTGTCGCTGTGGGACTTAACAAGCCTGCAAAATAATTAAAATTCAACCAAATGATGAAACACTTGCAGCAAAGCGTCCTTGAAGGGTCGGCAGAGCCCGCTCTGAAAGCAGTGAGGGGAGAGGGAAAAAGAGAGCAGCGTTTTGTGTTTTTTTTTTCTCTCTTCTCAGAGAATAATGTTAAGCTGCTGCTCCCAGCTTAAGGGCCTCTTAAATTGGAAAGGCAGTGGCCTATAGAGACATGTACCTGTCAAACAAATACCACACGCCTCTGATTCTCTTTCTGCTCTTTCTCTCCGGCTTCGTTTTAAACTCTCAGCTAGTATTCGAGTCAGACGTGGGGTGCCGTGGAGATTGTCGGGTTTGAGAACAGAGACGGGGATTCGCCTGTAAGAGGTATCACAGCGATGTTGCTGTCAGAGGAATTAAGAGGCGAGCTCAGTGGCCCTCCGGTGATCCACTGAGAAGATGTTTCTCACGGCCCAGAGGACGGCTGTTGGAGGGGAAATGTATGGTGGCAGCCCGGTGCAGAGAGTGTAAAGATGAACACGTCACAGAATGAAAGGTGACGAGACAAATAAAACTGAGGTCTTGAAAGAAAAAGGTTGATTTGCTCTGAAGCTCATCTTAAAGGTCATAAAACCATAAAAGTCAAGAATCTAAGAGCTGAAAGCACAAGTCGTTCTGTTCATACCTGTAAGACTTGCAGCTACCGCAAAGTAAAAACATTGTTTAGTGCACTGAAGTGGCATGACAGATTTGTGGAGGTTTTTTTGTATGATTTTAATTATGCTATCACCTGCATGGCTAAATTTCCTTTGAAACACCATGTCAGCTACCTGGGCAACATGTATGCAGACTCACAGCCAGCTGACAAACTAATGTGACTGTATGAACATTGTAAAATCATGAAATTAAACCAAACAAATGTATTTGTTTAATACTCACCAAGCAGTTTTGGGTATCTAAATCTATCCAGACCAAACAAAAATTGAGGCCATACTGAAAATAAATAAATAGAGAAAGAAAGAAAGAAAGAAAGAAAGAAAGAAAGAAAGAAAGAAAGAAAGAAAGAAAGAAAGAAAGAAAGAAAGAAAGAAAGAAAGAAAGAAAGAAAGAAAGAAAGAAAGAAAGAAAGAAAGAAAGAAAAACATGTTTGACTACATGACATCTTCAAGTATGTTCATTTCCAGGAATGTACATAATAAATGTCACTGCGCCATTAAAATGAAGAAGAAGCTTTTTATGTTTTAGACTTACAAAATGCTAAATTAATGAGGAACCCCATAGTAAACTCTGTCAGGTTCATGATTTTAATGACTGGAACATCCAGAAGCAACACCAACATGAAGAGTTTTCCAGCGATCAATCAGGAACATGTTCAACACACACTATCTGGTCAAAGAGCTAGGTTGACCACAACCTCCTGTTATGCAGAACTAATGAGGCAGATGTGATTTCATGTTAATACAAACAATGACACGTATCTGTTGTTAAGGAAAGAAAAAAATACATTTTTAAGGTTGAAGGGGCAATAATGGATACAGCAGAGATGCTTTAATTAAAACTGCTTATATAATATAGTGCATATACATATATATATATATATATATATATATATATATATATACATATGTATATGTATATATATGTATACATATACATATGTATATATATATATATATATATATATATATATATATATATATATATATATATATATATATATATATATATATATATATATATATATATATATATATACATATGTATATGTATACGGAGAGCGAGAGAGAGAGAGAGGAGAGAGGGATACAAGAATACATTTAGATTTCCAGAGGTTCAGAAACAGAGGTGCTGACTGACAAGTCCAAGAGCAAAATTCAAACAATACAGTTATTGTTTATGTATTTGTATTATATTATATTATTGAATATTAATCAATTAGGTTCAAATATAACATAAAGGCTGTTGTTAAATCGAGCTCCACTGGTTGAGTTGTCTGGTTTGTTGAGCACTGATGTGTTGCCTCATTTCAGGTATCTTCACTTCCAACCGTCATGTAATCAGCACCTGTCTCACCCTAATGTGGTCCATCTCTGTCTTATTGTCTTCCCTTGTCTGACTGTGTGTGTATGTATGTCTCATTTTGGGGTCTGTACATGTCAGATTATGCAGACTATTTAGGATATGGAGTGTCCTATGTAGATACCTTCTTTGGGTATCTTTGCCTAACTGTTTCAACACGTGGTTCCCATTTTATTGGTCTTCATTAAAGGACATTGGCCCTCATTTATCAAACGATCGTAGAAATGATCGCAAATCTGATCGTAAAAATGGTCATTGGACCCACGTCTGATTTATTAAAACGTTTGTATCGGTCCAATCTCGTTGTATGAACTAAAGAGTCTTGATTAATACCACAGCTGAAATCCATCGTCATTTCAATGTCACGCCCACGGTTACGCCCTCAAACATGCATGATTATGAGGCTTCGCCCAGCGAGGTTGGACCATGGAGTGGAGAGATTATGCCAAAAAGAAACTTTTGGGGGGATCAAGACAGAATTCTTCATTTGTGAGGTGGGAAGGATTAAAAAGGCGCTGTTTGGCAGCTTAAAAACCGGAGTCAGAGACGTGCATAAAAACGCTGCACGGAAGAGGATCAGTCAGCCTCACCGGTGTGAACAACCAGCTGAGATATTAATAAAAGTCTTAATCTAGGCCTGGCTTATATGTTTTTTTCGTTTTATTAGTTATGAAATTTAATAATAGCCCATATCCGATAGCAACGTCACAATTCTTTTGCCAATGGGTCAAGAAAAATTGGTCCAATATGAACCCCCCCCCTTATGAGTCCAACCTCTGCTCTCTATCAGGTGGATGCCGGTCAGATCCGAGCCTGACACAGATAGGGACAGAAAAAAGATCACTTGCATTAGCAAAGCTAAGGGACAGTCTACTGACTGAGCACTTCTACAACTTTAAAGTATAGATTACTTATTAGAAATGGATCAGCTGCTGCTTCCTCCATATAGATGGGTTTCTGAGCAACATCACAGATAGGATGCACACACAACATGGGGGCAAGAAAACACAGAAAAAGCATTATTGAACAATGAGTAGACCTGTGTTTACGTACAAGACTCGAGTTTTAATGCAGATGAGGTCAAGATATGACGTGAAAGTGTCTGGGAAATATAATATTTATGTCCTGGTATTTGTTCGGTTCCAAAAATCAAAACATTAATGCATGTAAACAGTTGAAAATGGTAAAAATAGGACAGTAGGCGTGACTGATCTTCACAAAACCCTCAGATAACTTATTCAGATTCAGACTACATGATTTATTTAGTCTTTCACCATGGTCACCATGAAGGATTAAACCACCGCGGTGGCAAAAAACATTACGGTGTTCTAGTCGGGAGACTGGTACTAATGCATCACTGCCGCGATTGACTGCATCACAACACTGTAAACTGTAAACACTAGCTGTGTGTGACAGCCGTCCTCTGCTCTGACAGGAAAATAAAAAAAAAGGATAAACTGATGGTGGAGCCGTTTACAAACATTCACGCGGCATAGCAACGCACCCCCAAGAGATTTAAGTACAAAGTACGGGGGTCGTAGTCAGATGGCGTTTGAATTTATACCGTTAGCTTGTTCGCAGTTAGCTAGTCTGTCTACTGTCCACCACGATCTCATACACAATAAAGCACAACGTTACACAAGCAGCGAAACTTACCAACAGCAATGCGTGTTAGTCCCTAACAGTCGGAATCGCCTCCTTTCCAAACGTAGTGATGATGTCGTCTTTGCCTGGTTTAATCCCAAACTAGTGAAAGTTGCTCCTGTATGGAGGTGGTGAAGACGACACCGGAACTGAACCTGCTGTAGACAGCAGACTGTTGTGGCCTATTTTGGTTTTAAAGGTGCCATGACATCAAATTTCACTTTTCTGGGGTTTTGGGTGTGTGATGGCCGTAACTACAGCCACACATGTCGGTAACCCATGCACCAACACTTTAACACTATTCTGTTTATATATATATTTGCTTTAAACTTAGTTGAAACACTTTAATTCTATTTGTTTGCGCGCACATTTAGATATCATTTGTATTCAACTTTGTTTGCTTTTGTTTAACTCCTTTTCTATTGTTTCCCGGTGCTGGGGACCCCCGAGAGCTGGGGGCAGTAGTGAGCATCAGGGGCAGGAAGAGATCCCAGCACAGGAAGTGCCGAGGCCTGCACCAACTTGGCTCCCTGTTGAGGGGGGATAAATGTTTAGTTTATTCTTTAAATATTTAGATGTATTCTTTTGGATTTGAGTAGTTTATTTACTTAGTTCCTTTTTGGTAATTCTTTTGTTTGGGAAATTAAACTGACTTTTGTTATGTTTCTTTCATTGTTAGTTTATTTGTTTGTTAGTCTTACCCCCATGTGTTAAAGACTGGTCTGATCAGCCAGCATTTAAGTTCCCCTTTGTTTCATGTTTGTTAGGTCAGTTTGGTTCTTTGTTAAGGTCAGTTTGATTTGCTGTTGGTTTAAGTTTGCCTTATGACTTTAGTATGGTTTTGTTCATTTGACCTTTTTTAAGGGCCCTATTGTTGTTAACTTGTTTTGGGGTAAAATAAAACCCTTTTTCCTTTTTGAAATTTCCTGTGTCCTTATGCTTGACCACTCGGTCCCTCACAGGGTGTATAATATGATCTGTTGTGCACTGATGAAGCCATGTGAATGTCCAGAGTGAGCATCAAATTTCCTGTTTATGGTCTGTCAGTTTTGTCTCTCTGCTCAGAAACAGATGAATGAGACAGCACGCTATCATTCTACGTAGTTCTATCATTCTACGCAATTTAATTGCTCCAATAAGAGCACACTATCAAGTAAACAGCGCCCCCCCCCCCCTCTCTCTCTCTCTCTCCTAAAGGCCCTTTCAGATAGAACGCGGCAAGCGCAAGAGGACGGCGGCAAACCCATTCATTGTGTATGTGGTACCGCCGCGGCAGCGCGTTCCGCCATGCCGCGGAGCACCGCGGTGCGCAAGGTGGGCGCATGCCGCCGCGGTGGCGCTGTCGCCGCTGCGCTCGAATTGAACATTTTTCAATTCGGGCGCAGCGCGCTGTGACGACATCCTAGCGCGTCCAATAGGAGAGGCCAGTTCAGGGAAAAGTGGTCCTTGTTCAGCCTGATGTACCTGGAAGCGGTCTGTGTGAAAGAATGCAGCTCGCGGACGAACCTGAACTCCCCACGTTCTGCCTTGTTATCAGGATCAGGTGGACCCCCACCCTTTTATCTGCTGCTGATCTCCTCCTCCTCCCTTGGAGCAAAGCTCTTTGCTGCGACCATGAGATGTACATCTCTCACAACAAAGCGTGCCGGGGAGAAAACACTTCCTGGTCTGTCGCTTAGCAACGCGTGCCTGACGTGTTTGCTGCCGCCAGGTCTGCCGCTGAGTCTGCGCCCTACCCCGCGGTGAACTCGGCGAAAAACGCGTCCTATCTGAAAGGGCCTTAACGGTCTGTGCACCGTCCGCCCCCCTCCCCTCCCTGTCTGATTCAGCTAGTAGTAACTTCTGTGCAGTCAGGTCTGGGTTTTCAAACAAATGGATTTAAAAGAAAACTTCTGCAGTAACACTGAGGGAGGCGACCACAACCTTGTCATTACCTGTAAGTTTATTTATTTTCTAAATGCTGTCTTGTCTGATAAACGTAGCTCACTGTCTGAACTGCCCATGTTGCTAGCAGTTAGCCTTTAGCAAAGTCCGACCGCAGCTTGACCTAGATTCTCCAAATAAGGTCATAGCCAAATAAGGTGTAGCCAATCAAAATGAAGTCAACGTGGTCTCCGGGTAAAGCTCCATATCATCACCAGACCCAACTGTATTACTGAGGAAGTGAGGTCTGGCGTTTCAAAACAATACTCCGCTTTAAAAAATGCCGTTTTTTTCTTTGGAGTATTTGCATATACAGTAATGCCAACAACATAAACTAGTTTTTAACTGCTATGTCATCATTCCTTTAACAAAGAGTCTAAACGAAAGTTTAAGCCGCTTCCTAAATCAGGTTTTTCAGGCAAATTTCAAATGAGGTCCAAGAAAAATGCCGTTTCCGGGTGATGACTCCCTTGCAAAGTTAGTGTAATGGTAATAGAAATATAACACAGCAACGCTGTGTCTGTATTTTTTTATTCGTCATCAAAATACAGATTTATTCAATATAATTTAAAATACAACGATCTCTGTTTGTTTCGTCAGGTTACTTTACATTTTTGTGAATGATATGAGTGTGTGTTTGGCTGTAGACTCCAATACAAAACACGGGCTTTTTGCCCCCTGGTTGCGCGCGCAACTGCAATGTTTGTAAACGTGAAACCCATCTATAGCCCAGTGGGGGCTCCAGGGCGGCTCCCGGCGCATCTTCTCCTCTGACTGCGCATCAAAACTCTCCAGCTGTCCGAGCGATGTGCAGCACTGCACAGGACAGGAGTGTATTGTAGATTTTCTCAGAGTCTAAAGCAGTGTTTCATCCAGCTGGGTTCAAGTCGGACCGTCCGACACCCACCTGCCTTCCTGCAGCCCCAAGCAGCGCTCCACCTGGGCACCTGCGCGTGTGCGTACTGATCCCTTCCTCTGCTCCTATGTGGCAGTTTTACCAGCGGGGTGAGAAGATGCTTAAAGAGTGAAAAGCACTTGTCTCCTAGAACTATATGTTAATAATTTTAATAATTTGTTGAGATAAATGAAGGAATTAAATTCAATCGCAGCTATTTTTGTAATTTTTGGAATACATTCACTTTTTTCCTTTTTCTTTTTCTTTGCAAATGGGTTCATTCTTAGTATGTGAATACTTACGTTTAAATGACAGTTTGTGGTTTGGTTAATTAATATTTTTATGTTTTACTGCGCTGCTGCAAACCCTCATAGATTCAAACTTGCGTACACGAACTCAAAGCTGTCGTGAGATTTGATCGTATCCTACGATCACGTTCAAATTGATAAATGCCGAGTCTTGCGTGGAAATGGTCGTACGCACAGATTTTCGTCGTACAATCGTTTGATAAATGAGGGCTGTTGATTTTTACACTAATGGTTTGGAGTTTTGCATTTGAGTCATTCCTTCTTAAAAACAAGAACAATTAGAAAAAAAATCCTGGACATGGTAACTAACAAGTATAATGTAGTCTGGGAATTAACACAGAAAACAAATAATGTATGAAGATTAGGGGGAATCAAGCAACATTTTTTTTTTTTGGGGGGGGGGGGGGGGGGGGCAGCGGGCGGGCGGGAATGTTTTTAAACTGTAAAGCGCTTTGAGTCGCGCGTAACCTGCTGGAAAAGCGCTTCATAAATAAAGATTGATTGATTGATTGATTGAACATAACTAAGAAGTGAATCAAAAGAAGTATAGGAAACTAAACTAAGCAAAAAAACACATTTAAATGAAATGGGAAACATAATTAAAGTTGACTTTGATGTAAGAAGACAGTATTTCAGATCAAAACATGAAAGAAAAACAGGAAAACAAAGGACAGGCTTTAACTACAGTACTTATATCAGAAAACTGAACTCGACCTCAAAGCTCTGTATGTAATGATTTAGTTGGATTAATACAGCCATCAAATTTGGCCTTCTTCTGTAAACAAACTCTACATGGACTCAGTCAACTGATTATCTGACTTTGCTCAGTTCTCAACAACAACAACAAAAAGACATTCTGGGTGATGACCCCAGAAAGCTGGTTCATATCCTGGCAATAGTGTACAGAGAAATCTTCAAAACCAATGATGTCTTTAGATTTCTTACACAATGTAGAAGCAGTAAAATGACAAGACCTGCAATTATTTTAAGGTTTGCAGCTCCAGTTAGTGGATTTACAGATCTGGGCATGAAAAAGTTCTCCTTTCAACCGACTGCCAGCCACTTACCAGACACTTACCAGCAACTTGTCTGCTAATTCAATCGCACAGAGAAACGCCTGTGTGCCCAGGGGAAACTATTTCAGAGCATAAATGAATGCCCGAAACAAGGATGTTTCCACACGCCAAGTTTGGACACCGTACGTAATGGCGTATTTGCGGGACAAATCGTTCAGCCAGTGATAGTGCAGTAATGGTGCACTATTAGTGCACCACTTCTGGCAGAAAAAGGAGGAACCTTTTCCTGCCCGCATCTGTATAGGGACTGTATCATAACGAAAAGATAACCACATTATAGGGTACGTTTACATGGAGACTTTTTTCCTTTTTTCGGAATGAAATCATTCTGATTGAGGATTTAAGGGCAGCTGTTTACATGGGAACTAATTCATTCCGATCCGGCGTGTACATATGCCAACATTTATTCAGAATAATCCTGTCTGACATGTGCAGAATGATGTAAAGGACGTCATTCATTAAAGACGAAGGTCTACAAACTGATTGTTACGGTTGTTGTGGTTTCTGCAGGACTTTAATCAAACAACAGCTGATACTCGTGCCCTTACTGCAAACAACCAAGAGAAAAAGGCAGAGAGACAGAGTTAAAAACAAATGTTTTGTCACTGTCCAGGGAATTACATTGTTCACAGCCATCTATTAAAGTGAGGAAATGTCACTCGTTGCACGCTGACTTCTCGTTGAAGCATTCGCTCAAAGAGCGCAATCTCACAACTTTCCAATTCAGCGTTTACATGATACCATGATCGGTTTGGGAAAAGGAAATTGTACCCCTGTGAAACCAAATGATAATTCATTCGGTTCGGCACTTTTCATTTGGAAAGAGGTGTTTACATGGATCATTTTAATTCAGAAAGAGCTTTTAAACCGAAAGCAATCGGTATATTTGGGTCCATGTAAATGCAGCCATTTTTCAGCATGTCATCATCATGATTACCAAACAAAAAGTCCAATCCAGTCTTTACCTCTAACATGTGCAGCTGCCTGCTAGATCTTAAGATTAACTTGAATTCATTTAGTGAATCCAGCTTGTTAAGATTCAGGTTATTCTGACTGATTCTGGAGGTCAAAGCTGAACATCCAAGACGAGCACACAACATGCAGTGGTGCGTATGGATTTACAGGTTCAATATCAACGCCATGTGGTAGACCTTATCTAATGCATGACAAAGATACTTGAGTGTATATCTACAGAGACATGAAAATAGTATATTTTTTCCATTGCTTGTTAAGGGTTTTTTTCTCTGAAAAAAAGAGAATTATTGATTACAATTAACAAATTTGGTCTGGTATACTGCTTCAACCTCAAAAAACGATCAATGGAACAGTTACTGTACTAGTAGGAGTGATCATGTGACAGTATTTACTATAATCTTGGCAACATAATGGGATATCAATAGGACTTCTATTCAATACTATAGCTGTGTCCCAATTGAAGGTCTGTGCACTTCGAAGACCTTCATCGACCGCATATGTCACAGCGGCGCATCAAGTGCTGTCCCAATTTAGAAGCCTATGAAGGAGGCTCCGAAAGCAGGAGCACAAGAAAGCAAGAAATAAGCAGCAGAACTCCAACTTTAATATTTGTATATATTTGTGGATTTTAAGTGTTAAATTAAGTGTTTACCCACCAGAAACAACAGATACCTTTTGAGGAAAATCTGAAAGAAATATGTTGAAGCTTGAAATGAGAGCTTTTGCTTCAAAAAATGCATCTGGTTGACATTAACAAGTAAGAGAACCAACTTGGTCGGGTAAACGACCAGTTAATGTGGTGTTAACGTTCATGGAAAGAGTGGATAAATGAAAAGGAATAAAATGCCTGGCTCCATTTTATTTTTACAACGTATCTCAAGTGCACCAGGTAGCTGTTAAATCTGCAGTTGCTAGGCAATGGGACTGGAGTCCTACGGGGTATTCTGAAGGTTAGACTGTCCCATTTGATACAGGTTCAGCTGCGTCGGATTGCACAGACTACATAGCACAGCCCATAGCCTACATAGTCTTGTCTACTTGTCTGACAACAGTTTTGCTAAGTATGCTGTATATATCATTATAATGTTATAAAAATAATTCATTTGGCCATGATAATCATGTGGTAAATCCAATATGACAGCCCCATTTAAAGTCCATGTGTGAGAATTACTCCCATCTAGTGTTGTGCTAATTGTATGCAAAAACCAAGTCGTTCTCTTTGACGCGTTGCAGTTTAAGTGTGCTAATACCAGAGCCGGTTCGGACCTCCTTTACCAGTTTTACAGACAAACAGTAACGACTCAGCCTTCATATTTTATAGACAATTATTGGTTAAAAGCTCGTAAATACAGCTTTTTATACTCGTAAATACTTGTTAGTTTATTTAGGTTTCCTACAGATTCAGAATTTTATTTTGAAGAGGATAAAGAAGCAGGTCGAACTTACCGGTAGCAGCGGGAGCCCTCTCCACGTCTCTCCTGTCTACAGCCTCTGTTTACTGGAGCTGCAGCCACCACCGTGTTGAGACTTCTAACACGTGAAACTGTGATCATGTACTCTGGAATATTCTTTTTCAACCATCATTGCATCATCAGATCAGTCAAAAAGCTACTGTATTGACAGACAGTGACGGCTCGGTTATATGAACATCTCCGGTCATCATATCTCCTCCAGCTGCTTCCAAAGATGCATCCTTCCCTCCATCTTCATCCTTATAAACGGGAACTATTTAAAACTCGACTGGAACCATGTAGGTTGTTATCTTCTCATTTTTTAAAGGCTAATTATTTACCGCGGCTAGCCGTTAGCCACGAGCTAGGCAGGGAACGAGTGCTTCTCCTCTGTCACGCATGACTCTGTCAAACCGATGCAGCTCCTTATGAGTTGTGGGTCTGCTTGTGCTGTTCCGGGTCGCTCCTTGCAGTTCTGAGTTCCCTCGGTGTGGTCTTGCAGGCTTTTAGCTGAAACAGTGGACTTGAGGCTGGGAGAGAGGCTGTAGGCAGCTGATTACAGGTCTAGTCCAGTTCTAGCTTGTAAAATGTGATTTCCCTAAATTCCTCAGCATTATCACACTTTGCCGAACTGGCTTATGATCCCAGCACACAAACCAGTTCCAATCTAGCTGTTCTGGAGCATCTTTCATGTTTTTTGACAGCTTAGATTATACATGTAACTCAATGGGCGGACTGCAACTCTGTATCTCGCTGAGGTCACGTCATGGAGGCTAAGTTTGCAAGTGAAAAGCTATTAGCGTTTAGCCGAGCCTCCTAAACGTCGAATATTTACGTAAATACAAGTCTGATTAAAGCAGAACTCAGTAAATTCAGCTTGGGGCTCCCCCTAGTGGCGTCCTTTCATTGTCGTAAAGTTCAACCCCCCTGCACCCCCACAGCACACAGACGGCTTCTCTACCTGTCTTTCCTCTATTTTGATCCCTGGATATATTTCTAAGCGTTTACTAGCTTGTTGATGCTACTTTGCTGCGTTGGTAGCAGCACCACGTCTCCCTCTGCTCAAAGCAAAGACCTGTCTCTTCTGAAACGGGACGTTTTACCCGCGATTTGCGGGTAAATATGCCGTGGATTATATTTTTCTCTGATGTTGGCGAGTAGCAGGAAAGAATACAAACTTTTATTTACTTTTTGCGGACGTGACAAGTGATTATTGAGCCTGAAGCAGTGATGCTTCACCCGGGGCCCAGGCAGCGCAAGCTACATGAATCACTCTGGTCCAGCAAAGAGTTGGTTATGAGAGCCAGGAGCCGTGTTTAGGTGGTGTGAAGCTAAAGAAATGTTTTCTTCGAATTAGCGCTGGCAGTCTGGTTCAAATCAGCGCTGGAAGCAGCTCGGTAGATAGGGGACCTGAGTACCATACAGCGGTTTCTGTTGTCACAAGTTCTGCTCGGGTCGGCGCAGGCAAAGTTACATAGAGCTGCTCGCAGGCCAGAGGCCCCGGTGGGAGGGGGGGGACATTGAATTGCTCCGTAAACACTTTGTTTAGCCCCACGGGGATTCCGAAAAGCATTTATTGAGGTAAGAAAGTTACTGAGTTTCCCCTTTAACTTCTAACTGCACAGAACTACTTCTTTTGTCTTTGAGCATTGTTGTATGGCAAAGTTACTTGAAGTTAAGGTCATGTCATCAGCAAATTAACACCCCCCCCCACCACCACCCTGTTTGTACCTGGAATATACCTCAACCGTGCCAAGTGTGACCTGCCCATGAGTCTCAACACTCTTCTTTGCAAATACACTGAGCTTTGTGAAGTGTTTTTAAGGATATTCCTCATCAGTAAGACAGGTTAGAAGACAGCAGGCTGTAAAAGATTAGCAACGCACTGCTTTTAATACAGAACAAAGCCAGCTTTGACTTATTTATGACAAAAGTTAGTGTCAGAAACATGTAAGGAAATCGGTGAAGAGAAGTGTTGGTGCAGCAGATGTCAGCTTTATATTACTGACCAGACAGCAAGAAAATGAGCTAATCCTTACAGTCTTTGCTGTCTTCTTTTATCTTTATGATATTGGATGCAGTTAGATAAACACTTTTCTAATCAGTTTGCATATGTTCTCCTCTATTTGCCCTCTACATATCCTGCACGCAGGCTTTGTGCATCCATCTCTCCATCTCCCTTCATCCCTCTGCTATAGCTGTCACTCTTTCCAAGCATCGCATTTGAAACTGGCTTCCTTCCCTACGTCAGGGGAATTGATCTTTTTGATCCCCTGACGCTCACTGTTAGCATTGATTAACCGGTGAGTCACGCTATGCCTCCACAAAGACAACGTTTGAAGCTTTTATTTTTTCCTTTAATTATTTAGAGTCACAGCGATGGGCACACTCATCCCACACTCATACATCATGCAAAATACCCAACTGACAGCCTCACTGTTTTCAGGCCCTTTTTATTTATCTTTTTTATTCTTTTCTGTGAACTCAGCATGTGTGTTTGTTTTAGTCGTGAGCTCTGGGGCGGGAGGTGCATTCAGTGTGTGCTGTGATGGGAAGCTGGGAGCTGAATTACCGCTAATGACTGCGGCTGAACGGACTGAGGAATGGTTTTATGGATAAAGTCATGTATTTTTCTTCAGATTTAAAGGTCTCTGAAAGGCCCAGTAGCGCTAGCTGCAGCATTCACAGGGTTGTTGTGTTCTCTTCCTCCGACTCCGGCTCAGTCTATTTGTGCGGTGATAAAACAGCAGAGTGATTAAAATGGTGTGATAAAAGCAGCAGGAACAAAAGCGGTGCAGATGTTGGATGCTGTAGATGTTTATATGGCTAAAGGAACCTTCATTAGAGATTTATGAATAGCTCTGGGTTTCTTTGAATGTCTCCACTTTCATTTTTAGATGTTTTAAAAGTCTTTGAATCATACTTATCCACATTAACCAGCTGAAGTCAAAAGAGTAAGCCATGTTGGATGCAGCAATTTTCTTCAAAACACAACAAAGGTTTGTGTATTTGTTATCTAACTTATTATTAGACATATCTGTAACCTATTAGATTCACATGGCCACATTTCTCCTCAGATGCTGCAATGCATGAAGATTATCAGGATCACTTATCCCTATTATCTCATCTGTGTACGTATAGCTTAAATGCAAAATTATAGCTATTAACGCCAGTCAAGTCACAGAAATGGAGATGAACAGAAAACCTCAGAGGACATTGTGAAAAATGACTGCACCCTCATTTAGTTCCAGTGAAGTCACATGTGCTGCTAATAGCCTCATCCCAAACATATTGTGTATATTCACTGATTAGTGTTGAAATGCTTCCAGCTGAGAGACCGTTTTGAGTTGTCTGGGGAACTGCGTCACCTTTTGTCTCTGAGCATCTCCCTCCTTCCAAACTTTCATGTTAAGCCTCGGGGACAGAGCACAAGCAAACCTGTGTCTTTTAATTGGTGTCTCCACGTGCTCGTTAGTTCACCGTGCTAATTTGGCAGTGCTGTTATGGATCAGCCTCTTCCGCATCAGACAAAAATTTGATAAAACTGTCAGTAACTAATTAGCAGTGATGGCATCTATCAGGAAATTGCATGAAGGGGCAATTTAATAAGATCAGTTTTTGCCAACCTTGCTGACCCAGTTAGCACGGGTGGTGGTCAGGGTGGGCGGGGCCAAACTGCCACGCTCAGCAGCTTTGAGGTTTTTTTGGAACAACTAATTACTGAGCTACTCTGACTTCATGTTTGATGTTTAGATTTTTTGTTGCACTTGAGACGAAAATGCATGCAGCACATGCCGCTACCGGAGGCCAGCTGATGGTATTCAGCAGGAGCTTCAGTTGTTCTGACTCTGCAAATTGATGCCAAAGCCTCAGAAAATGAAACATTTTAAGGTGCCTGTCCATCTGCTGCAGATGGTTCACCCACACAGGAAAAACCCTTCGAGAAAGTCTTCAACGAAGTGCAATCTTGAACATCTGAGGGATGCAGTTATGCAAATTATGGCAAAATGTGAAGGATTTTAGAAATGTGCTGAGTTTGTCTGTTTCACCATCAGACCAGAGGTTCTGCATAGAGTAAAATGTCATTAAATCTTGATTGGATTAACCATTTTTATTTTATTTTTTCCCTCAAAATGTAATGTTCAAGCATTATCTATGTATTGTATGCAAATTACATTTTGCATGTAATTCCAACACGCATTCACACGCCACTTATTTAGGTCAATGTGCTTTTTTTAAAAAAAAAAAAAAAAAAACTACATAAGTTTTTTTGCAATTTTCTTAGTGACACACCCCTTATTTATGGCTAACCTGGCATCCATCTTGCATCCTACCTGTACAGTCAGATCACTCCAACCAGTAAAAGGCCATCTTATCCTGACTCTTGTCTTCTCTTATGTTCTGTCCCTTCTTCTTTCTTTTCCTCTCTCAGGGCCGGATCTATCAAAGGTTTGCTTATAATCAAAACATGAGCTATCTCACTGCACACGCAAAAAAAAAATGTACAAACTAATCTATAAACAGCGTGCTAAAAGGGTTTGGTCTTTAAAATGTGCTAAATAGCACCTCTTATCCATTGAGTACTTTTTCTGCAATGGATATGCAATTAAGGGGCATTTACACGTGCATGGAATGGGAGGAGAAAATGTAAATATGTTAATTTAGCACTTGCAAGGCGATTTATCAACCGTGAGACGCATTGCCTTGCTGGTTTTTTGCGTCTACTTTAGTATATCTGAAAAGCAGGTGCAAACTTGTAGCTTTGTCCACAAAAGGCTGCAACTTCTGAGAGGGACAAACCTGGGCACGCACACATCCGATTTAAAATCATTTTTCATGAGCTGTGAGGGCAGTGTATTTAGCTCTCATTGTTGATTCAATAAAAATCAATCGAACAATGAGAACTAAAGCTGCATTAATTGTGTCTTTTTATTTCCTCTTATTGCCAACGTCACGTTCTAACTTGGATTTTAGCACCTGGACAGGACCACAGGATCACCTGGCAGCGCAAGCTCTGAAGATATTGGCATACTGCCTAAGTGCGCACCTCCTGCGTAATGTCAAAGCTGCAGACACTTTCATTTGTTCAGCAACTCCTGATCCATGTCCTCATAAATTGGCCACTTCAGTGGCTTTGCACAGATACTTGTATTATTTTTTATATTCATCATACTTATTTTAAATTATTTTAATTTATTCCGTCCTCCTAATATCTCCATCCTCATCTGGCATCATATTTCATTTTGCACCGTCATCTCTTGCAATTTGCCATGCTGCAAACCTCGAAACACACAAAACCTAATTTATATAGGGGCATTTCCAACATGTTTGCACCCACTGTAATTTGTGCCTTCATTCTTGGTAAATCACTCGGAAACCATGGTTCAGCCCCTCGGGCAAAATTCCAAATTGCATGGGCAAATTACTACGCAAAATTTGGATCTTGATAAATCCCGCCCTTAGTCTGATGTTTTTTGTGTTTCTTTGTAGGATCTGCCATGATGCGTATTGAAAACACCTGGTGTTTTTATATCCATTTCCTAGCATGTGACGCGGTGCACAACCAATGCTCGGCTGCAACTTCATGCCGTGTCCCAGATTTTAAAAAAGTTGTATCGTGCGGTTTCTCAGCCTCAGAATGCCACTGGGCAGTGATGGCTCAAGAAATGTGCAGAATGAATGTTGGTATGCCATCAAAATGAGTCAGAAATGCATATTTTTAAGGATGAAAAGTTATCTTGTGGGCCTTTAAGGCCCTTTTCACATGACTACAGTATCACAGTCAAACCTAGCTAAAGTGCAGATATTCCAAAAAGAGCATGTTAGACCACACATTTTGACAATGTGAAAGCAAACAGGCAGGGCCTGGGCAGCCCAGGTCGAGAGGTAGTCCAGGACCTGGGCCACCGTTGCTCGGGCAGGGAAAAATGCGTTGTGAACACAATTCAGACTGTGCCAAATGTTACATGTGGTCTACTTACCCAACAAGTGGAAGTGACCAAATCAAAACTCGACTCTACCGGCATATTTATCTTTGTTGTCGTTCGTCTTCTTCTCTTTGCAATTGTCGTCGGTGGTTTAAAAAAGCTAAAATATAAAATATGAGAGCCTGGCTTGCATCGATAGTGGACAAGAAATCTCTCCAAGTAACCAAACGAGTTTCCTTCCTTGTTGATATACTAACCTTTTGCTTGACTGGTGACGTAAGGGTTTGCTGCTTCCTCGGTTGTTAGCTATCAACAAAGTTTCCTCAACACTGCCACATAGTGTTCTGGCACTAAAATTACCGAGCGTGTCTGAGCCTGTTTGAAGCACTGGCACGTGAACACAACACAAGAATTAACGATCCGTTTTACAGAGAATGTTCTGAAAAAGAGAAAATATCCAGTGAGCTGCAGTTGTCTGAACCAAAATGTCTGGTTGATGTCAGAGATTGGAGGAATATGGGCAGACTGGTGATCGAAAGACAACAGGAAGTCAAATAGGAAACCAGTTCAGGTATACATAATTGCATCTCTGTTCACACAACATATCCAATTCCCCCTGAAGGAGCGGAGGAGGTGACCTGAAGATGGCTGCTGGGATCTCTACACATTACCTGTGTCTCATTAGGAAGTCAACGCACATTGAAGTGCGGATTCATTGGCTGCATATTTCAAGTGCTGTCCCACTTCTAAACCTCCAAAGGAGCCTCCAAATCCACCCTCCAAACCAGCACTCCATTTGGCATAAAACAAACAATACTGGCAATGTTTCCCTTGAAGCCTCACCTGTCCCAGAATTCATTGCGCACTAGATGGGAGGGAATAAGCTGCAGACCTACAAGTGTAATATTTGGATATATTTGTGGATTTTAAGTGTCAAATGAAGTGTATATCAGATAGAAACAATAGTCTTAAAAAAGAGAGTTTTTGCCTCAGCAAATGCTTTTGTTAAAATGCATTAATAAAATAGAAATACATTAAATCCTGCCACTGAAATGTTAACAGTTAAAAACCAAAGAAGCCACGTCACTGCTGTTTGACTCGCCTTCATGCTTGTCAGCATTTGTCATGTGACTCCTCCTCTGGCGACATCCATCTCTCCTCCATGCCCACTTTCACTTCTCTGCCTTCTTCTCTTTTGTTTGTTTGTTTGTTTGCTAATTACAGACTTCTTTGACACCTGTGCCAACTCTGTGGTGCTGTGAAACATGCAGCTCCCAGCACACACTCAACATCCTGCTGCACAATGAAACACACACATATACACTACCTCTCATTTGCACGACACACACTCATCCCCTTGTGTGCAATTACCTCTTCTTTTCTATTTACCTTGCTCTGCTCGCTAGCTGTTTTTGAAGGCTTGCAGGTAAACAAAACATGTGCACAAACACAACACAACTTAAATCCCTCAGCTGTTGGATGGTGCTGGAGATGAAACGTCTATAGGTGCCTCATGTGATATGACCCAACCATCCATAGACAAAGCTCATCAAAACCCCAAAATAACTGATGACAGTGTGACTAAATCAATGTCAGAACTTCAGATGAGCAGCGTCACATGTCGGGCTCCTCCCACTCGGGCCTGGGGGTGGCAGATGGGTTCCAAAAGAAGTGGGAAACTAAATGATTAAGAGAAAACTCCCTTTGTATCTTGTTGGAAATTAGAGTCAACCTCTGAAATTTTTCTCCCTCCCTCCTCCCCTCAAGTGATGAACTCACCTTCATCACAGAAGGAGGTAAACTTCATGCAGGGAAGACCCAGTGATCTGAGCATGAATCCGTTTTTGTTTTATTTTAAAGAAAAAAAAAAACATGATTATTCCTACATTTAATTTAAGGGTCTTCCCCTAAAGCTTTTTTGATTCGAATCAGAGTCTCTTTGCTCGGATAGTCCGCTTCGTTTAGGGGAGTTGTGAATGCGCAAACGGACTCTAATCCGGAACAAACAACCGGACTCGGTCCGCCTACAAACACAGGTCTCGGTCTGATTCAAGTGAACCAGAGACAGGAAGTGGACTACAAATTGCATTGGCATTGTGGGTCAAACGTTGGACAATGTGGGTAGACGCTACAACAACAAACACACGTGTGGGACTGCAGTACTAATAAAGATGGCTCGTGGTCAGACGTGGAGATACAAGGAAGTAAAAGCTTTAATCGATATTTGATCTGATGAAAGCATATCCCAGCTCCTCGTACAAAAATAATTTAGCTTTGAGGAGGGAACAGAAGTTGTGAGAACCTTCTTGTACATGCATCTTGTCCTCGCCTACGGTGAATCTGAAAGCAGCGCCACCTGAGATTCTTGGCCTGTTTGGCTCGTTTGGCAATAGTGCAACATGAACGCGATCTCGGTCTGAAAGACCAACCCCCAACCGAAACGAGTCCCCAAACGGGCCGAGACTCATGGACTATGCTTTCTGAAAGCGCCCTAAGATCATTTCAGGGTTTAACAATTACAACAAGGTTAGTTTAGTGCACCATTTCTTCATTGTGACATTCCCATTCCTTTTCCCAACACTAAAAGATGCTCCAACATTGAGGAAACCACATAATGAAGAATTTCAATTGTTATTTTGTGCCAGTCTTTCAGTAAATATTTCTACAGGTGCCCAACAATATGTAAGAACTGCAGATAGACCAGTCCAGTACATGTACCCTCTTCCCCAGCCATTCTGTTGTAATGTACAAAATGTGGTTCTTCCTAGTCTTGTAGAAAATTGCTTGGATATCCTTGGAAAAGATGTGGTCTTAAAGGCAGCAAATGTTGTCAAATCTCTGCAGAAAATCTGTATTGATGCTGCTGAAGTCGGATTTGACTCCATCCCATCACAGAACCCTTTTCAATATCCCACACCATCACTGAACTCCTATCTTAACCCGATACCATCACAGAAGTTTGATCCGACCCATACCATCACAGAAGTTTTATCCGACCCCATACCATCACAGAACTTGATCCAACCCTATACCATCACCGAACTCCCATCTGACCCCATAACATCATAGAACTTTGATCCAACCCCATACAGTACCATCACAGAACTCTGATCCAATCCCATACCATCACAGAACTTGATCCAACCCTATACCATCACAGAACTCCCATCTGACCCCATAACATCACAGAACTTTGACCTGACCCCATACAGTACCATCACAGAACTCTGATCCAATCCCATACCATCACAGAACTTGATCCAACCCCATACCATCACAGAACTCCCATCTGACCCCATAACATCACAGAACTTTGATCCAACCCGATACAGTACCATCACAGAACTCTGATCCAATCCAATACCATCACAGAACTTGATCCAACCCCATAGCATCACTGAACTCCCATCCCATCCTATACTATCACAGAACTTTGATCAGAACTTTGACTTGACCCGATACCATCACTTAACTCAGATATGATCCCATGACATCACAGAACCAGGGTTTTGGACTTGTTGCCGACTGTCTGGATGCTCCTTTTCGCACCATTTCTTCCAACAGAAATCTGGAATATTGATTGATCTGATCAAAATTCAGGTTTCCACTGTGTGATGGTCCATCCCAGATGCTTCCAGGCCCGGAAAAGCTGCAGCTGCCTCTGGAAGTCTTGAAAAGGTTCACTTGCAGCCTCGTGGATAGCCTTGTGGTTAATGCCGAAACGATAGTTCAACTCCCTGACACAGCACTTAAGTGAACCACTATGGGTCCTTGAGCAAGGTCCCAACCCCAAATGCTCCCAGATGCTGCAATTGGCAGCCCACTGCTCTCTGGTTAATCTAGAGATGGGTTAAAAGCAGAGCCAAATTTCCCAATTGGGATTAATAAAGGAAAAAAATATATTATTAAACCAATACAGTATATGAATGGGGCTTGGACCCCTGCTTTTGACAGCCACCTCAGAGACCAGGATATCAAGGTGTCCGGCTTAGACTTGCTCTATTGTCCTTTACACACTAAAATTCCTCCAGATTTTGCTACATTTTAGTTTGATTATATTCAGACACGCTACATTTTAGTTTGATTATATTCAGAGAAACATGGAACAATGTTTTTAACCTACAACATATTGGAAATCTTCTGTCCATCTTTGCTCCTTAGAGAGTCACATTCTCATGAATACTGCTTTTGGACTGATTCATAACTGTACTCGCTTGTGTTGCAGCCTAATGTAATATCAGTTGTAGAACTGTTGTGGTGGCATTTAGTCATCGGCCCAGGGGTAATAATACAGACTTTAGTTGACTGCATAGAGCCATAAGACTTGCTGATAGATCTGTGGTATAAAAAGCAGCGGTATGTACTTATAAAAGATTTTTACCTCTGAAGGTTAATGAAAAATGAAAACTCCACTGGGTATTTTTTTATAGGAAAACTGCAACGCAAAATGAACTAAAATAATGAAGAAAAAGAAAGTTATTAATGTTTTTAAATTGAGTTCTTTATTGGTCAATAAAAGTGAGGGAACATGGGAAATGATGACCTCGTAGTTTTCTAAATGAAACCATATGAAATTATTTTCAAGGCAGAGATTAAGACCCAATAAACACAGATCTTCTGACATTATTGGCTTTGTGGCCTCATATTAAAAATGAATCTTAAAACTAAACTGCTGGATTTAAATTGAGTCTCGAACCAAAGTTGCTCCTTTGATCTCAAACCTTATTAACTGATCAGAAAATAATCTCAGGTCACTGTGCTTTTTCCTTACTGTGGTGTTGGAGGCCAGGAATCAGGAAAATTAAAATATGTTCATGTTAACTGTTTACAACACAAAGAAAGCAGAGCAAGTAACAGAAACTGAGTAGCTGTGTCTAACTTTTTCAGTGAGATCATATACAAATAACTCCACACCTAAAATGTTTCATTAAGTCATTGACTGCCAGACCTTTTCCTTTACCTTTTACACAGAGTGATCCTTGAAATTATTCATACCCTCCAATTACAGAAAAAGGCTAAATTCACAATATTAATTCAACAAGAAATTAATGATAACTAAAACCTTACAAAATTATAATTTAGTGAAATAAAACATTACTTTTGAATTGTAGTTGAAAATAATCATTAAAAAAAACAAACAAAATAATCTCAGACACATTAGAGCACCTTTCCAACGAACAGTGGACCAACACAGCTGTCAACAGGTGCAAAAATCTTTTTGAACATTAGAGAAATACCTGATTGTAGTGATTGACTCAAAGTGCTGCTCAATAAAATTTTAGCTTTGGAGCCCCATCATGCTTGCGTACTTGTTTTAATTTTTTGTTTTTAATTTTTCTGTTGAACCACAATTCAAAATCACTCTCATGATTTTCATAGAATTTTTATTCATTAGTACTTTTGTCAATTTCATCTTATTTCACTTACAGCTGATTTTTTTCCTACTTTCATTGGAGGGTATGAATAATTTTGAGGACGTGTTGTTATTTTGTCTACATAAGACAATATTGTGGTGTTTTGGGGGACCAAAGATCACATAAAGTTTAGGGCCAAGTGAAAAAATACTGTCTTCCTGCTGGTGTTTTTCTCTTCAGAATGTAATTATGTAATAAACATAGAAACACCAGACATGAAGGAAAAAAGAAGTCAGTGTTTATGCAGAGCTGATGAGAACTTCCAGCTCCTGCTTTCCATCACTGAGCTTCTCATGCCTCACCACCAAGATGAAAACGAGATTTAGTTTCATTTTCATTTATGTTTCTGCATTTTCTTCTTCCCCAAACCATCAAAGCATCAGTCAGAACATGAACCTCGACTTCACCTCGTCTGACGGTGTTTTTGCAAAACAGTGGAGAAGGTGATGGAGATGAGATCTGTCCAGGAAAGCCTGAATAGCTTTGTATCCTTCATGGGAAAACCTTCCAGAGTTTGGTGCAAACTCTGTATTTCGCACTAACACGGTTATAGTGTGTTCCCGTTGTCCCGTGCAGCCAAGGGTGTAACTTTGGGTCCATCATTGGGAGGGTCGGATTCTTTGCCTGTTTATTTAGTTATTTAATCATATGCATTCATAAAACAAGTCAGGGTAATTTGGTGTCTGTATAAGAGATACAGTATATTGTGATACTTTTCTTTTTTCCTTTTGGATAAATAGTAAACTTAGTTATTTACTTTTCACCGCTATAATCAGCCCCATTACAGGACAGTGAACAGAGATATATTATACATACTGCTGGCCTATGTAGTTTCTTACTTTTATGCAATTAAAACTGGAATTGTAAAATCTGTGAAACTTTCCTATGAAGTCAAACACATCAAAGACATCCATGCAGAAGAGCATTAAACAGCTTCTAAAACAAATATGTTACTGTGAGTTTTGCATTACTAATCTTTTAACATTTATTAAATATATAAATATGATACAAGGTTCCATGATTAGTTCTCACTGAGACCCAAATTATGTTCATGTTGTGAAGTCAAAATAATAAAAAAAAAGTAATGATAATAATCCATTGAGCTGCCCTTTACATCATGGGATCTTAAAGGGCTAAATTTTCAAGTGCCAACATGTCTTTTGGGGGTGTGAGAATGACGGCCAGTGACCCCCTTTGTGCTGAAATAGAGATGTGGTAACGTGGCATCAAATGCACTGTAGCTACAATAATCTAATATTAAGTAATACATTTAATTTCAAAACAAGCTCAGAATGTATGAACAACCTTAAAGTGCAGAGTGTTCATGCACCTGTAACAGGTAACCTCCCCATTACTGACACATGATATAATAACTAATTAATTATTATAATTAATAAACTAAATAATCATATGACAACTAAACGATGTGAAGTCACGTCGCATTTCTAAAGTTCATACAGAAGTAAATCACGCGCATCCCAGATAGTGAGGACTGGTGCTGGACGAAAGTGAAATATAGGAAACGTCACAGCATTAAAAAAACAAACAAACAAACAAGCAAACAACAACTTTGGGAGCTTTTTGCTCTGCATTTCTAAACTTCAGCATGGATCATGTACTGATCCAGTTTACATCCATGAGCACGCGACCAGGAGAGGAAGGCGATCAAAACGGTGAAACTTGCAACTTCGAAGTTGTGCTGCGTTCAGAGACAGCTGGGAAATAACAGTCTTAGCATCAGCCTAACAGGGATAACTACCATGTGGGCTTTGTTAGAAAGTCAATAATGAAATCAATATTCCAAAAAAACTTTGGGGAGCTTCAGTTCTTCCAAAATACACCTGACCACATCCTGGTCTCTGGTAGAGAATAGCCTAACACTTGTGTGTGTCTGCTTTTAAGTGGTTACTGTGTTTTCCGACGTGCGCTCTGTCCGCGCGCTGATGGAGTGCACAGATGAAGACGCACATGTGCGTGTATTTACCCCTCATGTGCGTGTATTTACCTCTCTTTGGCCAATCAGTTCTTTTTTATTAAGGTTGATGTCTATCATCAATGAATCATGTCGTCTGTCCACCTTTTCTTCTTTACATTACTGTTGGTCTTCTGTTTCCCTCCATCCATCAAACACAGCAATAAGATAGAAAGCGGCTGGTATGGACAATACCAAATACACGGCGGGGGAAGAGGGAGGGGGTGCATTACAATACCAGATGATTAAAGGTGCTGTTGGTTTGCTAGAAAATATTGTAGCTAATAAAAAGAATTAACAACATGTTCATAAAAGATCAGTAATGTTATTATTAAATCCGAGTTGTGTTATTTTTTAGGGTGGTTATATCACCTGGCTCTGATTATTGGGGGGGTCAAAACCCCCCTATCCCCCGTGGAAATTACGCCATTGCGTGCAGCGGCTAACAGGTGACATGATCACTGTAAACTGGCTTCTCTGCGCTGCGGCTCCTTCCCAGATGACTTTCAAAAACAGCGCATTTTCTACCTTTCAAAGGGACGACATGTCCGGGTGAAAGAGGACGTTTCGTCACCTTATAATACAAAGCATGCATAAATATACAAATAAATATATGAGGCACAGGACAAGAGCCCCACGATACCACTGGTTTCAAAGCGTATGAATGGACTGATAGTTTACTCTGCGACGGAGCAGCGGAGTTTGAAAGTGAAACTAACGAGTTGGAGATAATTTCATCAGCATTCTGGTGGAGAAAAGAGGTGTCACAGCGGGACTCACCGAAGTAGCTATAAGGGAAACTATGGTGGGGAAGCCTGAATGTGGAAGCTGCATTTTGGCTGCATGTGCCACAGGGCGCGTAAACGTCACGCGCCATTGCGCGGAATCCCGACCAGTAGTCGGCTGTATGGCCGGCAGCCGGCGCTTGTGGAAAGCACTGCATTTGCCAGCCGGACCTTGAATAAGGCTGAGCAAAATTACTCCACGACTGAGCAAGAATGCCTGTCTGTGGTTTGGGCAGTAGAGAAATGGAGATGCTACCTGAAAGGGAGGTATTTCATTGTTGTGACTGACCACTCATCGCTGGTCTGGGTTTTTAAGACACAGAAACCCAGTACTAGACTGATCCGGTGGGCTCTCCATCTACAGGAATTTTCATTCATGGTGGAGCATCGGAAGGGAAAATACAACATTGTTCCTGATGCACTCTCACAGATGAAAGCATCTGTAACACTGACGCTGCTTCACGTTGCTCTGACTAGGTTTTACCTCTTCTCTGCGTAGTTCTGCGTGTGTTTGTATGATCTGAGGATACTTAAGCAACCTGCAGGTCTCCCTGAGGGGAATTGCTTGTTTTGTTTTCCAGCAGAGGCCTTGGAATGTTGTTTAGGGGTTTCTGTTCAGATGCACCAGTGAACTGTTTAAGTGGATCAATGTTTTCTCTCCTCTCTCTTTCTCTCTCTCTCTCTTCTCTTCCTCACTCCTTTCTCTCTGTTCCACTTTCTATTATTGCCTCTATTAACTTTAATTTTTCCCTTGTCAAGCCCAGCAGTATGCTATGGAATGCTGTTATAAACAAATGTTTAAAGGTAGAGTCCGAAGTCCCTTCACTGTTTCTGTTTGCAAACAGCAGCATTAAAACTTAGCGCCCCTCCCTCTCAGGCTAATGGCTGACTCTGTGATGTTACATGTTTCATTTTGCCAAAAGAGTGTTTGTAGCATCACCTGTTGATTGTGTGGAGAAAGCAGAAGGCTCTGTTGGATTTTTCTTATTGTTCAGATTTGGTCACATGGTTGGTCTCAGGTGAGCCCTGCCATTTTGATCTCTATGGCTCACTTGCAGTCACATGGTTTTGCCATTTTGGATTGCTGTCTGGCAGGAGCAAGAGGCTTCAGTTGGGCCTTTGCTCAATCTTTTCAATCCATCTGCGCTGAACCTTGGAGAAGCTTTGTTTGTGAGTAAAATTGGCATGTTTCATATACATGAATGGATGGTGATGAATATTTTGTCTCTATTTAATACATGTTAAGATTTATAGCATCCTTCTGCTTTCCTATGCAATATCTGCCATTATGATAGCAACCCAGTCATGTGATGTGATGTAATGTGAAATTTAATATATGTACATTGAAAGATCATTTTCTATTGTTTCTAGTTTCACAAGAAGAAAAAAAGTGGAAAAAAGCACTATAAGAAAGCCAATTGATGACAAAGAAAAGTAAAGGCTTTAAACTTTACGTCCGCTTCTCAGTCGTCTTTACTCTTTGAGTGCCCAGTCCATCAATGTTTAGCTGTCTGTCACTGTATGGAGGAGCACACATGCAGGGGACAGAACAGACTCGTTCTTCAAACTATTCAGCTTCAAGCTTCTCCTTCAGAGCTCAGAAGCGGGTAAAGGCCAAACTGATATTAGCCCTGGTTTTCCAACTTGCATTATCTAAAGCCCTTACCTTTTCTTCGGTGCATCCGCCGTTTTTTCTTTCTTTCTTTCCTTCGAGAGTTCGAGTGAGGGCTGCACGGTGGCGTGGTGGTTAGCACCGCAGCCTCACAGTAAGAAGGTCGCTGGTTCGGGGAGGGGGGGTCGAACAATTCCAACCGTGGCCTTCCTATGTGGAGTTTGCATGTTCTCCCCCCGTGTATGCGTGGGTTCTCTCCGGGTACTCTGGCTTCCTCCCACCGTCCAAAGACATGCATGTTAGGTTAACTGACCACTCTAAATTGTCCCTAGGAATGAATGTGAGTGTGAATGGTTGTCTGTCTCTCTGTGTTGGCCCTGTGACAGACTGGCGACCTGTCGAGGATGAACCCTGCCTCTCGCCTGATAATAGCTGGGATAGGCTCCAGCAACCCCCACGACCCTGAACTGGATAAGCGGTACAGAAAATGACTGACTGACTGAGTTCGAGTGACTGGCGTCTGCTCCAATCATGAGCTTATTCCCACACGGCGTCATGCTCTTAGCTCTGTCATTGGCTGGTGATATAAACAGAAATCTTCACTGAGAAACGTCCCGAACACAACAAAACAAAGCTAAAGAGCGAATTACAAGCAGGGGAGAGAGAGATGCATTTAAACGCGCCACGGCAAGTGACTAGAGACCCAAAGGCCCAGTTTGAGACAGATTTCCACTTGCGCAAGTCTAACGTTTATTTTCAGGGGGGAAACGTCTGACTCTACCTTTAATTAAAGAAATAAAATGAATAAACAGGATATCGAGGGGAGCCTTGTGTTCATAAAGCTCCCCTTGGTAAAGCAAAAATGTTCAACACAATAAAGTCATCAGATTACCATTCTGCTTGCTATGATGCTAGACAGGATAAGTAAAAAAAAGAAAAACGAAAAAGAAAGTGAAAGTAGATCAAGCAGCGACAGTGGGTGTTTCCTGCGGGGGGTGGGGGCTGGGGTGTGTGCTTGCACACCTAAGCAGAACTGGCTGAGTAGACACAGGGAGGGAGGGATAGAAAGAGACGTTTCTGTCAAATGTTATGTTGTGAAACAAACTTGCTGTGGCTTATTTAGCTAGTGAATAATTATTTTGCCACCAAAACTCTTTTCTCAGTGTTTTTTGTTTCATAGAAGTAAACAGCTGTTCAGATGATGTAGGTGTCACTAGGTAAAAAAATATTGGCAACAAAGACACTTTTCCACTTGAAGTGCATTGCAGCACAAAAAGGTTGTTTTCTCATCTTTTTGGTCTAAAGCAGGCATTTTCACTAACCTGACTCCGCCAGATGGATTTGCTCCCGTATATCCACCTGGGAATCATCCGTTAGAGTAGTTTTGGGAAGGGGCGAAAATACTGGTTAGCTGATTGGATAACGCATCTGTCTATCAGCGCCTATGTCGGTGATAGACAGGCCACATCAACCAATCAGATCAACGAAGCATATGACTACTAGCGACGACGAAAACACATCCACAACCCAGGCTACTCTTGCTGCTACCGGCAACGGCTCGTTAGCTCAGCAAACATGAAACATGTCGGCAGTAATGCCAATAAAACTTGAGCGATAGCCACGCTGACGCTAGTTTTATCCGCAGAAGCCGCCATGTTGTTTAGACTGAACTGTCGCTTCTTGTTGCGTCACACCTCAACCCGCCTCAAAGCCAATGCTGATTGGACGTTCGTTTGGTGAACTGCTCCAAATTCTCTTCAACGGAAAGTAGCCAGACTGATCTGCGAGTAAAAACCTGAATCAGGATGGTGTCACGAGGCTACGTTTTCACTGCAATAAACCCATGTTCTACTGCAGATTACTAAAGAATGTAAAAAGCTAGAAACAAATTATTTTATTCTGATAAAAGAAGAGAGTCTAAGCCAGGGGTGTCAAAGTGATTCCAGAAAGGGCCGTGTGGCTGCTGGTTTTCTTTCCAACCAAGCAGTAGCACACCAGATTCCACTCATCTCGTCAAGTGAGTTCAGTCTTAACCTGAAGACTTGACGAGATGAGTGGAATCTGGTGTGATACTGCTTGGTTGGAAAGAAAACCAGCAGCCACACGGCCCTTTCTGGAACCACTTCCTGGTCTAAGCTTTCCTTTCGTCCATTCAGTTTTTGCATAGGCATAGTACACATTCTGTGGCTCTGCAAAAATCTGTGAAAATGCTAAGCATTTTCCTAAAACCTAAATTGTAGTTTGTAGTTGTGCTAAATATCCTGGCAATATGGAGCGCTCTGCTTGGAAAAGGCCTGGGAGTCAATCAGCGCTGTTTTTTCACAGAAAATCATTATTTTTTTCTATTCTATTTCAGATTCGTGAACATATTTTTATGAAATAAGACTAAAATCACAACATTCATAGTGAGAACATGAGGCAGTCTCTGGATCAGAAGGACCTGCTTGGACTGAGCTGTGATGTGCAGTAGCGCCGTGGTCTTTTCTGGGGTCAGCGGCTGCCATCGAGACTAAACATTGATATGGAAATGTGCCCTAACAACTGGTGGCTTGTATTAACTCACAGAAAGATTACAATAAAGATCAGCTACAATGAGGCTGTGACCCTTCAGGGACACAGTGGGGGGAACAGAAGTGACTCTTTGAGGCAGCGGTCATGCCTGATAACCTCCAGGCCACTGCACCAAGCTTTTCCAGGAAACGAAAACGTGGACTGATTTTTAAAAAGAAGAAAAAAAGCCAGGCTGACCAAGATGAAGTTGCCTGGGGACACGGTGGAAAGAGAGATGAAGGGAGGGTGAGTGAGATACATTTATATTATGTGATTAAAGGGGAAGGGGAGGCTGGTCAGCCGGCGACAGACAGAGTGATGTAGTGGGAGTTGAGCAGCAGCTCTATACTCTCTAATTGACCCCAGTTAGGATCCACACACCCTTTCCTTGGCTCACAAAGAGCGCCTAATTGCTGCAGCTGATTGGGTCCTGATAGAATTACGGCTGTCAGTGAAGGTCATTAGGCACAGATTCATCTTCCATCGCGGGGACGAGCAAAGCTGCCCTCCTTATTCCACAAGCTGTCCTAACGAGCTTGCCATGAGCTCTTTTATCAGACAGAAAATCCCAGATAAAGCAGAAAGCTATCCTGCCCGTGTGTGTCTACACGTGTGTGTTTTGGCATAACGTCTGATCTCAGATTTACAGATCAATATTTGTGAGTGTGAACAACCCCTGAAGGTGGACTGATGCAGAGCTTTGATGGAGGCTTTAATCTTTGTGGTGAGGCCGAAGATCCTCGCAGCTGCTCAGTGGCATCGGACAGGAAGCAGATCGCTCAGATCATGCAGGACCTCCAAGGTTTTCTTTCTTTGAGCAATGAAAGCAGAGTAGATGTGCATAATGTGAGAGCATCATTGCTGCAAGTTTTTATTCTAGAGCATCAATAAACTTCAGCAGATCTAAACTTGAGCCATGTTTTGGTTTCCGAAGCTTTTTGCTGGGCTTTCAACCACATCTCTCAGGCTTCCTTTACTTTTGTCTTTTTATTGTCAGGGTTAAGAACAAACCACAGACACTGCCATGGGAGAATATCTAGTAAAAAAAGAAGAGGAGAAATGTGAACGGGAAGTAAAACGCGATTCTTTACAAATTGTGCAGACCAACTAAAACTGATGAAAACAAAATATGAAACATTGGCAGATAACTACGGAAGCGTATTGCATTCACCTGAAAAAAATAGAATTGGTCTGTTTTTCTGAATTAACGAGATAATTTTTACAAAAATAAATCAAAACATGTTTTTCTGAATTAACGAGATAATTTCAAACAAATAAACAAAAACGTTCTGTTTTTCTAAAATAACGAGATAAAAGTGAAGCACGTCCGAATGGGCTTTACGCCTGAACAAGCGCATAGTCCGCAGGTGTCTATGCAAAGTTGACAAACTAATAGTAATCGCATCAACATAACTAAGAGACAGGAGAATTTCCCAGTGTCTCAATCCCAAGAGAAAGTAAAAGTTAATTAAACTCAACAAACGGGACATGTTGAAGCTTCTCTGAAGGAAACAAAAGAGTCTCTTGCTGGTGGGAACGGTCACAGAACATCCACTTTGAAGTCATAGCAGTATTATCTTGTTAATTCAAAACTGAACGTTTTCATTTATTTTTGTAAAAAAAAAAAAATCTCAATAATTCAGAAAAACAGAACATTTTTTTTGTTTGCTTTAAATGATCTCGTTAATTCAGAAAAACAACGTTTTTATTTATTTTTGTAAAAAATATATCTCGTTAATTCAGAAAAACGTTTTTTGTTTGTTTTTGTAAAAAAATTATCTTGTTAATTCAGAAAAACAGAAGGTTTTTATTTATTTGTTTGCTTTAATTATCTCGTTAATTCAGAAAAACAGAAGGTTTTTATTTATTTTAGTAAAAATATATCTTGTTAATTCAGAAAAACAGAACGTTTTTGTTTATTTTTGTAAAAATTATCCCATTAATTCAGAAAACAGACCAATTTTATTTTTCTCAGGTGAATGCAATACGCTTCCGTAGATAACTGTTTAGCCAACCGAGATAAAGTTCACATTACATTATGAGATATTAAAACTAAATGACAGAAGACTAAATGTCTTAAAACTAAAGAAAGGTTCTTATTAGCTGGTCTAGTAGTTCTAATTAATAAGTTGATGAGTGATTATGCTGGCTTCCACACACTGTAGTTAATTACCAGGAATTCACTCTATTCAACTGTACTATTTCACATTAGATTGCTGTTCTGTGACTTTACAGGACTTAACTTTAATGTTCACAATAAGACTGTAATTTCTAAATTTACTGTCAAAACAGTGCTACCACAGAAAAACTGCTGGGATATTTTCTGGTTCAATTTCACAGCATTGTATTGCATTATTTCATTGTAAATATTGTATTAAGTCTATCCACCGCAAATTACATGAACCGCGCAGAATTGTGGGACCTGCTGCAGATTTTCAAGATTTTAACGATGGATCACTCTGCAAAGAGAAGATCAAATAAGTTTCTTCTAAGGTAATTATCCTGCTTTCCACCTTTGTTTTCACTACACATTGACACTTTATAGATAATGAAGACTTTTTTTAAGCCAAAGTCATTATTAGCAGTTTTTACAAATGTATGTCCCAGCAGATCTGATACAAAAACAATGAGGTTGTTTGGCTCATTTATTCTGAGCTACTATAAAAGCTAGCTTAAGCTTTCACTTAAGACGAATATTATCCACTCCACAGAACATCTGAGGCAAATCATTTATAGCTTAAGACTAAGACTGTTGAGTTTGCATGTTCTTCCCGTGTATGCGTGGGTTCTCTCCAAGTACTCCAGCTTCCTCTCACTGTCCAAAGACATGCATGTTAGGTTAATTGATCACTTTCAATAGTTCCTAGGAGTGAATGGTTGTCCGTCTCTTTGTGTTGGCCCTGCAACAGACTGGCGACCTGTCCAGGGTGTACCCTGCCTCTCGCCTGATAATAGTTGGGATAGGCTTCCATGACCCTGAATTGGAAAAGTGGTACAGAAAATAAATGAATAATTGCTTTACTTTTATAGAATTTAAAGTCTGTGTAAAGGGAATTCTGCAATTTTCTTACAAATACATTATGAAGGCCATAAATGTATTGTTATAAACGTGTGAAAAGCCTCCCAGCCAGTAATCCCTTAACAGCCCCCCCCCCCCATATGCCAAAAACGCCTGAAAAATGCATACCAGAATTAAATTAGCTGCTGCTCTTGAACCCTTTGGAGTACATGCAAAAGCTTGGCCTCTCTGTAAAGATAACACTCTGAATTTTCACTTTGGGCTTTCAAATTCATTGTAACTTTAACTAGCATGTAGTTACTTAATTGGGAACACACAGTAATCAAGCTTTTTTTTTTCCCTCGCCTGATTTTTTTTTTTAATTTAGTTAAGTAGCTGCACACAGAAATATGGAGATAGGAACTGGATAATCACATGAGGCTGTGGCATGAAGGTTTATCTGTTACCAGTTCTGATTTGGTGACAATAGCATCAAAAAGGACAAGTATATGGGTGTTTTTATGTGAATATGTTCAGGCGCTATCCAGAATTTTCCATTTGGAGACTCAAAATGTGTCCCTTTGTATAACAAGCTTTACAAAGCTGTAAGTCCAGAATGCTTCAACATACAGTCATCATTGAGATCTCCAATGAAAGGTGGTACCAAGAGCAGGGCTCCAGACTAAGTTTTTTTACTAGGAGCACAGTGGCCCCTAACTTAAATTTTTAGGAGCGCAAGAAGAAAATTTAGGGGCGCACACTGAAATCAACTTACAACGCAAATGTTCACATTTTCTCTCATTTTCACTGAATTACTGATTAATACTTGAACAATAAATGCAAAAACTACAATGTTCACAGGTCACAGCACATTCATGTTTCAGACGGCTCTGTGTTTACTCTAAGTCCCATGTTTTAGTTGTGTGGTGCCAGGTCCCTGGATGTTGTGGGTAGTGATGCAACAGATCAATGACTTCATGGTTTGAAGCAGTTTACAGTTTTTGAGTCATGGATCGGATCACCAAAAAGGAGAGGAAAAAGTCCAAGACAAATTTACCTCTATTTATTTGTTTCAGTATTTTTGCCCATTAAAAATATTAAACTCAAGACTCATTCCACTCAGATATATAAAAATAGATTAATGATAAAGAAATTATGATAAAAGGACCAGTCACAGATGACAGAATTGCAAGGTCATGCATGATGTCACCAGTTCACGTGATAACAATCATGATAAAGAGGGCTGGATTAAAGTCCTGTGGTCCATGATGGACAAAAACCCACTCAGACCCCCTGATGATTGACTTCTAATCTGGTGTCACTGATAATTCAGCCATCGCAAATCTGCGGGGCTTTTATTTTGAAATTCACCGGATGCTTTACACTACTTCCGTGTCTGATTTCCTGTCTGGTCCTGGCTACACGGCTACACTGCTTAGAGCTTGACGCGTTGGAAGCATGTGCTGTCATAAACAGACCCGACACCGCAACCAGACACCGATCACTTCTGTTGCGCCGGTGTGGAGTTAAACTGTGACTGAAACGGTCGTGTAGTGAGGCAGCACCCACACACGGAGCCGGTGTGAAAGTCCGTCAGCAAAAAAACGGCACATTTTATTGGTCACACATGCGTGAGTGTATTAAAAATGTACTCGCTACAGCTCACATTTCAGTCGCAAAATGTGACCATTTGGTCGCAGTCTGGAGCCCTGAAGAGGCATCCTGCTGCATATTCAGATTCACTCTGAGCATTATCAAAACAAAGTAAGTAATCTAGAAACACAATAAAATGCTCATTTTCATAAAGTGCATTATAATAAGAGTCAGAATATATGTCTGTTTACATTATAATGTAAATAATATAATGCCATGCTATGCAATGTCAACATAAAGGAAAAATAAAAAACACCACAACACAGAAAACTTTTTACATACTTGCAATTTTTCATGAACTGACCAGGACTGAAAACTACTACTACTAATTTTCAACAGAAATTTTACAGTGCAGTCTGATCAGAAGGAGAGAAGCTGCTGCAACACTACCATCACCAGACCATTAGCTTTTATCCACATGCAGGCAAAATCCACAAACCTGGGGGTCTTGTGTTATAAACAGAGACCCCCAACTTTCAAACAGACAGGTTTCACTTCTTTAGTGTCCAAAAACACCACCATGAATACGCCCGCAGTAAAAGAGCGCAGTAGAAAGTCAAGCTGCGATTGAGAAAGCACCCCTTTCCCCAACCAGGCAAACATCGACACGTTTTCATGTCCTTACTTTTTAGAAATTATCCCCATCTAAATAGCTTATAAACACACAGTAACTGCAGGTAGAAGTTTCCACTTACTGGTCCAGTCCAGAGCGCCTCCTTTGCCAAACGCTTCCTCCTCTACTGAGCCCGGACGCACACATGCTGCTCTGCTCCGAGTAATTCCCTTCAGCAACTCTTCAGCACTTCAGCAGCGCATTTTCGTTCTTCGGCATGTTTTTTTCCCCACGTTTATACTGAAAAAGTGCACAATACGGGGCTTCTTCCGCTTTTACGCACAGAAGCGCATGTATAAAGGAGTTTTCAGGCCGAGTTACGCAGGAGCACAGAGAAGCCATCTTGCTATCCAGGTAAACAAAATACACATGGCCATGACGGTAATTTCATTGGCTATGGATCACCGCGAACATCCGGGAATTTTCGCCAAATTCGTCTCATCCGGTTAGGTAGGAGGTGAAAACATCGCTTCGTTGCATAGGGGAGCCACTGAATTACCTGCTTCATTACTCGTCAATCTTCGTTTATTCTACTTTGGAAATACCGAGAAGTCCCGCTGTGTCTGGCTGCCATAAACAAATCTATCACACGGACAAGAGAAGATGTTTGTTCCAGTTCCCAAAACAACAGAAAAAAGTCCCGAACAACATGCTAAGTGGCTAGCTGCTATCAAGCCCATAAATGCTGACAGTTCACGCTGGAAACCATGGAAACATCTAACAATATGTTCGGATCACTTTGTGACTGATAAAAAAAGCATATAATGTGGTCTTACTTTTTAAACCCTGTAGTTGTTTTTGTACAGATGATAGAAAACAGCATTAAATCAGTGGATGTACAGAATCACAGCGCCGCCCGCTGTTCCCGTCTCCTCAGGACTGTTAACGATTACGTTCATCCAGATTACTGCCATCAATGTTCCCACATAAGAATAAAAGCATAAAAAGCGGCAGAAAGGCATTTGCAGCATTATAAACATGCACAGTCATAACCAGTTATATACAGATAAGACTGCCGGTAATTTATAGCTTTATCAATGAGAGTAAACTCCTGAGAAGTACATCAAAGAAATACCACAATTTCTTAAAAATCCGGGGAAAATTTATATTCTATAAAAAAAATAAATGGCTTGAACACGGGGCTTACCTGATGAAACCAAATACATCATGAGATCGGGAAACTGATCATCAGGCTGTTATGTACAGGTAGGTTCGTCTAACCAGGCTGTAGCAGCAGAAGATGGGCATTACTGAGTCCAACAGATACTAGTTTAGCTTCGTATCTTCTTCTAGCGTCGGCAGTAAGACTTTCAGTATAACTGGACGTCAGTTCTATAATATTTCAAAGACAGACCGGCGGAGAAAAAAAATTAAAAAGAGTGCAAAAGCAGTTTTTGAGGCTCATAGTCCATCAGACGCCGTTCAAATACGAAGCATGTTTTCACCGGGACCAGCTTCGTGGTCACATGAATTCCGGGTTGTGACGTAGGCTCGCGCTGATCCATACGTGCATGTCAGAGCTAGCGTCAGACCTGATGGGCCAGATCTGTAAGCATCAGATTACAAAGCCCACCCACCACGTGAGGTAGAGTTTGGTGGATATTATTGGTGGAGGAGAGACCATAGATCCACCCAGTTGGTCAAATGAGACGTCAATCAAAAGGGATGCCTCTCCTGGTCCGTCGGACGCTGTAGTATTCTCGGGAGCGAAACTGCCAACATCCGGTATGCGCGCGCAACTAGCAACGCGTAGCGCGGTGAAAACAAACGGTTGCCATACTGGAAATGTGTTATGTTTCGCCACTTTTTTCGGCGAAAAAGTAATTTGAATCATGCCGAAGAGCTGTGAGGCGGTGTTTTGCACTGCACATAACTACCAAGAAGGCGGCAGGCTGTCTTTTTACAAGTTTCCGTCACGTAAAAGATCACCCGAGCGCCGTGATCGATGGATTAATTCAGTGAAGAAAGTGAACAGAGATGGCAGTGTGTGGAGCCCTAGCAAGCATCTTGTATTGTGCAGCAAGCACTTCGTGACAGGTTAGAAAAATAGAATAAGTTGCAATAACACTTACAAATAAGTATTAGCCTTCAACTCTCAGATATAAACCATAAGCATTAACATTATCTGTCTTGACTATCAGTTGACAGTCTGGTATGCTCACTTCATTTATATTTGTTATTTTGCCATCTACATGTTTTTGAAAAAAATAGATAAAATATTTATTTCAATTAAGTAATTAATATTTCAAAGCACAATTTGACACTCAGGTAATCTCTTTATTTTTGTTTTTAGGCAAGCCGAGCAAGGATCCAACTCATCCCGACTATGTGCCTTCACAGTTTCTTCATAAGCCAAACAGTGAGGCCACAGGAAAGAGAAATTTGAAACGCTATGAGAGAAGAGAGGACTTGAAACGTCGCAGACTGATCAAAGAATTCCATTGTCCTGAAAGTTCCAGTGGTGAACCATGTGGTGAACATGAGTCATTTGGTAAACAGCTACTGAAAGCTGGAGCATCACCAGCAGAACAGCTCCAGACTGATGGAACATCTGAGCCCATCCTCACAATTGAAGAAACAACACCCAGCTGTAGTGACCAGGACTGTGTCAACTGCAAAGCCAGGGACATGGAGATAAACATGCTACGAGAGGAACGAGATTCTGCCAGAAAGAATGCCGCTCAGCTGAATCAGCAGGTGAATTCCTTCCGTCTGTCAGCATCAAGCATCAAGGACAACAGCAAGCGCAGCAAGTTTTTGACTGGTCTGTCATACTCTGTCTTCATGAAGACATTCACATTCTTAATGAGTCTTGTACCTCAAGTGGCGCACAAAACCAGCATGCCATATATAGATCAGTTTTTCATCACACTGGTAAAATTACGTCTGGATCTACCATTCGAGTTCCTGGCTTGTCAGACTGGATATGCAGAGTCTACACTCTGTGGATATTTCTGGAAATGGGTGGATATATTTTATTGCAAACTAGGATCTGTGGTGATAAGGTGGCCTGATAGGGATGCCATCATCGCAACACTTCCAGGGCAGTTTAAGCAGCATTTTCCACGACTCACATGCGTTATTGACTGTTTTGAGATTTTTATTGAACAGCCCAAGAACTTACATGCAAGAGCACGTACCTGGTCTAATTACAAGAAGCATAATACTGTGAAATTCTTAATAGCATGCACACCTTTGGGTGCTGTGTCCTTCTTGTCCAAAGCTTGGGGTGGGCGTGTGTCGGATGTTGAACTTGTGCGCTCAAGTGGCTTCATAAATCGCAAGTACCATCTGCCTGGAGACCAGATCTTGGCTGACAGAGGGTTTACACTACAAGATGACTTTGCTGCCCACTGTTCTGCAGAACTCATCATTCCAGCATTCACAAGAGGAAAATCACAACTATCAGCACAGGATGTGGAAACCACACGGCAGTTGGCAGCAATCCGCATCCATGTGGAACGTGTCATTGGACTGCTTAAGAACAGGTTCCGTATACTCCAAGGCACTCTTCCCATCACAATGATAAAGTCCCTAAAAGACGAAGTGGATGAGGACTGTGAGTTGTCAGCCATTGATAGGATTCTTGGCTGCTGTGCCATATTGGTAAACCTAGGTGATGGCATTATTTGTTGATGAGACAGTATAATAGAGAGCACTCCGGACCCTATAATAGGGAGCAGTGCCTTTACCAGTACCTGATGAGGCATAGCAATTTTTGTTCATGTTTAATAATTAAAAAAAAAAGAAAAAAATGCTCACTGAATGTAAATATTCCTAAATCAATGTACATATAAGTATATAACCTGTTGCAAGTCAGGAAATATTTCTGCACTCACTCTTTATATAACAAATGTGTAAATATTTAATACTTATTTTAATATCTAGTACTTTTATTGAGACAAAAAGTTGTTTTCACACTTGATTCTCCTATTGTAGACTTTATTGTTGATAGTATTGTTTAAGAAGTAATTTTTTTGCTGTTAATTGCATGTCCCCCCCCCCAAAAAAAATAAAAAAAAAAAAAAAGCAAAATCAAATTCATATGACTTACGCATTTTATTTTTCAATAACAGGCAGTCTGCTCTATGTTCACAAAATTTTTACAGTTGCGCTGAATTCTTGCACTTCTTGCAGTACCACTTGCCCTTTGGCACTGTTTTCCTCCTGGGCCGAATGCATCCAAGATGCACCCACTGGTATGGACACGCTGCCCCATCACAGCCTACTAGCACCATATGTGGATCTTCATTGTCTGGATCAGCAGGCACCTGACAGTAGCAGTAGAGTTGGCGGTCCTGATGAGAGGGAGCCTTCTCATCAAGTGCAGCCTTGGTACACTCCATTTTACGGGTCAACAGTTCAGGTGCAATGTGCTTTACCCAAAACCGATCAAATTTTCCTGTCATATTGTCAATAAAGCCCTGGTCTTGTTTCACCATGTTGATGCATATTTCTCCACTGGCACGAACAACAAATAAACAGTACTCCACATTGTACACAAACATCTGCAACTGTATTTGGGCAAAGTACCTGTGTGTGTTTTTGATCTTGCCAGAAGGGTCCAAGCATGAGCTAGTTTGGTTGGAAAGCATGTCACTGACAGAAGAGTTCCGGAATGTGTATGGGCATTTTATTTCCAAAACACCCTCTCCATGACATGTACACTTGACTATGCCATCTGCACTAGCTGCCAGCCAAGGCTTGTCTTGAGATATCCGCATACCAACAGCTGTAATTTCCACATTCTGATGAATATGGGGTAGTGTGGCTTGCAACTCTTCAAATGTCACCTTTTCAAACTTGCGACCATATTGTGCAGCAGGAACAGGGAGAGGGATATCACTGTCTGATGTGATCTTCCGTATAAGGGAATGGGATGGGTGTTCAGGATCTGTGTGGAGCACATCGTAGGCAGTTGATGATGTTATCCTTCCAGCCCGATGCCTGTACCAGACCAAGGTCTGACTCTGCTGAGTTGTAATTTTTTGCAGATGATTTATCTGCTCCAGAGTGACATGCAAGTCTTGTTGTAGACTGTCACACATTGCAGACAATTCATTGGATGGCAGGTTTGCATTTTCCTCATCATAGAAGTCGCGCAAAGGCTGAGGGAGGGTGGGTTGAGGGGCTGCTACCGATGACTTAAAATTCTGACAAGTGTCAGAGTAGGTGTGCAGCATGATGGGTAATGTATCCTCTTCTGTACACATCAACTGCACGAACTTCTGCGTAGTATCTTCATCCACAGGCCTCAGGTCTGCAGTTTTCCGCCTTTTGCGTGGACAGCTATCAGCTTTGGACCTTGCCTCATCCCGGTAAAACTGGATGTCTGCGACTGGCGCTGGTTTGATGTCTTTCACAAAGCAGGCATTCCATGAACAAGGAAGGTCAGTACAGGCCTGCTTTGTGTACCCGTTCCTAACAGCTGCCTCAATCTTAAAGAGCAAAGCACCGACATGTGAACACGACTCGCCCAATCTGAAACAAGGAAAAAGAAAAAAAAAAAAAACATGAATAATTTTTTTTTTTAAATAGAAAAACAAACAAAAAACAATTTCTTAAGTGGGACCAGTGAAAAAAACGAAAGAAAGCTTAGTGTAAGACTTACCCAGCCATACAATCACAATGTGCTGCCATCACTGTACCATCATCACAAATGGCCACCCATGGGTTGTGCATCTTGTCGGTAACACGCTGGGAGGGCCTCACTCCACCACGAAGAATGTGGTTCCCACAATCCGTTTTCATGTGGTACACTGTTTGCACCCATCCAGAACGGAAATAGATGTGAGCATCCAAACTTTTGTTGCTCTTCATATTTTGGCTGGTATACACCCCTGTTAGTAAAAAAGGTAAATTTGATCACATTCATGCCAACTTTTAGATGCTGTGTATGTATGTATATATATATATATATATATATATATATATATATATATACACACACATACACACACACACATATACAGATATACAATTCCATTTAGTAAAATTTTCTAAGAGTTTTTTTTTTCTTCTTGAAATTAACTATATAGACCAGACATTTATTTTATGCAATGCCAAATTATAAATATTAAATACAATTCACGAAAACAATTTAGTGTTGGTAGTTCCATCAAGGAAGCACATTTCAGTTATACACACCTGGGGAATTAACCAAATAGTTGAAGAGATCAGGGTACTGTAGGTCAGGCCATCTTGTTGGATCATCTACCCAAAAATCCCCCGGTAGGCGATATGGACAGTCGGATAATCCAACCAATGCCATCTTAGTGGTGTACCTATGCCTGGCTTCATTGCCGAGTGTCTCCGTGTAGCCATAGGACATCTCGAGAAGCACAAATAGACGTCGTTTATGGACTATTTCGCTTTCGTCTCACACGCGTCTGGCCTTTGTTTTCACCGCGGCAGTTTGGCTTCCGGTAATTTCAGACCGGATGTGCGTCAGCATGCTCCCCCTAATTGAAATATGATACAGTTAACAGATTTTATAAGACTTTATTTTGAAAATAAGTAAAAAACGGCCCGTGGGCGGGCCAGGGCAGTTAAGGGGTTAAAAGTTGAATTGTGGAGCTAGACTAAAAACTGCGTTTCAGGATTTTGTCGGTGGGACTAAAAGGGTGGCCGCGTGTCGCGATAACCCCGCCCCCTGCTGCTCAAGCGGTATAAAATCGTTCAGCCCCGCTGTAGCAGTTGAACCGCTAGCTAACTTGTCACACGTAGCTAGCATCAACGAGAGTTTGCTACTAGCTTATGAGCTAGCTTGCCAATTATGCTTCATTCACGTTCATACATTTTCCCTGGATGCCACAATATGCAAGGTAGCAGTCTGGTGTCTTTACTAAAATTTTCAAAAGATGACCTGTAAAAAGAACTGGATGGATTTTGTACAGAGGAGCCTCTGTGGACTGGAGACATCAGGATCACCACCATCACTCGCCTCTGCAGTGCCCACTTTACTCCAAATAGTTTTACCAACTTCCAGGACATACAGTTGGATTTATCGGCTGACGGTTGGTGCTGGTCGACCGCACCGACCCTCTCCCTCCCTCCGGCTGTCATCCCCCGGTCATCACCGCTGCTGCCTGCAGCCTCTTCCCCACCGGAGGGATTCCGCCCCCAACAAACAGCTACAGTAAGTTACCTTGTGTGCTTATGTTGGAAATATTTTGCGAGTTGGTGATTTAATGCACAGTAACTTTACTAAATGTTATAAATGTACAAATCCATAACGTGATTTTATATCGTGTATCTACTGCTGTCATGCCCATGTACTGCTAGCTAACATTAGTGCATTAAATCATCATGTAATATCATAACTCGTTTCCTAAGTGTAGCCATCAGACAGCATCGTTAATCTACAGGTGATCTTTTATTTACACAAAGCTTCTCAGCAAGTTTTACCCCTCACAACTGATAGACAGGCACAGGCGCATGGCCGTAGTTACCACCGGGGAAGCTCCGTATTTTTCCAGCTATGTGTGTAATAATATTCATAGAATAAAATCTTTTCCACGATTTGGTCAGCTGAGAAGACTAGTGAGTTGCAGATGGAAACGTGGATATAAAACCCTCCCATAACGGCTACTTATAGTGTAGAGGGGGTGTTTACTCTTAATCTAATTCTTATATTATTATTATCATCATCATCATCATCACCAATAAAATAAACACAGTAGAAAGTAACTAAACTGGCATGACGGGTCGGAGCTACTTCCTCCACCTGCTGCCTTCATATGTGAAATAAAGCAGAGAGCAGCGCTGCAGCACGTCGCTCCTTCACTGATCACTGATCAATAAGTCAGAACCGTCGCAGTGGAAATATTCTAGTTTTACATGTGGCTAAAACAGGAAACATCTTCACTGTTTATGAGCCACACAGAACACACACACGAAGGAAAGGTGGTGTGGGGAGGAGGAGGAGGAGGAGGTGCTGCTAGAGGGGGAGATGGACTGAAGTCCTTTTTAGCAGCATGCAGTTGAAGCCAGGTTAAAAAAAAAAAAATCAAATAAATAATACTGTTTGACAAGATGGACAACAACATCAATAAGTCTGATTTGGTTACCTGTAATATTTCAGAAAGATGTAGGTCTGAATAGAGAAACTGAGCAAGGTGGAGATTATTTTATTATGACATTTGTTGTAAATATTATTTTATAAATGCTTCTGATAAACTGGCAGGAGAGAGGGGAGGAAAAAGGAATAGGGCAAAAAGAAAGGTGGAAAGGAGATGAGAAAGAGGACATGATTTATGTAAAACATAAATTCACTTCATTTTGGTCTCTTTAGATTAGTGGGTCTGAACATGTGGTGGACCTCAGAGTACTGCATCTATGACTGGCTCTGGTCCTGATGAGGAGTAACTGTAACATTATTATCAGAATAAAATGACTGTATGAAGGAAGTATGAAAAGCAAGAGTACCCATTACTGTAAAATGTTGGTATTTCACTATTATACTGCATTTTTAAGATTAATTTCACTCTTGCATAATTCTGCTCATTTAGGCAACTTTGAAATATAAACTAGCATAACAGAAAAATGCCCAAGTAATGTACTTATACAGTAAGAGTAAAGAAATTCACTGACATTGTGCCACAGCAAGATTTGTTTGACAATTCATTTTTACTGTTATCTGTTTTGACACAGAGCATCGTCCAATCATGAGAGAGAGAAAGAGAGAGAGAGAGAGAGAGAGAGAGAGAGAGAGAGAGAGAGAGCATGCCGGTGTGACAACAAACACGTGGAAACCGGAAGAATTCAGGTCTGTTCAGAGATTAAGTTCTTACTTTGTCTTTTTGAATGTCTGTGGTTTTGCCATATTTTAGGTCTGCACATCATAGTTGTTGGAGAAAACACTCATTCATTAATCATTTTAAAATCCTATCATTAAGTTACGAATAGTCAGGGGTTAATAAGATGTTTTCTTTTACTATTTCTACAGTCAGGAAGTACAACAAAGAAAAATTCTCTCTTGTATTACATTACTCTATCTCTCTTACACATATTTAACACAACACACAAAGTCTTATCATGATCATATTTTGAATACAAGACCGGCGATAATACAGGCTAGTTAGTTGATAGTAATTAAGTAAAAATCTATAAAGCACATTTCACAGATGAAAATCATTAAGTGCTGTACATAATATGAGAAATAAATGGTACAACAAAATTACATAATAAACATATTGAAAAGAAAGATAATAGAAAACATAAAATCATAAAACCCAGTCAATCACAATCAAATCAGCCAAAAGCTTTCCTGAATAAATACGTCTTCAGCTGCTTTTTAAAAGATTCCACCCAGTCAACCACACAGAGGGCGATGTTTTCATCTCCATAATAATATGCATAATTCCAAACACTTTACCCCGCTGAAATCATTTTGGTACCACTTGGCAATAAGGTATAGACCTACATTTGCTAGAGAGACTAGATTTTAAATAAGCAGTTGACAAAAAAAATTCTATTTTTTTTTTACATTTTGCAAAAAGATTAGATATTAATTACTCAAACAGTACGCTATGTTTGTGCTCTCTATTCTGTCTTTTTAGAACATCAGTGAGCTAATGAACCTCCTTTTTTAACAGGTCATCATTGACCTTGCACCCTGCGTGGCTGAAATGAAAGCAGTGGCTGTTTCTGGATTCCTGTGCGGACAGTAGAGCGACCCGAGAAGGCAGATGCCAACCATGGTCCAGGTTCAGCTTTCCAGGTGAGGTGGGAAAGAGCCAAGTTAAAAAGAAGCAAGTTGTGACACACGCCGTTACGCAAGAATGAATTTACTAGAAGTGTGTTTAAACATTGCTCTTTTTTTCAGTTCATTAGTTTTAGTGTCATATAAGATATAAACTGCTTATTCTAACAACAGCAACAAATACAGAAAACAAAACTGAAAACATTAATTATCTTTGCAATGAATATTATATACAATTTTTGTTATATCTTACCAAACTTGCACAATTCTAACACACTGGACTTTAACTGGGAGGTTTAAACCCAGCACACTCAGCCTCTATGTCTGGGTACTCCTGATGTATGTGGCAGACAACACAGGAAGGGACAACAACCCGGTTGTCCTTTCCCGGTGTCCCAGCCCGGGACACAAAACCTCTGTAAGCCAAATAATGAGCACGTCTGTTATTACAAAAAATATGATACTTTTATACTTATCTATGTGGTGTTTTTGCTCTGTTGTCCTGGGTAGTAAAAATTGACACCGGTGCTCTTTTTAAACAGTAAATGATTTATGTTGTCTTTGTAGATGAACTAATGAAGTAAAAAAAAAAAAAAAAAAACTTCCTTTTCTCTCCCACTGATGCTCATGTCTTACAGATGGAGACCCCAAAAGAAGAGTTTGAGCCATGATCCTGCAGTCTGCATCATCATTTTGCCTCAGTGGATGGGAAATGATGCGGACAGCAGTTTTGTTATTATAATTATTACTAATCCAGATTATTTCCACCATCACACAGCTACGTTTTCAGAGAGACTAATCATCTAGATTTCTTGTAAAATGTCAAGTCATACAGGGGGTTTACATTATTCGTGTCCATTAGATGACATCACAAATACGGCTGGAGCAACTGTGCAAGTTGGTCCTGAACCTTCCCAGTCTCTGAACCTGTCATGTCATTTGAGCAACACAAATGTAATTACACATCTGAAATGGATGAAGGGTGATGCAGCGTGGCTCCTCTGGCTCCACATCTGTTCTGAACCTGTAGGAGTGTGTGTAATAGGTGTTTCAGTACTTGGTATCTAGCATGATACTGGTTGTATATTCATACTTTGAGTGATTACCGTGGAATACTCACTTTTTAATTGACACCCAGCATTGATCTCTGCAGCAGATGTTCTCCTGCTCTGTAGGCATGGTTCTGCATCCTCCACAGGTGCACTTATACAGCAAGTATAATGTCAATCACCATGCGACTGATGTTGAGGATTTCAGTTGTCAGTTCTATATTATGAAGCATGTTCCAGCAAAATGATCTAAACCCTTGAAGCATAATGTGTTGCAAGTGCAGCAAGCCACATGAAGCAATCAGAAGACATACAGGTATGTGTTGACTGAAACTAGGTAGTGTTACTTTTGTATAGTCCTTTATTACTGATGGTGAAAGCCACCACAGCAAAGTGAAAACGGGAGCATATCAGTCTACAACAAGAAAGACTCCTTACAAAATAATTTAGTATAGGTGTTTTAGGTTAGCCAGGTTAGCCATGTCCACTGTAGTTTACCTACTTTATTTACCTATATTTGTTGTAAACTCTGCTTCCTTCAAAGAGGTGGGTACTAACATGGGTTTACCATCCACTAAAGCCTAACAAAGAAATGCTATCACTCCATTAGCGTCGAGAGAATTAGCCTGTAATGAAAGAGTAAGTCATAAAGATAGTGCAACGCAGAGGATGACTGCTAGTTTAATCTGTGACTTTACAGACAAACATATTTGGTAGAGTGTCAAAATATGCTTTGTTACATATTATTTAGACAGTGTGTTGCCTAACTTTATTTGGCTAGGCTACTAGTTATCAATACAAAGTTCTGCCAACGACCACAGAGGAAATAAATAAGTTACCATTCTGATGTAAACCGTGAAGAACGAGGCTTATCATCACAGAGGTCAGTGTCTCGCTTTGGTGGCTCAAACAAGTCGGGCTTCGGCAGTCCGGCTGCAGACTGTTGTCTTCCGTTGTCTTCTGCCTGCACAGCACACTGGGGCGGGAACGCTCCTGCTCAAGCCCGGATTAAGGAAGCAGGGGTCCCTGGGCACAAAGTCTTGAAGGGCCCCTCCAATCACAACCAAAAGGACATCATATACAATGTCCATCATTCCGATTTTACACCGCATCATTGTAAACAACATTTCTCAGCTGGTAGCAACAACATGAAAACACTACACTGCGATCAAACTATAGCGCATGTAGATATCTGGTGTTTCTTTGCGTCTTTTTTGTCTTCCTCCTATCTCTTTCTTTCTCTGTCCTCCTCTTATGTCTTTATAAACTATCAGCCAGATGACGACAGACCAGCTGTCCTCACATCTCACATCATGAAAGTCCTGCAGAAGCTGTCATTGGCTCACCTCAATAAGCAGTCAACATCTCTCAGGATCTGTTCCAGTCTGCATACCATAATTTTCTTGAGGTTGAAAGCACCATCATCTACCTGCTTCAGAGATCTCACTCTCATCTGGACCAATCAGGCAGCACTTTGAGGGTCATGTTCTTTGATTTCTGAAGTGTTTTTAATACGGTTCATCTGCTTTGTTCCAGCATGTGAGAAGCTCCATCAGTTCCAGATGGATTCCTCCTCCACCACCTGGATCTCTGACCAGCTACCAAACAGACCACAGTGTGTCTGGGATGGAGGTCAGCAGCACTGGAGCACCACAAGGCACTGTACTCTCACCATTTCTGGTCAGTCACTTAATGAGATGGTGCAGAATCAGCTCATCTTCAACACAAACACAACATGAGAGATGATCGTAGACTTCAGGAAGAACTGGAGTAATTTATTTTCTATAAATTCTATAACTCAGTATTCCTAGCTTGATGGATAAGCTTTCATCTGATATAGTCAAAGTTCTCTGTTTTATCTTCAACATGATGACAGGAAAAATTGAAACTACTAAATCTCTCAAGATTATTTTTAGGTTTGATAATAAAAATAAAAGTGATACATAAGACAGTAAAGTCATAAATAGAAAATTATACAGCAGTTTTAGTCAAAGCCAATAAGAAAAATTGCCCCAGCTATTGAAAATAAATGTAAATCTGATTTCTGGATGGTTTCTTTCCTTTTTTACGTATTTTCTCAACATTAATCTGTCCAGGTTTGATGGTGTCTGAAAGATCCTCAGTTTGCCTAAATAAGCACACAAAAACATCTGTTTGTGGACAGGTATTACTTTTTTTATGACTATTTGAGGTTTTGATGAAAGGCCAAATTGTACCTTTTACAAAGAGATAGTAGAGGGGAAAACATTTCGGCATTAGAGGGTCAAACATGTTTTAAACATCTTATCCTCCTCGGATTGTCCATAGGAACTGTACTCTAGGTCCTTCTCAACCGATCAGTCTTTTCATGAAGTGAAGTTAAAAACAGACACTTTCCGTTGGAGGTCAGTTTCAGCAGCTGTAACACGTCTTGGCACTTCTGCTCATGATGAGCTGGAAACCTGATTTCTGATCCCTCATAGCTCTGAACAAGGTCAATCAATCAGTTTCTGTTGAGAGCCGAGTAAAAAAGACACAGATGGGGCTAGAAAGACAAGCCGTGTATGATTGATTTAGATCTTAGTGGGAGAAGTGGAACACTGATGGCATCCACTGTCATTTTGTGCCCACTCACCTTTGATTTTCAGGATTTACTGAAGGAAAATCTAATAGATAAAATACAGTGAATTGACCTGGACCTTCAGGACTGGGCTGTCAGGACCAACATTGCCCTCTAAAGCCCCGTTTCCACCCGCGGGTCTGGGTCAGGTCGGGCCGGGCCAGGCCGGATCGGGTGGGTTTGGGTACGGATGTGTTGATTTCACGCTGTGTCCCCACAGCAACCTGTACCCTTATTCTGGAGGCGGAGAATTAGCTGGACAGCGCTGCTACGTGATTGTGTGACATCATCGCCGTGTAACGCCGTTTAACCAAAACACCGGCGCCACACGTGACAGAAACAGAAAGGAGTCACCCCGGCTTTGTTTTTACGCTGGGTCACGCGGGAAGTGGCGGATTTTTCAATGAATCAGCTGATTGCTGTGTATAAGCTCCACCTCTTTGGTCCGGATCGGTTAGATCAGTACCCCTACCGAAGGGTGCCAAAAAAGTAGTCCGGGTCGGGTCGGATATAAGGGTACCCGTCCCAGTTTTTATCTGTGGAGACGCAAAAAAACGTGGACCGATCCGGCCCGACCCGACCCAGACCCGCTGGTGGAAACGGGGCTTAAGATCTAATTAATAAACACAGTTACCAAGTTCTAAAATTACCAGGGATTTTTTGTCAGTGTGGGGAGCAGCTTGCCGGGTATCTCCGCTCACCATTAATACAAGACTGTGCCAGAGCCTGTTTGCTCGACCAGGCCTCGATCTTATGAAGGTTAGTTTTGCCATCATTGTTACAAGCATGCGATCTCACTAACCGAGGCCTTGTCACATAATCGGCACGGTTTAAGCGGCTCCGGGGAATTTCAAATGGAATTAATTTTAATATCTGTCAGTGCTATGGATTTCAAACGCATCATAAACAGAAGATTTTTAGAGGGGTTTTATCTAGCAATCATTCATCATTTAGGACCGATGGAAAAATTAAAATGAAATTTGTGGAATGATAATAATAATAATAACTACCAAGCATTACTAATGCATCAAGACCTTGCACAATATCTGCATATGAATGCTTCTGGCTATTTTCGGATTATTCATAATGGTTTGGTGAAACTGGTTCCAAAGTTAATGCTTGTAAATGATCATAAACATTATCAATAAAGATCACAGATGCCAGAATGTCATTGTAACCATTGTAATCATCAGGAATCATTGTAGTTTATTTCCAGTTTTAGATCAAATTAAATCAAGATTCTCCACGTTTCATGCTTGTTAAGTGTCATTGTGAGGGAGGGACATATGGGGAACTGAGCTCCTTGGTGGAGGTCTGCGCTCTCTGAATGCTTTTCTAGTCAGTCAGTCTTTCTATCTGTAGCTATCTATCTGCTCAAATGAATAAAGGGAAATGGCTCAAAGTCAGTCACACTTCTGGGATATCAATCTCCCAGTTTAGAAGCAACACTGATTGCGAATCGATTTTACCTGCTTTTTACAAATGGAACTGACAACAGGTGGAAAAGAGAGGCAATTAGCAAGTCAACCTGTTCTGCAAGTGGTGGCCACAGATCATTTCCTTCTTCATCCTTTCTGGCTGATATTTGGGCACAAATGCATTTTGCCAACGCCCTCAGAGGTAACAAGAAGCGGTTTCTGCAACCTACAGAAGTTGCTCAGGTAGATCAGCTCATCCAGGATGACACATCAGTGTGTGCTGTAGGAATGTTTGCTGTGTGGAGAGCATGGAGGAGATACCAGGAGACAGGCCAGTATAGCAGCATAGCAGGGCATGGGAAGGGGGCCCTAGGAAGACAATAACCCAGCAGCAAGACCTCTATCTTCTTTGTGCATGGAGGACCAGAAGGGGCACTGCCAGAATCCTTTAAAATGACCTCAAGCAGGCCGCTAATGTTACTGTATGCCCAAACTGTCAGAAACAGACTGCATCAGGGTGGTATGAGCACTGGATGTCCACTGGTGGGTGGTGCTTATAGCCCAACACCATGCAGGGCGATTAGCATTTACCAGACAACACCAGGATGAACAGATTTACTGTTGGCAACCTGTACTCTTCACTGATGAGAGCAGGTTCATGTTGAGCACGTGACAGATGTGAGATGAGATCTGCTCATTCTGCTGCCTTCAACATCTCCAGCATGACCAGTTTGGCAGTGGATCAGTGATGGTCTGGGGAAGCATATCTTTGGAGGTCCTCACAGACCCCCAGGTGCTTGCCAGAGGTACCCTGGCTGCCATTAGGTACTGGCACAAGATCCTCAAACTCATTGTGAGACCTGCTGCAACAGTGGAACCTGGGTTCCTTCTGATGCAGGACAATGCTTGGCCTCACATACCTGGAGTGTGTCAGCAATTCCTGCATGATGAAGCCATTGTTCCTCTGGACTGGCCTGCCCATTCACCAGACCTGAATGCAATCCAGCACAACTTGTCTTGTTCCATCCACCATCACATCACACCACAGACTGTCCAGGGGTTGACTGATGCCCTGATCCAGGTCTGGGAGAAGATCTCTCTGGAGAACATCCATTGTCTTATCAGAAGCAGCTCAGATGTTGCAGGGAATGTGTACAGGCATACAGAAAATATTTCTTGCTACTGTGGCAGGACAAAGGAGGGCCCGAGTAGGATTTGATCCCCAGACTTCCAGTGCGCACTTACCATTCAGCCAAAAGGATATACCTGTGGCCAGGTAGCCAGGGCGCATCATCACTCAGACGCATAGTAACAGGACCATCAACTGTCATACCTCACCTCATCTTTTTACAAGCACATCCCTGCTCCACGAAGGCTGCCACCAATCCAGAATCCATGGACCAACCTCCAGTGCTACATGGATCCCTACTTGCGAGCACCACACTGTGGCAAGGTATGCAATGGAGGGCCCGGGCAGGATTTCATCCCCAGACTGCCGGATGAGAGTCGTGTGCTAACCAGTCAGCCAAAGGGATATCCCTGTGGCCAGGGCGCGTGATCACTCGGAGGCATAGTGACAGGACTGTCAACTGTCACACTACTTTATACTTGGGCATGTTAAATGAATGTAATTGTTATAACAAAAATGCATTATGTTACTGATTTCTTTTGCTCACATGTTCAAAATAAATCAAATAAATGCTCAAATCTGTTTAGCAAATCTGATTATAATCCACCATACATCCCAGTACCTGTTCATAGATTGGATTAAATATGAACTTCAATTCAATCCTTGTCATGAGACTGCACGAGGAGGTGTAAATAATGAGGAAGAACCCCTGTTTTAATGAAAGTTACAGCCAGTTTCTACATTGACCACGTTTCAGGTTTAATTCAAACTGCAAAGGTTAAGCTGCTTTCAGACTTGCATCGCTGACCATGAGCGGTAAAGTCCATCCTCTTTAACCAGACTCGTCTTTTCAAACATGAGCTTCCTTGCGGACTTCTTGTGTTCTGGGCCCTTTCAGACATCAGGAAATGTTGTGGATAAGTCAACACAGCCACAGTCTGCTTTCAACCCTGTGTATTGCTCATTCAGCCAAAACGGCATGCCTCAGTATTTCCTCTCTTATGACATGGAGGCCAGCTGGTACAGTACAGTACAATATGTCCGCTATGTCCACATCTATGAGGTAAAAGACCTGAATGCAAATGGTATAAAGGACAAAGTCTGCACGATTACCACTTTCCATTGCAAGTCTGAAAGGGGCTATACAGACATACAACTGTCCCAAAATCCCAAAACCAGAAAAAAGTAACCACTTTTTTCATTTGATCATCAATGATATATTTAGTTGTTTTTTTTAAGGAACAGCTCTATTCTGAATGTACTTTTTAAATTATTTTTCATGAAACTGCGGTTTTACATCTCCAGATGCAAACATAAATAACTGCATGAGGAGGACAAAAACAAGCCTTTTAACACTACTTTTAACATCCTCCTTACAATCCTGGAATCTAAGTCTATAAAACAAGAGGATAAATTATAAATGATTAAAAATAGAAGAGGTCTCAAATGTCCTTTAAAAGCCAAAATCACTGGAGGGTCTCATTTATCCTTAATAAGGTTCTTGGCTGCACATGACATTAACCTGTAAATACTTAAACAATATATAAGAAACACGAGGCCCAATTGTCACAAAGAATAAAAGCAGATTCCAGTTTAATTCCAGTTTGTCTGGGATGTTACTGGTTTATGAGAACAGAACACACAAACAGCAGCATCACTGGGACTGGTGACCTAATTCTGATATTCAGAAAAAATGTTACACAAAAAATATCATAACTTCTCTGATCAAAAGTAAAACAAGAAAAATTAAGATAAAAAGGAAAAAAATAAGATAGAGAGGAATGTTAGTGAAAAAATATTTTGATGCATATTCAGTTTGCTATCAAGAGACTATTCACAGTTTCAATTGAATCAGGTTTCTTTCTTTGTATATGTAAAACTGGATTTTTACATATGTAAAACTTTTATTTTTCTAAATATGAAGAGATTTTTATCTGTTAGAGACCCCACACAAAGAAAACCAGCTTTGAACAATTTTGATGGTACTGTGTGTGGTGTGCTCCGATCTCAGCACAGCACAGCACACAGCAAACGATCCCATCCCACAGCTAAACATCTAGTCCTCTGAGCAGGAATTTTGCGTGATCTAACATGGTCTAACAAACACAAAGAAGAAACAGAGCAAAAGTTGCAAAACACAACATGCAGCATGGATGACGAGACAAGGAAATGATGGTGGTTTTAGGACTATTGTTGACAAAAAAATCCCAAACTGAAAAGGTCCATCAGACTTTGTTTTATGACAGCCATGCGTGATCTCGTCTTTGCCTGCGTCTACTGATTGATATGGATTAGTTCCTGCTTACTTGTTCCTATAGGCAGCTTGCAATCTTGATTTGTTGCTTTTATATTCCCCATCATCATCTACAGTCAAACCTTTGGGTCGTCGGTTTTCCCCACACTTGAAGTTTTTTGGTTGAAAATACTGTACAAGTTCGATACTTGTGACCATCTACCCAGACCCACTTCAGAGCCGATTGTCGGGAGAAATTCATTTTTAACACAATTCAGACCACTGGATCTATACTCTGCTGTTAAGTCCAATAGTTGTGTTCAGATGGTTAATTAGCTTCGATGATGCGTAATGTGGATAGCTATAGCTCTGAGAGTGCATGAGTATGTGCATAAGTGTGAATATTTAAATATGTTCGTCTCATTGGGCGCAATGTCTGTTATGTTTTTGCAGGGCTTTTATTTAAACACAAAGTGTGATTTTTCTATTACTTTGTCATTGATTTATTTGAGAGCATGTCACTTATTTGAATGTTTAGACTTGCTGTGAACTACTGTTGACTATTAATGATAGAACGCACACATCGTGTGGATATGTTTTGTTTTAATAAAGTAATGTTGTATTCGAGAGAGATACACTCTTTTGAAAGTTTGTGGAGGTGTAACACTGCTACAAAAATAAATTTGGCACACCCACCATTTGCTGGTGCACACCCAATGTTTTTTTCTGTCTACGGCAATGTATGGGCTCTTCAGTCTGTGCATCAAAGAGGCGGAAACTGATGCCACAGCTCCACAAATCTCTCCTCTTTCCCACTGCTCCACAGGAGAGTAGCTGTGTCTCTCCTCCTTTTTGCCATTGTTGTTTGTGTACTGGTGCTCCTGTGCAGTCTCTCTGGTGGAAGCGATATTGGTTGATACGTAGGAACACAACACAGGACATGTTACACTAGGCAGACAAACCCCCCAAAATTCTGACACACCAGTCTTTCTATGTCGTGGTCGTGAAGTGTTGCAGACACCAATTCGCCAATTGCTGATTAGTCACATGACACGGAACAAAGACGCAACGTTCTGCGATCCAACAACGCAGAATCAGGCATGACAGTGAGTGACTGCGACGTCTCTGTCAGGCCAAAATAGGGCTAAATTTGTGTTGTCTGATCCAGGCTTTAGAGGCTACAGCTCTTCACTGAAGCCTTCCCATATCCACGTTTTTCACTGTTCCATGAAGTGGAAATCTTCTACATCTCCTGCATCGTTTTAAACACATTTTGTTGAAATTACTCATGACAGATATGCTCTCTGTGGGATCTCCTTCAGAATTTGAAAGACATACTATGGGTTTGAGCAAAGCTTGACTTCACGTCATGAATGTATAAAGTTAAACTGCTGGCGGCTGAACGACTGATGGGATCTAGAATCTGGTTTGAAGGCTAAACATGAGACTGAATCAACTTGTTCAAATCAACTCTTTATTTTTGCCGTGTTTGCTTTTACTTTCCAAATAAATGCATTAAAGCTGGTTTCCAGCAGGGGTTTCTCCCACGCTCTCCTCCCACGGTGCACCCAACTTTGAGAAGATGAATTGTTGATGGGCAAAAGAACAACAATTGCTACTCAAGACTTCATTTAATATTTACAGGACAAGCACGGCAGGTCTGCAGCTGCGGCCTTGTAAGTGAAAACACAAAGGAGTTTTGTGCAATTAGTGGAACAGCAAAGAAAAAGAGGACAAAGGAAAGAAAAAATGTTTTTTCTGATAAACAAAAACATATTAATGTGATTGTTCAAACTGTTTGCTTTTCCCATGAATGTAGCCAGAACCTCAGAGAACCCTGTGGATATAAAATTGAAGTGGTTAAGTGTGTATGGAGCCGACAGATTGCCTCATATCCATGCAGCAGGCTGAACTCACATTAAGAATTGCCTTAGCATCTTCCTCCTCCCTCTGAAGACTGCTGGAGCCTTGGCAGCAGCTGCTTTTGTTTATTCTGCACCTAACATGTCCTCCCCCCAAAATTTACCCTTGATCAACAAACATATTAGGTTATGCTAATATTAGCTGTCATTAGAAATCTGCTCACGGCATTGGTTTCCTCTCTGTTCAGTGAATCATTTGTTTTGATAACTCTGTGTTCCCTCTGCTGTGCAGCGTGGGCATGCGAACAGATGTCAGGGGTTAAATTCTGCACATCTATACCATCCGTGTTAGCTTTCAGTTAATGCACGACTCCCACCTCCTGCACTTAAACATGACAGAGGTGCACTAATGGACAGCAGGAGTGTGCTGAAAAGCAACCAGCTGCCAACAGCTCCATCTCACTGCAGCAAAATAACACAGAAAAGGAAAGTAGCACTGTGTTTAGATTTAGCCTCAAATACTCCAAAACAGAAGTACATCAGACATAAAATGTTTTGTTTTTTTTCCATTTAAAAATCTGCTCCCTCCAACCTTGCTAACTGAATGTTCAATTGAGCACCCAACAAAGAATAAAGAACAGCAAAGATAACAAAGTTTGACAGACAGGAAAGAGCATTTTTCCAGCAACAAAGTGATTCCAAAAGAAATTCGCAGAAAAGTTGAGATATCCCAGTATAGTGTGCTGTGTGTCCTTCTGAGGAAACTGGACAAGTAGAGGACAAAAGGAGATGTGTTAGGACAAAAAATCTGTGAGGAGAAATCTGTAGGAGGTTAAGGCCACACACCAAACGCAATTTTGGTGTCAAAATCGCGCATTACGCCCAAAGTTGGATGCTTGGTCACTAAAAAGTCAGACGCTTGATTCTTTTTCCTGTCACCGGTTCGTCTGCACCATGGCAGATGCAGTAGAGAGACTGGCTCGGCTTTATGTTATAAATAAATAAAGCTAGGGAATGTCGTGGCATCTCTGCTCCGTGTCTGGTTCACCAGATGATTCCAGGTGTTCTGAGTGTGATCAGTTTCACCATTTACTCCAGGAGCTGTGCGTTGGTGAGGGACGCTTTCAGCAGTCTGATCTGGCCCAGTTTAACGACCCGCTGTCCAGATGCGGGGCAGCATTATAAGCCTATTACATCCCATAAGGAGAGCAGGTCATCAAACCACTGTTCAGAATCCGGGACGGGACACAGATCACAGTTTATCCTCCTCTGTCTTCAGAGAGAGAGGAGATCCCCCTGGTTCTTCTGGGTTTTCCCCGTCCTGTCATAAAATGTGTGTGTGTGTCATGACATTGAGTCGCTCTGATTGGTTGACCCCCCCCCCCCCCCCGTCAAGATGCCAAAGTTCAGATTTTCCAACTCCAGCATCTGCCGCCCATAACATGCATCAAACGTTCAAAATCTCAAAACTAACTGCGCGTAACGTGCCTACACGCGCTGTGCATAATGCTGCGCAGGGTTTTCGACGCCTCACCGACATGCGTCGGCCAGTGACTTTGCATGTAAACCTGATGCCCTTGAAGCCCATATCGTGCTTGGTGTGTACACACCGTTAGAGGATTAAAGAGGATGTCCTGGAGACGTAGGGACCAATCCAACAAAGACGTGACACAGGACCTGAGAAATGACTCTGGACCTTCAGCTGATTCATTTACTTTTGACTGAAGCTCATCAGAATGGTCTTCATGAAGGGTCACAGTCAAGACATCATTCCTAAGGAAGGGAAACTGGTAGAAAAACTGTGGTATGCCAAATGACAAAAGAACTGGACTGAAAATCAATGTTAACTAGCCTGATAGAGAATGAATCCTCCAAGAGCCTGGACCTCAATACAGTGTGGGATCATCTGGACAGAGAACTAAACAACTGTTGTCTGAATAAAAGGCAAAAACATCCAAAGAAGAGCTTTGAAAGTGCTTAAAGAAATTGGGAAAACTAGGAGTGCATTCACACCAAGTCCGGGACCTTGGTCCGATTGGGTGGGGATTGCTGAAAAACTTTGCACTTTTCTTGGCTTCGGTTTGCGTTCAGACTGCAGTACCTGAAGCCTTCCAAACCACCATAGTTAAACAACTGCCCGGTAGGGGGCAACACAACCCATTCAACCATCAATCAGCGATGAAACAGCAGGAAGAAGAAACCCACACTCTTTGATTAAGGTGGATGTGATCACAGTTATCACAGCTTTGTGTGAATATATATGAGATAATTTTCTTTCTTACCTCTTATGGTCGCATGATGAAAGTCTTGCCCAACCTCTGGTCACCCCATTTATAAAAGTCTAGCACTGCCACCACTCCAATAATTCAAGTTTGAAATTCAAAATGTGTGAAAACCTTTAAACACCTGTCATTTCTTTCTATATTTTCAGTGAACAGGAAGCTGCTGCATTGGTTTGGTGAAGGTGTGAACATAAATTGAAGAATACAACATAGGAAAAAACAGAATTTGTACAAATCTATGAAGTTTGGTTTGAGAAGACTTTTTTTTTTATCACAGTCTAAGGCAGGTTTTGTGTAATTTCTTTAAGTAATCGTAGGGTGCGTTCACACTCTGGCAGTTTGGTCTGCTTTAAAGAGACTGTGGTCCGACTCTATTGGATAGTCCGCTTCATTTGACGCAGTCTGAACACCAACCGTACTCTGGTGCGCACCAAAGAAATAGACTCTGGTCTGCCTGAAAGCCAGGGGTCTCGGTTCACTTGCAAACGGACTATTGGACTATCCAGTGCTTAGACATCCAGCACACCTAATTAAAGTAACGGCTGTCGACCGCCATAAAGCAGAAGAAGAAGAAGTATGAGGAAGTGGGGTAGATTATTGTTTGGGTCAGAGGGGAAACAAAGCAAACAGCGCATGTTTGAAGAAGCCGAGGTCAAAACAAGAACGAAAAACAAGTGGAAAATGTGTAGACAGATGGAGTTGCTAAATAAAAAGAAGCAGAAAGATTTCCAATTTAATCATGAAGTCCGGTTTTTGTTCTTCATCATTGATCAGTGGTTGTATTGGGGAGCGTCGCCCCCTAGCGAGCAGTTGGTTTTACCATGGTGGTTTAACCCGGCAGTTTGGTCTGCTTCGGTTACAGCAGTTTGAAAGCACACCGAAGCAAAAAAAGGCTTTTCATAAATCCCCGCCCAATTGGACAAAGTCCCCGGACAATCCTGGTCTAAATGCACCCTAGGAAGATGGAAATAGAAGTTGACTCTGAAATCAAACAGAACTGAAAAGTTAAGCTGTTTGCCAATTACTCTTTTTCTATACCGCTCCCTTCGGTTCAGGGTCACAGGGAAGCTGGAGCCTCTCCCAGCGATTAGCATGCTGGAGGCAGGGTACACCCTGGAGAGGCTGCTAGTCCATCCCCTCCCCAGCCGAGGCTCCAACCAGCGATCTGTGATCTGTGAGTGCTAACCACTGTGCAGCCTGAGTCTAGTACCCCAAACTGCAGTGTGCAATTTGGGGTGGAGCTCAACTTTGATTAGGGTTAGGAAATAGGGTTAGGGATTGAGGTCCATCCCAAACTGCTGCAGTCAGGAGCTTCTCGCCCGAGTTGTTTTACACAAATTAGAAATCACATCTGGACAATATTGACAAAAATGGCTACAATTCAAAGTCTCACCAAAACTAGACCTTAGACGATGGGAAAACATCATGCATCTTGTGGAAACAATATAGATCCATTCTGCTTTGCATCAGTGGTTCAAGCTGCCGCTTGTCTGTAATGGTAAGAGGCACATTTGAGCCCTTTAGTAACATCAGATAATGGGTCAAACATTACATTGTTGTGGCTGACCATGTCCACCACTTTCTGACCACAGTGTACCACCTTCTGGTGGGAACTTCCTATAGAATAATGCACCATATACAAACATTTAAACATTAATTTTAATTCATGAAGACTTTAACACTCTTCACAGTGTTTAGTGGAATATTTGAAGAATATAAAACATTTATTGGTCACTGGTCAAAATATTTATAAAGTAATCATAGAATTCACTTTGAAATCATATGCCGAGTTAGGATGGAGGTTTTTTACACCATCTTCAGTTTAAATGGAACATCCAGAAGTAAAGGGCCATTCATCGCAGTGTAACACACACAGACTCACATAAGAAAAATGCCATCTCCCAGATCTCAGTGAACCTCAGTGGAGCCTCGGAGAATCTAATAAGTCAAACTGCAGTCTGAGCAGGCAGTGCATGAATACCAAATGCAGCCTAATTGATTACCTAATTTATGCAATAACCACTATTTTTTTAATTATAGTTATTTATTGCCCAAATGTTTACGGTCTCGGCTGATTCATGGGCACTGCTTTGAGCCACGGGTCATACTCAGTGGACCCTGTTTATAAAGCTGACAGCAAAATTATCACAGCTCCACTTTATCATCACTGCTGCTGCAACCTGGAAACTTAAAAATAGAAAAAAGACTGCTTGTAAGCCCAAAGAAGAGCAGAAGATCATGTTTGATGATTTGTAGAAAAGCCTAAATACTGTCAACACTTATGTGTTTTTCATCTCTACACATGTTCTGCATTTAACACAAAATACTGCACAGCCTCAATCATAATTAGGATGAAATTCAGTCTAATTTCCTCCATCATGTTGCATTCAGTCGGCTTTATTTTTGTCAGTGATTTTATTGCTGTGGTGATCCAGCTGAAGTATGAATCACTCTTAAGGCCTTTCTGTCCAGAGATGGTATCATGATTTAGTAAAGTATATAGATTTTTCCCTTTTCTTTTTTTTCAGGATTTGCTTCTCTAAAATTATGAGAGTGAGCCAAAACCTTTCTTGAGATGATATGTGGACTTTTAGGCCATATCCCCACAGCACCAAAGCCAGTTCAGGTGTGAAGACGGTGGCAAAAACCGAAGAAAGATTTCGCCATCTCCACAAAAATGCTGTCATACATTCTAAAGGGCTGGGGGTGGCGCTACAATGATTAAAAAGTAACATTCCAAAGCTAGAACAAGACATAGCACGTGGGCAGATAAGGGGCCGCCTCGTATCACATGACCCACACGTCGGTTTGCTCCTGCCGGTGATGGTACAGAAGTGCAATAATGTTGTAAAAGCAGCATTTTGGTGCAGAAGCTGTAAACAAGCCAGGATTGTCTGAAGGATCATCACAACACAGCTGATCACCGCCGCCATTATTGTTGTTGTGATTGCCACCACATTTGTTATACTGACTACATGTCCTCCAGTTGTGCAGCTACACTGTCCTGACTGAATGCAGATGGTTGAGGTTTCAAATCTTTCCACTTTGACAGCTGGTTTCAGTCATGAAAGGTTTCATGGATGCTAATCCCTGGTTTCATGGGAATGAAAGGGCGGATTTTTAAAGAACTTTAGAAAGTTTTTATTCCATGGTTTTTGATGGAAAACAAAGCTAGCAATCCCCTGCAGGAGTGCCTACAGGTAATAACCTAGCTGAAAACAACTTGAATAAAGACAGCTACTGCAGTAACATATAGGATCATACATGCACACACTGAACTATGCAGAAAACAGGTAAAACCTAGGCAGAAGTAGATATTAGTACACACCCAACGGGAAGCACAATCACAGCGTCAGCATGCAAAATAAAAGGTGCTCTATGGTGAGTATGGACATGCAGATCCAACCTCGTCTCTGCAACGGCCAGAGGAAACCCACATGGCCTGAGATCCCGGATCACTAGCAGCCACGGCCCGGACCCCAGCTGCCACCCCAATGAGACGAACATGCATCCACCCAGAGGGCAGCAGATGGTGGCCCCAGCTGAAGCCCCCCACAGTCTCAGGGCACAGGCCCCAGCTGGCCAAGACCATCAACCACCAGCTCTACTGAGCACCGGCCACCCAGGACCGACATGGCGTGGAAATCAGGGCCTTGGGAGCCCCAGTGACATCCATGACACAGTCCAGAAAAAGCAGCAGACAGCATTAAAGGTGCCATGACATCAAATTTCACTTTTCTGGGGTTTTGGGTGTATAATATGATCTGTTGTGCACTGATGAGGCCATGTGAATGTCCAGAGTGAGAATCAAAGTTCCTGTTTATGGTCTGTCAGCTTTGTCTCTCTGCTCAGAAACAGTTGAATCAGACAGCAGGCTATCATTCTACGTAGTTCTATCATTCTACGTAATTTAATTGCTCCAATAAGAGCACACTATCAAGTAAACAGCGCCCCCCCTCTCTCTCTCCTAACGGCCTATGCACCGTCCGCTCCCCCCTCCCCTCCCTGTCTGATTCAGCTTCGTGTATGGAGCAAGTAGTAACTTCTGTGCAGTCAGGTCTGGATTTTCAAACAAATGGATTTAAAAGAAAACTTCTGCAGCAACACTGAGGGAGGGGGCCACAACCTTGTCATTACCTGTAAGTTTATTTATTTTCTAAATGCTGTCTTGTCTGATAAACGTAGCTCACTGTCTGGATTGTTGCTAGCAGTTAGCCTTTAGCAAACTCCGATCGCAGCTTGACCTAGATTCTCCAAATAAGGTCATAGCGAAAAAAGGTGTAGCCAATCAAAATGAAGTCAACGTGGTCTCCGGGTAAAGCTCCATATCATCACCGGACCCAACTGTATAACTGAGGAAGTGAGGTCTGGCGTTTCAAAACAATACTCCGCTGTAAAAAATGCCGTTTTTTTCTTTGGAGTATTTACATATGCAGTAATGCCAACAACATAAACTAGTTTTTAACTGCTATGTCATCACTCCTTTAAAGATATTGGCCACACCACCTGGCAACTCAGTCACACACCTGCAGAGGTGGATAAGTTAGCAAAATAGACTTGGCTGGATATTTAAAGTGTAACTGATTTCCAACAGTACAATTGTCCTTCAAAGTAACTGCCTTATGTCCATGTGACAGTGTTACACTTGTAAGTGCGCATGACTCACCTGGGATTCTGGGGTTTGAATCCCCTCTGGGCCCTCCTTGTGTACCTTGCCACATTCTGGCGTTGTCAGCAGGATCTGTGTGGTACTGGTAATAAGTCCATGGATTTAAAATTGGTTGCAGCCTGGGCACAGTATGAGGATGTGCTTGTAGAAAGAGGGGAGCGATGTGAAAGTGTGGGGTCCTGTCACTATGCCTCTGATTGATCATGCGCTCTGGCTACTTGGCTACAGGGATATCCCTTTGCTGACTGGTAAGCATACAACACTCTCACCCAGGAGTCTGGGAATCGAATCCTGCCTGGGCCCTCCTTGCATATCTTGCCACATCCAGTGGTAGCCAGCAGTAGCCACTGGTGGTCCAGTGATCTCCAGTTAAAACAACATAGTTGGGTGAATCTTCCACCAAAATATCAAGTTTGATTTCCCCCCCCCCCCCCCCCTTGTACAACTTCTCAATTATGGTCTTCACTTAAGTGTTCCTTAAGTATTAAAAAAGTATCTTGGTATTGGTGATACTAGCCCTTTATATACTTGGTATCAGATCAATACCAAATCTTCCAGTACGGTATACTGGGCAGATCAGAGTATGTATAAAATGTGTCAATGAAACTGAGGTGAGTCAAGGCTGCAAAAAGTGAAAGAAAAATTAAACTGTTTTAATTTAAGAACAAAATACTGTTACAAATTTAAGGCGCCCAGAGAGGCGCAAGCCAAAAGGAGGATAGCAACTGTGTGAACTTGCTAGCATGGCGGTAGCTACCATTGAGGACACCGAGGTCTGGACCAGGACCTCGGTATTTAAACTAAAATTAACCAAAAATCCATGAAACTCTAAAGCATTTACCTGAGAAGACGATTTATACTGAAATAGTGATTGTTCCTCAACCAGCCACCTATATTATAGAACTGATTCTCAAGATAAATCTTATTTTCATATTTATTATCATTAACATGAACACAGTGAAAACTAATAAATAGTACAAATAGTTTGGAACTACTTCTTCTTCCGCCTGCCAAGGCGCAACAGTGCGGCAGCAGCAGCTGGCCGCTCAGTCACTGATCAGTGATCAATCATTCACACAGCAAATGCTTGTTATTTTTTCAGATTTCAAGTATGCAGAGTAATTATTTTTACACTTCAGAGATCATTAAGAACAACTTACCTTGCAACAGTGATGCTTAGCAGGGTCATTATTTTCTTCAGGTGAGTGTAAAGTTCATATTTACTGAACCAACTCCCTGATTGCGCATTTGTGATTGAGTCTACATGGTTCTCATCTCATGCAGCGTGTGTGTTTACTTCAGGTTCGCTGTTAATCTGAAATTTGTTTGATTATAAGCTTTTTGGTATCGATTATATCATTTCATGTTTATGCAAACTATCTTATTACTAAACAAAATAGTTGTTTTTAAAACTTTTCAACATTTTGAGTGTGATGATGACACTGAAGAAATTTCAGATGATATGCAGTACTTACTCTTGTCATGAGTTCAAAAACAGACACTGAGATTAAAAAGAGAACAAACGACAGAAAATAAGATAAACTATGGTCCTGCTTGTTAGGAGAGATTTCAACCAACTTGGCAATAATTAAATTTGATGTTTGCCAAAATTTATCAGTATAACGTTTATTTAGTGCTGCTTTCAAAACAAAAGAGCAAAGATAAATTTTTGTTTTCATATTTGTTTAAAAGCAAACCCCTTGCTTTGTTTAAAAACCCCTCACAGTTTGATGTTTTGTTATGATTTTTATTTGATATTTGTGGTGTTGGTCTCGTCTCGGTCTCGGTCTGTAAAAGTCTTGACCTTGTCTTGGTCTCGGTACTCCCTGGTCTCTGTAATGTCTTGGTCTCAGTTGGTGCGGTCCTGACTACAACACTATGGTCAGACTCAAAGACAATGAGAGACTTCTTGAAGGCAGAAGGAAAATCATCATCGCCATCATTAAAGATGCTGGAGTTTGAACTTTGAGAAATGAAGACCTATAGACTCTGCTGACCTCTTCACAAGCAGATATAGCTCAGCTGTAGCTGCCAGTTTCAATCTGAAGCTTCTTTTCATTTTCCCTCTGACCTCCCGCTGAGGCCGCCCTTCTGCCTGCCGTTCGTCTGTCCTCATCTTCAAACCATCAATCTCAAACTGGTTTTATAAGCTGATCAGTGCTGAAACTTGACTTGATGTGATGATGTGATGAAGAGATTTTAGACCTTTGATTAAAATCAAAATCAGCAACCAGAGCACATTTAAAACTCCAACTAAATTGTAGAAGTTCTCTCTTTGTAAGTCATATAGAGTTCTAAAGTTTGCAATACAGAAATGGGGGGGGGGACTGCAATCCTCCCACAACTTTCCAGCCTCTGTTGTGTGGTGTTCAGCTGATCTAGCAGGACACAAGAAAACATTGTAAACCAACAGATGTCGGAAGATGCTGTGGAGGAGGAAAGGCCACATCAGTGACACAGGAAGCTGCATCAGCTGACGCTCGCAGCAGATGGTGCAACTCGGAGACGACACGATAAAGTCTGCAGGGGAAGCAAAACGTTTCAGTCACATCAGTGATGGCTGTTTCTGAAGTCAAAACCTCTAGAGTTTATCTGATGTGATCCTCTGCATGATGAGAAATTAGAAAGATATCAAATAAACTCAGCACAAAAAGTCAGTAAATGGTTGTTTGGTGAAATATTCCTTTGTTGTAATAATTCTTCTTGGCAATAAATCTGTTTTCTTTTACTGTACTTTCCGCATCACTGAACACAGTAGAATACAAGCAGCACCCTCTAGAAAATGAGATTCGTACATGTACAGGCCCCAATGGTCAATAAGCCGAAGGTGTTCACAGTTTAACATCAGATATTTACACAGAAAGATTTTTTTTATTTATTTATTTATTTTTTACTTTTAATTAAATTGTCTACCAGAAACATAGGCCGCATACTCTGAATGTTTTTTTGGTTTATTTGTTTGTTTTTTTCTGAACGTTGCCTCTAACACAACTGGTAAAGACAAACAAAAAAAAAAAAAACTCTATGCTGCCTTGTCATAACTTTCCTTATGCACGCTCAATCTTTGAAATTCCATATGTAGGATTTAGCTCATGTCCGCGTAGGCACAAGTGTTGGTGTGTGGTTCTGATCTTCCCCATGAAGCTGGAGTATTTTCCGTTTTTAGCTTTTTCTCCCCAAATGAGCGTCAAATAAAAATCTCTTGTAGCAGCAGTTTTACCCTGTTTGTGGGCAGTGGATGATGAATATTTGATGCTAAGGGCTCGAGCACTATGAGATGCATCATAAATGAGATGCAGCTTGTAGGCCAGAATTTATGGCAAATGGTGCCACAGAAGGAAACATTTGTGGAATAAGCAGCAGAGTTAATGAGGTGAAACCATGGCTTCATCTTCTCTGCTGCAACCATGAAAAACTTGACAAATATTCTCTGCTAATACACAACAACTAACTCTACTCATGACTCTTGTTTTTAGCTTGTGGTGCCCTAGGTGCAGACAATAAGTTACTTTATTCAAAAGTGACTCAGTTAGCTACTTTGTTGATTACTTTACCAAAAAATAATGTATTTGCTAGCTCGCTCACTCACTCACAACTCACTGGGAATGCTCGCTGTCGGTAGGCTATCTGTGTAGCTGTTTGCTCTTAAAATGCACCGGGAAAAAAAGGGTACGTGGATCAAGTCATGGAGATGTTGACGTTTGCAGTGTGGATGTTTTAGACTGCAGAAGGAGTTGGAGGCGAGCAAATAAACACTTAACACACAACATGGTTCCTCAGCGGTTTACTAGCAGGCTAATGAGCTATCCACTCGGCTGTTAACTGTTATCTTTGCTTGTAAACAATCGGCACACACGCTCCTGCACTCTGGAGGCGTGGTTTTGGGGGGATGTATCTTTAAAAGTGTAGCTTACTCTAGACGTTTTTCTAGGATCCCCTACCCTGCCTTTAAAAGTGACTTTTACTCACTGTTTTAAAAGAACATTCTCAAGAATGCTCCAATTAATGTCCTTACAACTTAATTTCTGTGTTGGATGAAATTAAATAAAACTTAAACACAAAGTAATTTTTCAATACTAAATTATTTAAGTCAGGCCAGCAACTGATGAGAAGAAATATATTAATAAACCTTCACCTGGAAACACTAACTACAGCTGTAAATGGGAAGAATAACACAGCTGCTGACTAAATGTATTTATTTAGTTAGCAATGGGCTGCACATTAGTGTGGTGGTTAGCACCGTAGCCTCAAGGTAAGAAAGTTAGTAGCTCCAGTCCCAGCTGGGGAGGGGCTCAAACAATTCCAACTTTGACCCTCCTGTGTGGAGTTTGCATGTTCTCCCTGTGTATGCGTGGGTTCTCTCCGGGAACTCAGGCTTCCTCCCACCGTCCAAAGACATGCAAGTTAGGTTAATTGGTCACTCCAAATTGTCCCTAGGTATGAATGTGAGAGTGAATGGTTGTCTGTCTCTCGCTAGTCTGTTGCAGGGCCAACAGACTGGCAACCTGTCCAGGGTGTACCCTGCCTCTTGCCTAAAAATAGCTATCTTGCTAGCAACCCCCGTGACCCTGAACTGGATAAACAGTATAGAAAATGAATGAATGGACAAACACACCATAGGTTAGTGGTTCTCAAAGTGGGGGGTGTGCCCCCAGTGGGAGGTGGCAACATAACAGGGGGGGTGCAAAGTAATGGGAAATGTAGCAGAACTGAGAAGGGTCTGTCTGTAGCCTCCAAGACAGAGGCATGTCGTGTGTGACGTCATTACAAGAAGAAAAGAAAGGAGAAGAAACAAAACAAGCTGATCAAGAAAGCTGGTTCTGTGCTGGGAATAACTCTGGAGCCGCTGGAGCTGATCGTTCAAAAAAGAATGCTGCACAAGCTGATGAAGATGATGGAGGACACTTCCCATCCTCTCCACAACACGGTGAAGAATCAACAGAGTGTGTTCAGTAGGAGGCTGCGTCAGGTTCGCTGTAGGACGGAGGGATACAGAAATTAATTCCTACCAGCAACCATCACCCTAAAGAACAAGACTGAATGACTTTTTTGTTTATTTAAAAGAAAAAAGTAAAAAAAAAAAAAGTGAGCTTTTACAGTACTGAATTTCCCTTCTGGGATGAATAAAGTATTTTTCATTTCATTACACGACACAGCCAACACTCAAGGGAAAATCATAGTAAAATCTAACCCTAACCCGGACCTGGAGGAACTTGGAAACATTCTGGTCTACACTTGAGACTAGTTGGTGGCAATAACGCACCAATTTGTTTTTGTCAACCCCCAAAAAGCGTGAAGAAAAATAAGAAGAATTGCGAAAACAAATTGTTTGCAATGTAAGAAAAAGAAGCATTGTGGAAACACAACAGAGATCAGGTTTTACCAAACAAAGCAGCATCAAACAATTCTGTACCAACCCAGACCTGCGGGCTGAAACAGGGACTGCTCAGACTCTTATTGGGCCACAAACAATCAAGTTTCTATGGTGACGAGACAGAAACTGAAGATGAAAAGAAAAAGGGTGAGAAATGGAGAAACGGGTAACTGGGATGAAAGAGGGCAGATATCTTGTTTTGGATTTTACAGTAAATGTGGTTAAACCTTCTCAAATCAGTAAGACACCAGTTTTTACAGATTCATGATGCTAGACAGGACAAGGTAAAAAGAAAAAAAAGATGCAGTGATATGGAAATGAGATTCTGCAACCAGTGGCAATCCCTTGTTTCCACAGTCTGGGAGTGCAAGATGACAAACCCCAAATGAGCATCTCATTCAGAAAAAGGGCTCATGCAGCAATGGAGAAGCATGCTGTCTCTTTCTTCTGATGACTGGCTGCTGAATACACACTTCTGTTTCAAACAGAACCACCAACAAGGAAAACAAGAGGACTCCAAAAAGATCAAGCTGAAGGCGGTGGAAGGCTCGCTGGGCAGGTAGCTGGTGGCAGATGAATCTGGTGTACATTCCCCTTCATCAGCATGGAGGAATGGTTTCATGATAATAAAAAAAAAAAAAAGGAACTGTTTTTTTTAAATTTGGTGGTCTGACATGTTTGATGAATGAACAGATGAGGCATCTCTTCGCTTTGTAAAACAAAAAAAGGTGAAGGTGGGAATGCCAGCTTCAGTTTGTCTTCTGATTTCCTCAGAGGACTCAGCGACACCAATTAACTCCAAAACTGTTGTAATCAGGAGAGCTGTGATACACCACACAAATGAAATTAAACCATCCCTAGCCATATGCCAATGTGTTATCTTCAAAGCCTGTTTTCAGTCTGGCAAAAGCTTTTTTCTGTGTGCTGATGGGAAAAGAAGAACCAAATGAATAACCACACAAGATGGAAAAAAAATCTGATCAAAAGATCAGCTGAAAACAACCAAAAACAAACACACACACACAAAAAAACCCTAAACTGGTTGACAGCGTATTACCATAATTTAGGTGCTGATTGGGAGATGAAACCAGTTCCTAATTGGCCCAGTTAGTCTTTTTGTAACAGGCACACTGATGACAAGAGAGGTCAGGAGTCAAAGCAGGAAATGTACCCGCTCACCTGGCTGCTCACCTGTCACCAGGCCAAGGAAGACGGCCAGTCATAAGAGCCTGGAGGTGATGACCTCACTGGGTTCTTATTAGTCTCCAGGATGACATGAAACAGGTGAGAAGGTGCCATTTCCCTGCAGAGTACAAGTCCAGGTCATTCAGGATTAAAAACTCAAGGCAAAGCAACCAGCAAGTGTTTGTCATAGAATGCAACTTTCCCACTTCAAAATGATTGAAGAAGAAAACCCAGTGAAATTGTAGATAACCTAGCTTTCCACCATCATTTAAATGCACCATGTAAGCACGAAGCTGTGAAGATACTTAAAGCGTGAAAGGAGTCATGACCTGGTTTTTCAGGGATACATTGTTCCAAAATAGTCTTCAAATTAATTTTTAAATTTAGGAAAGAAAAAAAAATCAAACACAGAGCTTGTTCTTTCTTACATTGTTCTCACAAGAGTACATGCAAGACTTTGACTGGCTAGAATGTTCAAAAATTATAAATTAGTCTTTTACAGTCACCATGTGCTTAAACGATTGCAGTGGCATAAATTATTGCCAAGTTTTAGCTGGTAAACTGGTAACAAAACCAGTAGCTTATCGATGTGACCAGTCATTGATCATGAGCCTGTCTGAGTTCATGGGCCACGGGTGCATCACAACAAACTGTCAATCATGGATATGTTTGTTTGTATAACACTTTCCAATACATTTACTACCCCCCCCCCCCCCGTTTTTGTTTTTACGGTCTTTGGTTTATACAGTTAGTATCTACTGTTAGACTAGCAGTTAGCTGGTCTGGCTACCATTATTTCCGGATCTCACACAACAAAGCATAACATTACAGAAGTAGCAAGATTTACTGATGGATTCCTGGTGCGTCCCTGATGGGTGGAATTACCCCTATCACCCCTCAGCACAAATGCTGGATGTTTATCTACTTGATTTGGGCATTGTTTTTGCGTGAATGGAGCATATAATATGCGTGAATGGAGTGTATAATACGCGCGAATAAAACGCTTCATTCGTGCTTCAGGTTGAACTTCCAGGAGTGGGGGATAGTTGTTTGTCACACATCAGTCACTTCAGTCACATGAACATGGCAGAACCCAGTTATTTTGAGTACTTTGGGAGAACTGCGGCATTGCACCTGCTTTGGAAGTCAGAAAAACAAAGACGCCACCGTGTTTGGGTCCACCAGATTCGCTCTCGGTGAATTTCATCACCTGATCCAGGAACTATGTCTGGATGGCGGCCACTTCCAGGAGGATTTCCCGAGCCCAGTTTGATGATCCGCCGGGGAGGATCGGTGCTGCATATCCCTCCAGGATACAAACTACAGGTGCTGTATTCCAGCTGCTGAGCATCTGTCCACCTGCCTTTGGTGAGTAAGCTAGCCACAGCTATCTAGTGCTTCCAGCAAATCTTCCAGCATCGGACACAGAGCAGAGGAGGAATAACTTGCTGCCACGGTGGAGAAAACACTGGATTTAATCCCCCAACAACAAAAACCTGGTAAATTATGATGAATGCTCATTAATCTGACACTTTATTTCACGTATCTAGGGTTGTCAAAAATATCGATACTCCGAAAAGTATCGATACTGAAACGCAGTATCGATAACGATACTAATTTGCCATGGTATCGATACTACAGTGTGCGCGCACTCGACAGGCAGCAGCCGGCAGGTAAACAGCGGCTGACTGACCGACAGGCAGAGAGCCTGACAGCTCATGTTTCTGCTGTTGGAAGTCCAGACCAGATGGTTTTATTAGAAAATGAAGAAGGATAAAGTCTGTTTGGAAGTATTTCACATGCAGCAGACGAAGAAGGAAAAGCGAAAGACGTAGACAGGTCTGTTTGCAAACAGTGCGTCAAAGCGGTTGCAACGAAGCTAGCAAACCTAGCGAAGCATCGACATTGACCGACATCCTGAACTTCATGATGAATTCAGACAGGTTAGTTACTTAAAGCTCCAGTTTATTATGTAACTTAAAACACATTATTAGTGACGGTTAGTGCCACTGCTAGTTGGCATTTCCCAACCTGGACCTCAAGGAATAGGTATATGGTGCGTTGACCCGTAACATTTCTGTGTCACTCTAATTTCTTCGGACGATATTCACATTTCTCGCCGTCTGTGTATGATCGCTATATAATGCGGGTGAAGGAGGCAGCGGGTCTCTATGTAACATTATCTGCAGCAGAACTCCTTCATTTCACCAATACTTTTAAGATGAATGAGAGAACGAGTACTGCTGTCCGGTTCACAACTGGTTGCTGTCAACTTGAATAGTTTAATACCTCAAAATATTCTTTTTTTTTTTTTGTGTGTGTGTTTACCTCAAACCAAAAGTGGCGTCATTGTTGCTATTGTTAGAGTTATTATTATAGTTTGCACTAAGTCAAAACCAGTTTCTTTTCTTTCTTTTTTTTTGCATTACCTCAGAAAAATGTTGTTTGTATATTTTTTTTTACTATTGTCACTTTTAGATTTTGGATGTTTTACATATTAAAAAAAATAATACCTCAGACAATTTCAAAATATTGTCAAATTGCATTATATTTGGGTATATTTTTTGCATTTATTTGCACTTTTATTCTACAAGCATAAGAGAATTTCAAGTTCATACAAATATTTCTTATGTTTTTAAGTATTTCTCTTTTTTTGTCCCCTGTAGTGTCGAAAATGGTATCGAGTATCGAATATTTTTTTAGATATCGATATCGAGTTTGAAATTTTAGTATCGTGACAACCCTACACGTATCTATGCTCCCGAAAATGACACGTGCATAACCTTATTATGCTAGCTAATGCTAACAGAGACAGCTGTGATGTTGCTGCGTGTTAATGACTAATCTGGGAGATATTGTGAAATATAACATTATTTTCTCTGATCAGAGCAAAGTTGGGACCAGAAAATAAAAACAGTTCAGTCAGAAACACAAACGGATCAGGAAGACGGTGACCTGCAGCCTTTAGTTTCATTTGCAGGACAAGTGAAGACTACGTGGTCTGTACAGTCCTTAACCCTTATGTGGTGTTCGGGTCTGTGGGACCCATATTCATTTTTTATTAAAAGAAAAATTATACAGTTAATTATTTTTTTTCAAACTAAAACTCACTGGCCTTGGCTCATTTTATCTGAAGAACATATATCAGAAAATATTTTTAATGACCACACACCGTACACCCTCCCTACACATTTCTATTACATATAAGATGTTCGGGTCCACTGAACGCGGGCTAATAAAAGTGTGGAAATTGATGTTCTGTGTACCACCACTCTGTCCTTCTGTCTGGGCCTGCTGTTCCTGTGCGCGTGTTTCTGCACCTGCAGTTCCTGCATAAGGTTGCAACATTGTTGCAAAAATTTTTAATTCAAAAATCAACACTGTGTGCTCTTGTTTTCCCGCACATTTGACCCTTTTTCTTGTCGGAAACTTTTATTTTGTACAAATTGGAAGCAAGACTATGAATATAGCTTTACCAGTGTGGTTACTTATCACAACCAATCAAGATGGCCAAATGGTATTCTGCGCCGAGGGCTCTGGAATTGATTTTGGAAGAGAGGCTTTTGATGATTATTTAGAAGAAGAGGATTCAGAAAAAGAGGATCACATTTCTGACAGTGACTCTGATGAATATGATGAGATTGAGCATTAGCCAGTTTCAAAGCGAAGATGAACCCCAGGACCAGACGATCAGCAGCCAACCACAGGACCAGCCCATCAGCACCTAAACCCAGGACCAGGCCGTCAGCAACCAACCCCAGGACCAGACCATCAGCACCTAAACCCAGGACCAGGCCATCAGCAACCAACCCCAGGACCAGGCAGTCAGCCACCAACCCCAGGACCAGACCATCGGCAGCCAACCACAGGACCAGGCCGTCAGCAGTTGAGCCCAGGATCAAGCCATCAGAAGCCAACCCCAGGACCAAGCCGTCAGCACCTAAACCCAGGACCAAGCCGTCAGCAACCAAACTCCAGGACCGACCCGGCAGCACCTAACTCCAGGACCAAGCATTCAGCAACCAACACTAGGACCAGGTCGTCAGCACCTAACCCCTGAACCAAGCCGTTGCAGCCAACTCCATGACCAGGCCGCGAGCAACCAACCCCAGGACCAGACCATCGGCAGCCAACCACAGGAACAGGCCCTCAGCACCTAACCCCAGGACCAGGCTGTCAGCAGCCCAACCCCAGGGGGCGGCTGTAGCTCAGGTGGAAGAGCAGTCGTCTTTCAAGCAGAGGGTTGTTGGATCGATTCCAGGCTTCCCCAGACTGCGTGCCGAAGTGTCCCTGGGCAAGACACTGAACCCCAAGTTGCCTCCCGATGTGCCCATTGGGCTATGAATGTGTGTGCAACTGGGTGAATGTGATATGTAGTGTGAAGTGCTTTGAGCGGTTAGTATGACTGGAAAACCTTGTTTCACTTGTAAATTTTAGTAAATGATTTTAATCAATTTTCTTTGTTTTAAATAATAAGTGCTAAGTGTGATCTAACAAAGGTAAAGGGGCAACTTTAACCACTTATGTTTATACTGCTTGTAATGGTGGAATGAAGTAAACATCTGTTGAGTATTTTGACATAAAATTGTTGAATTGTGAGGCATTAAAAACCATGAAATGCAACGGGTCCACCAGACCCACTAACACTGGCTGAGTAACAACAGATATGAACACCACACAAGGGTTAAACAATACCAAAAGCCAAATATGTGATAAAATAGACAATTAACGACCTTTGAAAGAGTTTAGTTTTTTAAAACTTTCTTTTAAAAGGGAAACTCAGTAACTTTTTACCTCAGATAAATGCTTTTCGGAATCCCCGTGGGGCTAAACAAAGTGTTTGCGGAGCGATTCAATGTTTCCCCCCTCCCGCCGGGGGCTCTGGCCCTGCGAGCAGCTAAATGCAACTTTGCTTGCGCCGACCCGAGCAGAACTTGCGGACAACAGAAACCGCTGTACGGTACTCAGGTCCCCTATCTACCCAGCTGCTTCCAGCGCCCTGATTTGAACCAGGCGCACCAGCGCTAATTCGAAGGAAAACATTTCTTTAGCTTCACACCACCTAAACACGGCTCCTGGTTCTCTCATAACCAACTCTTTGCTGGACCAGAGTGATTCACGTAGCTTGCGCTGCCTGGGCGCGGGTGAAGCATCACTGCTTCAGGCTCAATAATCACTTGTCACGTCCGCAAAAAAAAAGTAAATAAAAGTTTGTATTCTTACCTGCTACTCGCCAACACCAGAGAAAAATATAATCCACGGCATATTTACCCGCAAATCGCGGGTAAAACGTCCCAGTTCCAGAAAATACAGGTCTTTGCTTTGAGTAGAGGGAGATGCTGTGCTGCTACCAACGTAGCAAAGTAGCATCAACAAGCTAGAAAAAGCTTAGAAATATATCCAGGGATCAAAATAGAAGAAAGACAGGTAGGAGAAGCCGTCTGTGTGCTCTGGGGGTGTGAGGGGGGGTTGAACACGACAGTGAAAGGACGCCACTGAGGGGAGCCCCGAGCTGAAGTTACTGAGTTCTGCTTTAAGTAATCATGAGATTTCCATGTTACTCCAGTGTGGCTTGTCATTAAAGCCAGTTTCCAGAGATGAATGATAGTGTAAATTAATGCTCCGATGTAAAAAAAAAAAAAAAAAAAAAAAAAGAATGTCAGAATACTTTAGAGATCTCAGCATAACATACCTGTAAGTTATCATGACCTTAGACGTCTGTCCAACGATATTCATGCTGCTTTCCATGTTAACAGATAGGAGGTAATTGGGACTCGCCACCGTTGCAATGGCAGTCTATTATTATTGGTTTTGACGTCACTAAATTGTTTGCATTCTTTGCCATTAGCACAATGTGTGCGGAATTTAAAGGTTTCCTTAACTGGTCGATGAAGCCAAGTTTTCAAGACTGATGCAGATAAATCAGAATGAGAATGCCTGTATTGTCATTGTATCCAGCATACTAGTACAACGAGTCCAAGATCAGACAAACAACATAACAAAACATACTGAACCGGGAGGACTTGAGGGTGCACCGGATGTTTTAATAAGGAAAAATGTGATTTCAAGTGATGACTCCTTTACAAAACCCCTCAAGGACTTGTGACCTGATCTAAGCAATACTACAGTTTGTTTGTGTGTACCAGGTGATTCCAGCACATGTATTTAACGATTTGTCTGCATAGAAGCCTTATTTGAGAGTCTTATTTGTGAAGTTGAAGGTTAAAAAAAGTTGTGTAGATTTATGAAAGATTGCCATGGATCCATCCTAACACAGACCAATGCCTCAGGCTGCTGATGTAATGGTGGGGGGATATTATCTTGATTTAACCACCATAGCCCTCCGTATTGTTGCTGACCATGTCCATCCCTTTATGACCACAGGGGAGCATCTTCTGATGGGTGCCAGAAGGATAATGCACCATGTCACAAAGCTCACATCATCTCCAACTGCTTTTTTGAACATGACAATGAGTTTACTGTACTCCAATGGCCTCCACATTCACCAGAACATAATTCAATAGAGCATCTTTGGGATGTGGTGGAATGGGATGCAACTGCGTGATGCTATCATCCCAATATCAAGCAAAATCTCTGAGGAATGTTTCCAACACCTTGTTGAATCCATGACACCAAGCATTAAGGCAGTTCTGTTGGGAAAAAAATTTAATTAAAGTACATGCTGTGAAGTAATTTTTCTCTTTTTTCTTCTTGTCACAGCACTAGATGGATGCTTCATGCTATTAGATCAAACCTTAATTAGATTCCAACACAATAATTATATTAGCATTGTCATTTACTTGATATGATGGTGTACGAGCCACATCCACGCTTTCTGTGTTTCTTTGTCTCAACCCTAAACACAAACCCATTGTCATGCAAATTCCTGTTTTACTTTTTTATGTCAGTAATGAAGAAGAACTCCATCTGACATGTTGATGTTGTTGTTTGATAGCTGGTCTTTAAAGGAAATGAGTGTTATTTACAAAAAGTAAAAGTATCCCTAGCTGAGTGTAAGTATGAAGAGTGTGTTGTGTGGACAGCTGCCTTGGTGACGGCTGTCTCATTACAGAAGACAACAATAGATTGTTATTAGTTAACATGCAGCATTTAGCGCCTGGCAATCAACCACAGAGAGCATCCGCCACAGTGACATGCTGAAGAAGCAGGAGTGGGAAACAAACCACTGATGTGGCAGGCCTGAATGCCAGCAGGTCAGAGGTCAGCACTACAGTGGGCGAGCAATTACTGAGGAATCAGTCCCAGCGTGGCGTCCTTCAGCTCAGACTGGATGCCGCAGCTTTGATGAGGTGCTTTCAGCTGACCCAACGGACATGCTCAACTTCCACGTTTTGTTTTCACCTCTGTTATTATCTGTCACAACCAGCTGTTAGTGAACATTTGGGCTTTTATCATGAGTGCATCATTGCATTCATCTGATGGAGTCCACCTAATTGGATCTTGCTGCATGCACTGAACTCTTCACACCAATAAACACTCGACTTCAATCACTAAAATGTTTCAGTGAATCAGTTTTGCACAAACTTTTAGGCTCATTGGAAAAAGATTAGAACACAGTACATATGAGAAAGGGGAGAAACCTCCTGAATTGATGCATTAACTGTAGTTTCACATTTATTTAATATAAAAAACAAACAAACATTTGTTTAAATGTAGTCAAAGTTTATGAAATTTATGTCAATCATACACAATGGTAAAAAAAGTAGACTCCATACTGTGTAGGCCATTTACAACTGGAGTGGTTGCACGTAAAATCTTTTTAAAAAAGGACATATCACTGTGTTTTGTCAGAAGTTACATAAAAAAACAACCTGTTGCACAGCCGAGGGAACCTTCTCCAGCTCTGGCTTCATCCTTTTTTAACAGAAAACTGAAAACAGAGTCGATGCATCAGTGTTTAATGTTGTACGCAGGAAGTCTCGTAAGGCCAATAATACACAAATTTCTGGTTAGTTCACAACACAGCAGTCAAATCTATTCAGAAATAAAACTTTTATACAGAGAAGATACCATTTCTCATAACTGCAAGCAATCAGTTATGGTCGATTTATTCTACTTAAGAGTTTAAAACAGAATAATTGCCTACATAAAGACATAATAGCTTCAGCAAGACATAAGATTCATACCAGGTTTCTGTAAAAACTGGAAATCAAAGCCCAACATAATTCATTTTTATGACAGCTTAACACTAAATAAACAAAGGTGTGCTTTTTCTTTTCTTTTCTTTTAGGGGGGGGGGGGGGGGGGGGGGGGTAAAAATAAAAAAAAAGTATACTTTTTGTGTGTGTGTGTGTGTGTGTGTGGGGGGGGGGGGGGGGGGTAAAAATCAAACAGGATTCTTCTTTTACTGGCTACCGTCAACTTGTGCGTGACCCTTACTGTTGGTGCGGAAGGTCCCCGTCAGAAACCCTGTAATTGATAAAGATCATTTTAAATTTAAAGGTGCAGCATGTAGCAAACTCAAGGTCAATGACAGAAAACTGTAATAAAACTGTGTTCCTGTTGGTATCTTATCATGTTACTAAAAAACTGTCCTTGGATGAGCCATTTATACTTGCTGGAGGTCCACATAGATCTGGCACACTCAGACGTACGAGTGTGATTCAGTCACATTTCACTCATGCATGAAGAAATCTGAGCCGGGCAACTAACGTACATGTAGATGCATCACACGCATAGAAACATGAAGCAGGCAACACTCACCTTTGTTTACTTTCTTCATAATGCACACACACATACACACAGAGGGAGTGTGTCAGTGTGTCTTTGATGTGTCTGCATGCGAGTACTTCACTGTCCACTTGGAAAAATGGAACGAATCAGAGGATTATGGAGGCCTGGGAGACACTACAGGGCTTCTGTTTGTTTGGTGTGCTTGTGCTGTGTGTATGTGTGTGTAGTTTGGGGGGGGGTACTATAAAAGTGTACTATATTTGGTGCCCTGATTGCTGAACCTCTTCATCAAAGAGAGAGAGGAGAACTTATGATGCTGTCGTTTAGAGTCAGACACGAAATTCAGGGGGAAGTTTGAGATGAGATGATGTGACGAGGAAGGGGCCGTTGTCACATTTTGTTCATTAAAATGAAATAAAAACAGAAATACAATGCATTGATAAATCAGCAGCTGGCTCATAAAAAAGAGAGAAAAACTTTTTCTGAGTTGTTGGCTTTTGTCAGCCTCTTCCACTCATGTCTGAGGGGAATGTTCAGGATCCTGGAGGTGTGCAACCAGCCAGACGAGTGTGTAATCCATCCTCGACATGCAGGATGGTTTCACAAGAGAGCAGCTGAGCTCCTCAGAATGAGCCCAAATACACAGACAAGCGGTTTCAACAAGCAGATGGCTCTGATTGGAAATCTCGTTTGAAATGAAAATACATCTTACTGTGCAGCGATGCGGACAGTCTCCATCTCTGTCTCTGCCTTTAATAATCCCTGAGTGCAGACGGTGATGCTTACAAATCAGTCAATTTATCAGCAAAGTCTGCTTCTTGTCATATGTTAAAAAAGGGAAAATTGTATGTGAGCATTTAAATGGAAAAACTTTTACTCTTGTTCGCAAACGATGGAACAATAAAGTATCAGTCACAAAATCGTCAAATGTAACTTTAAAGTCATCAATTAGAATTGTAAAATAAACAATTCCAACATGCAGCAGAAACTAGCCTGTCGCACTGCTGGCAATGCAAACGAAGCTCTCTGACTGTATAGGGCCTAACGAAGGGTCCAACACCCCATAGTTATAACGAATCTGCAACGTGACACAACCAAAAAGCAGTCTGAAGCCTTTCCCTTGTCACTGAAACTAAAAACTAATGAAAGACTTATTGGATAAACTCCCTAACATCTACCAGCATCATATGTTTCAAAGCAATACCAAGGGCAATCCTTTTCCAAGCCACTGTGCACATAAACAGGTTTTCTTCTTCATTATGATGTTAATGATCATTTACAAGCATTAACTGTGGAATCAGAGTGGTGGAGGAAGTTTTACCTGTCACATATGAAAAATCCATAATTTGCCATAATTCAGCAAATAGAGTTGATTTCTGGACAACATTCGGACACGGTTTAAGTTCTTCACGTATTACAGCAGTAACAACTGACAATGAGCTACTTATGTCATTTCCAAACGTGTAGTGTACCACAGGGCCACAACTTGGTTATCTTGTTTCCATGAAAATTTTTGTTGCCAAGATTTAATAATGCGTGACCCCAGGATAACATCGTGTGGACGTGCCTTAGTAGTCAACAGCTGTATCAGTTTTGGACGTTGGAAGTTTGGGACTTGCAAAATTTTTTTTGTTTTTGTTTTTTCCCTCAACGATGTGATGGGGCTTCATACATATGGACTTTGCCTTTGAATTATCATCTGCTGCTTTCATCTCCTGATGAGGACCTGCAGAACCTTTAAAACACAAAATGTTTATATCTCCATCTTCCTCAAAGTGGAGTCTTTCGGACCAGATTTTACAATTACGACCTACATCATTCAATGGAAAAGCTGCATATCGCAATTGTACTTTTTCTAAATTTAAGAAATATTGCTTTTATTTTTTTTTAAAGTGTAATGGAAACACAGCTATGACAGCCCTATAGTCTTTTAAGTGTTTTGCCGAAGGGCACAATGACAGATGACTGGGGAATCGGGATTTGAACCGCTGATCCTTGATCATTGGACAACCTGTTCTACCACCTGATTGAAACCCCAGACATGGTTTTGTGTGAATATCCCCATAGATCAGCAGTTTCTGAAATACTCAGGCACAACGATTCCATGTTCAAAGCCATTAGAAAAAAATTCCCTTCCCTACTCTTCCCTACTCCCTACCTTCATTCTGATTGATTGATTTGTAGATTTGTACAAAATTATTTGTACAGGAAAGTAGTTCCACCGTCCATATAGCCACAAATAGACATACAACAAATAATAACACAAGAAGCGTAGATACCTCTAATCTGTTGATTATACCTGCCACCTACACATATTACAACTAAGGGTGTAATACATCGTAAATCAAGCAAAAAAAGAATATTGACAAAAAAAATCAATAGCAAACCCACTTTTATAATGAAAATGGCTTAATTTTGAAGGTCCTCTTACACAACATTTTCACAATAAAATACGTTTGTAGTTGTGCCGCGGATAGATAGACAAGGAGATTGTACTGCAAAGCTTACAGTTATGTTAAGAAACAATTACCTTGTTTATAACTTATTATATTGTTTTATATAATTTATATTGATCAGTGAATCCTAAATCAAATCAAATTCAAATGGTATCATGACTGATGACTGAATTTGAGATATCGGCAGACATTGTATCGCCTATCCACTGTATCAATATAATACTGGATCGTGAACAAACAAGTGATTTCCATCCTGATGACCACACGTTATATTACATTCTTCCTAGTGTTTGATTCAGTTGTATTAGTGCATATTTTTGCTGAACTTTACCCTTCTCCAACTCATTGTTCTGTAACGCTGTCCAGAGAGAAGTATGAAATACAAATTAAGGAGGTGACTGGAATCAAGTGCTATAGTGCGTGCTTTGTGTGCCATAGCTTAGATGGTGAAGTCTGATACATTGGGGTTTGAAAGTCCAATAATTTTTTGCAGATTCCTGGTGCACAATTTGAACTTCAGTGGGTATGATTGTTTGATTAGATATTTGTGTTAAGCAACAGTGCAGGTGAGTCCAGTGAGTGCATATGATGCATGCATTGGTATGATTTAAATCTCCCCTCAAAGGAATCATTAATATTTATACCATCATAAGCTGTTGTTTAAATATTCAGCCATGAAGTATCAGTTTGCTACAGGGCATGTTTAGGTTCGCTGGTCTGATATGGCTTTGTTTGGCGCAGACAGTAAAATTCTGTTATTGTAGCCGGAGGGATCAGTAAAATCTTCACAGCCCGTCCACTCTGTCATCCATAAACAACAACATGACTTAAATGGGAGAATATGTTTCTCATTTCTCCTGTAGATTATTGGACTGCAGGTGAAATCTGCAGAAACTGAAACACTGCCGAAGGAATGTAAATGTGTGTGTTGTCTCGTTTCCAAGTGTCTCTGGAGTGAATTTGAGGGTTCTGTGTTCTCGTTGTACATTTTCTTATATCAGTCATTTAGCTGATGCTTTTCCATGTGTAAAAAACGTGTGCTGCAACTCACTTCAGGAGTTAAAAACTCCAATATGACCTGTTACTTATAACATCTCCTTTATGATGACTTTTCATCGGAGCCATTGTGAATTCGAGCCCAGAGTATTACTCCAACTCACAGGTGGTGTGATACAGCTCCCTATGAAAAAAAAAAAAAAACATAAAAACAAACCAAAATATCAGATTATTTTATTCTGAAGTGTGTATTTATAACAAAACAGTTTTATTATTAGATTTAAGAATTCTCAAATTCCAATAGGAGAGTGTTTTATAACTGTATCTGACAGGAAGATGAATAGAGAGTGGTTATGTACTTTTAGTATTTCTTAAACAAAATATTTCAGTCACTGTAGTGACAAAAATATGTCAGCCTCATTGGAGACATCAGTTTAAAGATACAGCAGTGACACAGGGGAGCAGAGAGGAGAGGAGGAGAATCCTGTTGTCTACCATGTAGCTCAAGAACACCTGTTTGGGGATCAACCCCCCCTCCTGTAAATCTCTGTTCAGAGAACAACCAGGATTCTCTGGAGGGAGAAGTTAAGAAGATATTTAGGACCTATTAATGGGGTTTGGTCCAGTCACATTTCAGCACGTGAAAGATCTGCAGATCAAAACCTCAAAACTTAAAACAATCACTCTTTGGCAACACTGCATGCACTATTCACAGAAGTTAGGGCTATATTAAGCTTTTGGGTACAATTACAGGAAAATATAAAAAGTTCTGGGTGTAATGGGTGAATTGGTCCTTCCATCCTGACAGTAGTCAATACATCATATATTTCATTAAAAAGAACGAAAAAGGAGGAGTGTTTAGCAGCTGTCCCATGTACAAGAGGCCACTGGTCTGTCCTCACTGTGTCCATCAATGAAATCGTGAAACTGATCAGGGTTAATTCAGTGTTCCTGATGAATCTAAAAGGTGCGTGTGAGTCAAAGACTTCACTAAAAGACAGAAAACAGTGTCTCGTGAACCTTGTGTCACTGTCAGGATCAAAAGGAGCTGAGGAGTCAAATAATTTGCCATTTGCAGCGATCACTTGATTAAAGGTATGTAAATCACTTTATTCAGTTGGTGGGAGTCCTTTTCTGTTAACTTCTGAAATGTTGCGCCAAATTAAAACTTGGGGAGGATGAAAGCTGGGGCTCCTTTTTGTTTTAATCTCTAAGATTGTGTTTGGTAAGTAAGAAGATGAAAGCATGTGAGTTGAACTCATTTAAACCTGAGCTACTGTAATGTTTTTACACTGACTGTTGAGAGAGGTGTACTGTTTTCCCCTCCTTGTAAATCTCACATTTGATGAGGGACCACAGGTTCTCTATGGGGTTCAGATCAGGTGAACAAGGAGGCCATGTCATTAGTTTTTCTTCTTTTAGACCCTTTCTTGCCAGCCACGCTGTGGAGTACTTGGATGCGTGTGATGGAGCATTGTCCTGCATGAAAATCATGTTTTTCTTGAAGGATGCAGACTTCTTCCTGTACCACTGGTTGAAGAAGGTGTCTTCCAGAAACTGGCAGTAGGACTGGGGGAGTTCTCAACCCGAAAAGGCCCCACAAGCTCATCTTTGATGGTACCAGCCCATACCAGTACCCCACCTCCACCTTGCTGGCGTCTGAGTCAGACTGGAGCTCTCTGCCCTTTACCGATCCAGCCACGGGCCCACATCCATCTGGCCCATCAAGACTCACTCTCATTTCATCAGTCCATAAAACCTTAGAGAAATCAGTCAGTCAGTCAGTCATTTTCTGTCGCTTATCCAGTTCAGGGTTGCGGGGTTTGGGGCCTATCCCAGCTGGTAAAAAGGGGAGAGGGGGGTACACCCTGGACAGGCTTAGAGAAATCAGTCTTGAGATATTTCTTGGCCCAGTCTTGACATTTCAGCTTGTGTGTCTTGTTCAGTGGTGGTCGCTTTTCAGCCTTTCTTACCTTGGCCCTGTTGACTATTTTGAATGAAACGCTTGATTGTTTGATGATCACGCTTCAGCAGCTTGGCAATTTTAAGATTGCTGCATTCGTCTGCAAGATATCTCACTGTTTTTGACTTTTCAGAGCCTGTCAAGTCCCTCTTCTGACCCATTTTGCCAAAGGAAAGGAAGTTGCCTAATAACTATGTTTGCCTAATACACCTGATATAGGGTGTTGATGTCATTAGACTACAACCCTTCTCATTACAGAGATGCACATCACCTGATATGCTTAATTGGTAGTACGGTTTTGGCCTATACAGCTTGGAGTAAGACAACATGCATAAAGAGGATGATGTGGTCAAAATACTCATTTGCCAAATAATTAAAGCTTGTAATCTAAAGCTTCAATCTTTTTTTTTCCAAACAAATAAGGGTTTATGACATTACATAACTCAACTCAACTTTTTAAGGGATCAAAGCAGTGGTGTAGTCTAGTTTACTCTAATTCTAATAGTTATAACCCCCCCCCCCCAAAAAAAAAAAAAAACAACAAAAAAAAAAAAAAAAAAAAAAAAACAACTAGATGGAGTGCTGAGTGTACATTAATGAGAAATAAAATGACCTTTGATTTTAACAAATGGCTGCAATGAAACAAAGACTGAAAACTTTAAAGGGATCTGAATGCTTTCCGTACCCACTGTATATACAGTTGTCCTCAAAATTATACCATCCAATTAAAGAAGGAAAAAAATCAGCTGTCAATAAGAAAATTTGAAATTGACAAAAGTAATAATAAATAACAATTCTATGAAAATCATGACATTGATTTTCAATTATGTTGTGAAAGAAATATTAAAAACAAACACGCAAAAAACAAAAAATTTAAACATGCATAATGGGGCTCCAAAGCTAAAATGTTGTTGAGCGACCTTTTAAAGACACACAACGGAACTTTCAGCAGTTTTCTCAGTGACGCGCCCCCTATCGGCGGCTAAACTAGCATCCATCTTGTTCGTACCTGTACTGTAAGCTCACTCCAGCCAGTAAAAGACAGTCTTATCTTGACTCTTGTTCTGTCCCTTCCTCTGTTTCTTTTCCTCTCTTCCTCCGGTGATGTTTCCTTGTGTTTCTTTACCGAATTCGACATGATGCGCATTCAAAACACTCGCGGGGTTGATCCCTGGTTTACATCCGGTTGAGTGACGCGGTGCTGCAACCAATAGTTGGCTGCAACGTCACGGTCGCGTCCCGGATGGAAATCTTACATAGTGCTGTTTCTGAGCCCCGGGACGGCTCTGGGCACTGACAGCTCGAAAATGCGCATAATGAATGTTGGTGTGACATCAAAACGAGTCAGAAACACAGATTTTTAAGGTCTAAAAGTTACGTTGTGTGTCTTTAAGGCAATCACTGCAATCAGGTGTTTTCTGTAATGTTCAAAAGGACTTCTAAACCTGTTGAAAGGTATGTTGGTCCACTGTTCACCAGAAAGGAGCTTTAATGTGTTTGGGACAGCTTTGTTTGATTTTTTTTTTCTTCTAATTATTATTTCCAACTACAATTCAAAGTCAATGTTTTATTTCACTAAATTTGTTATACTGTAGTTTATTGAATTAGTTTTGTGAACTAAGTCTTTCCTTTAATTGGAAGGTATGAATAACTTTGAGGATGACTGCATATACAGTATATATCTATATCTATATCTATCTATATAGATATATATATATATATTAGGCATGTGCACAACTAATCGATTAATTGATTAGTTGGAACGGTGCACAGAGTCGATATTTGTTTTTAAAAGTTGTTTGTTATGAATAATGTCTCATTGTGTTGGGACATGCTGCTGTATATGGTCAAACAACAGTGCAGCCCCTTTAAGAGGGAGAGATGACGCATATCATTATGTTCAATCAGCTGACGTGCTGCGCTGCGAATGCTGAGTGGGGGGAGGGTCTGCGACGGTGACAGCTAGGGATGTGCCGGTTTCCGGTTTCAAGGTATACCACGGTATTAAAACGTAGCGGTATGAAAACCATTACATTATCCGTCATACCTTCATACCTTCACCCAGTATGGACTTCATTCTGTCTTATAAAACACAGGGAGAGAGTGCAAGTCAGGTGTACACCGCCTGTCCTGACGCACACTTCCAGTCCGGGTCCGAAATTAACACTCGCCAGGCGCCAAATGCGACTAACATTTTCGTTTGGTGTGTAAATTTCAGAGCGCTGCTCACCGCATGGTGAGTAACCCTGCGTACACACCAAATACAATTTTGGCATCAAAATCGTGCCTGATACCTAAAGTTGGACGCTAGGTCGCAAAAAAGTCAGACACTTGATTTCCAGCTTCTTGATGCCCCTGAGGAGGGATGCCCAGCCAAGGTGCGCTCGACACGCGTCGAAGAAGTTGGCCTCTGAAAACAGATTTTCTACGTTTGATCTTCCCATTCATTTCTGTAGGTCACGTGACTGCAGAGTTTCTCCCAAGAGAACATGGCGGATATCCCTTCAATTTTGGGTGGAAGTTGTTATTTTTTAACATACATTGCGGCTCTACCATTGTTTTGATCTCTCTTCTAGCAAGAAGTATACACTTTTTTTTCACATCATCCATGCAGTTTATGTACACAATCCACAGTTTTTTTTGTTTCGACAGATATCCTGTCTGGTCTCAACAAAATTGTAGAAATACTACGTTTTTTCACTTTTTCACTTCGGTGGTTGCAACTCTTTTAACAATATACTGGAATAAGCCAGTGTTTTTGTAATCAGGCCTAAACACAACTCAATCTCACGGAAGTACATGAAATACGTTGATTATAATGATGTTTCAACACTTATTTCTGGTCCAAGCACGTAGGAAATTAGACCAATATCGTCAATAGCGGCCAACCCTGGCCAGTTGTCTGCACGACTTTCCTGTTTCTGGAACAAATTAAAGCACAAATTAAATTTTGTGACTGGTGAAATTATGTTTTTTAATATCTCCATTGTAATTTCACCAATCAAATTGTGGTAGACTATTACAGTTTTGATCTTCTCTTTTATCTTGTGTGCGTGTGTTGTTTCGCCATCCAGAAGTAAACAGTGATGCACATCCCTAACTGGGTGCTGGATAAAAGTGGAACATAGATAAAGAGCAGAGACCTGCACATCAGAAACAGCTTCCAAAGAGTTTTTAATGGGTAACGTGTCATTTTGGGAGTGCGGATATCTTTATTTTAATTCGCCATCCACACTTCACTTTCGGTCAAAGGGAATCCCGGAAGTGATGAATGTGGGAGTGCAACGTCATTCCTATTTCCAGGCCTATTTCAACATCATAATCAGCAAGACATTTTTATGGCACATTGGGTTTTACATGAAAGTCTGTTTCAGCCTCCCCTGGAAGTCTTTTTATTTTCTTTTATAAGAAAAAAAAAAAGGATTTTTATTGCCATTGCACGTATCCAATCAGCGTGTCTGACGGCTGTCTCTGTCCTCTTCTCATTGGCTGCGGTGAAGTGGCGGAACATTTGTCCAGAATGTCATAAACTGTGTGACTTGGCGCGCTGCCGTGATGTATGCAGCCGACGAATCCGCACTTTGCAGTCTGCAGACTTCAACATGAGACACACCCTGGCTGTCTCCGAATGTCCTCCCTACTCCCTAACCCCTCATTCACTACATAGGGCTGCACTATATAGCAGACTATCTAGTGCCTTTATTCTGCCTGTAATTCGGACATGAAGTTGACTACTTTTTCCTCGCCGCAAATCACGTGATTACCAGCTAAATACCAGGTATTTTATTTACTTAAATTGTGTTTAATCCCTTTTCTGTTGTTTTTTCTCTTCTTTTTTTCTGCCGCTCGATGTGTTCAACACCTTGTGCCATTCAGCTCTCCTGACCGCAATGCATTGTGGTCTATATTGTCCCATCTAGGGACCATCGAAGCTCACTAGTTATCAAGATGCATTGTGGGTAACTTTGAGTGCACTACTTTTTTCTTTCTGGACATTCGGACAGCCCTACAAAATCACGTGATCCCTATATAGGGCCCTATGTAGGGAGTAGGGTGGACATTCGGACACAGCCCCTGAGAGTTCTACAGCGCGGGCCAAGAAAAGCGCAGCGCTGATGTCATCAACGACATGGCGACGGGCGACATCTTAACCTCTTAACTCCCACCTTTTTAAGTAATCCTCGCCTATTTTGCATACCCAAATGGAAATGCAAATAACAGAGGAACTGTAAGGCCAAATTACTTGTGTGAGACATCATTTGAAAGCTTACACCTTCTAGTTTCTGAAAATATAAATTAGAAAAGTGTGACTAAAACACAGCCTAAACTGCATCAGTTCAAACATGGCCCATAATTGTTTTTTTCTTCTCGAAAATAATAGGTCTTTTTTTAATAACAGCAACAGGGACATGCTTGATATGAGGCATGTGTCATTACATTACATTTATTCTACATCATGTCAGTCACAATTGCAAGAAATTTCAGACCTCTAGGCCGAACAGTGTCAGAGCTATGGGACTTTTAACTTTTGTTATCACCAGCGTTCCAAACCTCTCCAAATGTGCCAAATTGTGCCAAATGCTTCTACTCAACTATTTGACCTATAAAACCACACTGAAGCATTTTGATGGCCATAAAACATTTTTCAAGCATATTTTTTTGCATTTTTCTAACATTTCCATCTGAAGATTGACTGGTGAGGTCACCACCCATTTCAGCTGGCCGTTTGATTCATACTTTGTCATATTATAATATACAGAATTTTAGAAACTATGATGAAAAAAATGACAAATCACTTTGAACTGAATTATATGTAAACTTTTTATTCTAATGTGCCAATTTGAAAAGTGCACAAATAAGAAAATACAACTTTGTAAAATATAGTAGAAATAAATATTAGATGCACAAAATATATAAGAACTATGTACAAGTCTAAGAAAAAAATTAAAAATAGAGTATTCACAGCAAATCTGAAATAAAACTTAAGCTTTTTGAAGGTGCATATAAAGAATGTAAGAACAATAAATGTAAAATAAAATATAAAAATGAATAAAAATGGTGCAACCGTTGCTTTTCAAGTTTTCCTAAAATACAAACACTAAACAAAAAAATCTGTGCATACAAAAAATAAAATGTAAAAATGAACAATAAAATGGTGCAACCGCTGCTTTCCAGGTGTCCACATGGCACAAACAAACGCTAAACAAAAACAGAAACAAAGCAGCCTGGGGTCTCAGTTTTCAAAGTCCTTTCTCTGTGTGCCAGAGGTTGTAGCAGTCCCTCTGTGCGACAAAACAGAGGGGCACATCACAGGACTGACACCCCACTGGTGTCTTTCTGTGGCAGAGCGCACAGCTTCTCCTGCCTTGAGTGGCAGCTTTTCTTTTTGGAACATCCGTACCCTCAGAAAAGTATCTTGGTCTATGAGAACCTGCTGGAGAAGGAGCACGTTGTGATGTTGACGGTTGAGAAGTTGACACTGACCCGTGGTCTGCCAACTCCTCAACCAGGGCTTGCCTGAACTCCTTTTGATTCAGGGGGTGACTGGTTTCACGCTGCTTGTAGACAATGTGGGCATTCACTACAGCGATGTCCACAAAGTGATAGAAAAAGGTGCGGTACCATTTTCTTGTTTTGTGTGCAACACTGTAGTAGCCGATCAGAGCATCGGACAAGTCCACACCCCCCATGTGCTTGTTATAGCTCTTTACGGCGTCAGGAACAGGTACATCCTTCTGGGCCCACCTCCCATCCTCTTTTACTCTTCTTTTCACAGTGTCCCCACTGTACGCTTTGTGAATGGTGGAACATAGGACAACCTCTCGCGTGTCCATCCATTTCACAAAGAGGATTTCACCATCCCGAATCCATCTGATGCAGCCCCGAGGAGTATTCCGTCCAAAGTCATTTGCCACAGTCCTTGGAAAGCCTGCCCTGTTTTGGCGAATGGTGCCACATGCTCCAATTTTTTTCCTCAGTAGGTCTCTGAAGAGTTGGGAACTTGTGTAAAAGTTGTCTACATAGAGGAGATAGCCAGTTCCCAGACTATCTACATCTACGAGGGACATGACAGAGTCATAACTTAGTCCTCGTCCTGAGCCAGAGGACTTGCCCTCATAAACAAAGAAGTTCCACGTATAGCCAGTTTCCGAGTCTGCCAGTACAAAGAGCTTGTATCCCCATTTAGTTGGCTTGTTTTTTATGTATTGCTTGATTGAGATCCTGGCCTTTGAAGCCACCATCCGCTCATCAACAGCAATGTGTTGGTTTGGGTGAAACTGTTCCTTGCATGCTTCTACAATTTGAAGGTAAAGGGGCTTTATTTTCCCAAGTCGGTCATACTGCGGGGTTCCTTTCTTGGAGATATTTTCTGCATCAGATTCTAAGCTGCTGAGGTGTAGTGAACGGCAAAAGTTGAGGAATTTGTTCCGGGACATGACTGAGGGGGGAAAGATAAATTGTAAAGGCGAGATCCTCTCCAATAATCCACCAGCTGAGAGCACTTGAGTAAGCCCATGTAAATTACCATGGCTAAGAAAGAAAACATGTCAGGGATAGTGAAGTCCTGCCATTTTCCCTTCTGACCCTTATGTTTTTTTGCACCATAGTGATTTGTGTTGGCCAATAGAGTATCCAGCAAAGTGTCTGTAAAGAACAACTTGAAGTACTGCATTGGGGTTGAAGCAGTCCTGCTCCTTTGCTGTGGTCCAGGCTGTCTTGCTGGCATGAAAACCAGTGGAGGGGGAGCCACATCTTCTTCCTCTGCTGTGTGCCACTGTTGTTCCGTTGTTTGTGTGGAAGGGGGGGCAGAAGAAGAGACTGCTGGGGCTGACGTTCCTCTACCTCTACCTCTACCTCTACCCCTCCCCCTCCCCTGCAACCACCTCTAGGAGTGCCTGATGGTCCTGCAACACCTTGTTGACTTGTAAATGTGGAAGCAGGTGCAGTGGGTGATGGGGCACTTGGCCGTTCTCTTTTTGGGTTGTTTCAGAGGTTCAGGCTCCCAATCTGATCCACTGTCTGAATCTCCATGTAGTGATTCCCTAAAAGAAAAAAATAAATGAATAATTTATATATATATATATATATAATTATATATATGTAATGCACACTTTTAGCTAAATAATTAATTCAGTGGGCTTTTTATTGACAAAAATAAAACTTATTATTACTTTATAACTGTCATAAAACACTCATATGTTATTTTTTGTTGTTGTTTATTATTTCAAAACATGGTTGTGCGAAATAAATAAATAAATAAACTAAACTAAAACTAAAAACTTATATCATTTTGTGAATCGTTTATACTCACCGATCCAAAATGTCGTCCAGACCCGCGGCAAAAAACTCCTCTTCGCCCGAGTCATACTCCGTGTCAGTACCACTGTCCTCTTCAGATGACGCCAAGAGGATCTCAAGTGCTTCTTCTGCTGTGTATTTTGTTTTTTTCAGTGCCTTAGGCATTGTAAAAAACAAATAAATGCAGTTCCCAAAGAAAGAAAGTACTCTCACAACGTGCGTCCTGCTCTCACTACACACTCAAAAATAGAGGTACCAGCTTGTACCTAAAAGGGTACAAATGCTTGTCGCTGGGGGTGTACCTTTTTGAGGAACATTTCCGTACCCTTCTATCATGGTACATTTTTGTACCTTATTAAGTTGTACCAGTTAAGGTACAATCATGTACCCTGTAAGACAAAAATGTACCTTAAAACTATGGTACAGAAATGTTCCCATTGAAAAGGGTACAATAGGGTACTTTAAAGGGTACTCCCCCAGCGACGACTCAATCTGGACCTTAAAGAGACAAAAATGTACCTATATTGTCCACAAAAAGCTTTTTATTTTCATTAAAACAGTACAAAAAAATTCATCTTGTCACGTACATTTCAGGTAAAGTGTATTCATTTAAAAGTCCTAAACGAATCACAACAATATATTTACACAGAATACCGCAAAGAAACAAATAATCTATCATCAACTACATATGTGTCTAGAGCTTGATAGTCCAACTCATTTCCTGGACTGAACAGAACCCAGTCATGGTCAACCGTCACTTGGTAAGCATGGAAGTGACTGTCAAAAGAACAAGGAAATAAGAGTTTCCCACACAACACCCAACAAGTGTCAACATTCAGAATGTATTTGATTTTCAAGAATAAAGGGATGGCTTCAGTGTGTACATGGCCTACTACAAAAACATCCTCAAGGGCGTATTTGACACTACTGACAGATATAGCAGACACACGTTGAAGCACTTTATCCTGAAAATGTACATCTTTAAAACTTTTGTGTAATTCGAGAGCATTCTGTAAATCACCTGGCAGAGATGAAAATGGCACACTTACACTTTTGCTAAGTGCATTTTCAAAGTCACCAAGCAACCTATCTGAGGAAAACTCCCAGCATTGCTTCATTTGATGACGATTGCTAAGAGTTGCAGTTATGTTTACAAAGTTCCTGCATTTGCTGGCTATATTTTTGAAATACTGATGCTTGCTTTCATATCTCATACACCACAAGGGGCGAAGAGGACCATACATCAATATCAGTCTAGGATAGTGAATCAGGTAGTGACACTTTGGTGTTAAAACATTTCCAAAGACTTCAGTAGTCTTATCAAGGAATTCTTGAATCAGCAGGTTTAAATGAGCAAGCTCATCTTTTCTCACGTTTGTAGCCATTATGATATCTACGATTTCTGAACATAGTAAGAACACATGCCAATATGGAGTGCCAGGTGGAACACGGTGAGCCATTAGAAAAGGCAAGAGCCTGAATAGGCACCATTTTTGACTGGCTGATCCAACAATGTTAGAATTTCGAAGAATTTTTTCTGTCAGTGGCACTGGTTTGTTTGGTTTGTCATTCTTCCCAATGTTAACATTTTTCAGCTCATCATTGATTTCATGTATGGTTATGTGCTTTTCATTATGAGCTTTACAAATGACCAGCTTCATTACCAGAGGGATGACTCCCTCCAGCAAGTCATGCATTACATCTGGGGGAAGACACTTTGTCACATCAAAGTAAGGTAGTGCATCAAATGTACAATTACCATACACACCGTACAGAACAGCACTCTCCTTGTCATTTTTCGCACAGTCTATGTGGTATTTATGTACTTCAGTTGTTCTAAGAACAAAACTGTCCTCACAAAACTTTTGTTGTATGTCTGAATGTGAAGCCATACAAAACCGACATATTCTGCCAGTATTGAAAGACATTGAAAACCGCCCAATCATATGGGCAGAGAGGTTGTCACAGGAAATGGTTGCTAGAGCAGCATGAATTGTGTGCTCTACTTCATTCAGATAGATAGTGAAACCCTCTGTGGATAGCAACTTCAGCTCAGCTATCAAAGGTTGTACTATACTTTCAAGCCCACACTGTTTTAAATGTGAATAGCGAACCATTAAGGCCAAATGAATGTGACTCAACTTTGAGCGATATTTTGCACTTATGTTCCCCACTGTATAATAAAAAGCACAGATTTTGTACTTATTTCTTTTAGCACCAAGTGGGTTCACAATTTCAAACTCATCTTCATAAAAATGAAGTCTTAGAGCTTGAGGGTTATCTTTGAAAAATGAATGCTCTTTGAAATACAAGCCATCACTGTAATTGATCAAAACATCCTCATCTTGGTTTTTGTGGTCATCCAACACAATCTGTTCCCACACATCCTCCACCTGACAATAGTTTTTTAATACCTGTGTGATTGGAACATATGAATAATCACCAATTTTCATTCCTGAATGGTCTCTTAGTGTGTAACTGATTGGTTCCGTCATGTTCATTTTTGATTTGCAGTGTTCTTTTATCATGAATGGTGACCGAATTAAATCACATGCTTTCTGGAAAAAGTCTGAAGTGGACAAAACCTGCTCAAGCTCTGGACAATCACTGAGGTGGAAACCATTCTTTTCCAAATGATAAGAAATAAATGAGTCATAGTTTTCCTTGAAAAAACACAACAAAAAATTTATATCATCAACAATGTCTTGCTGGACAGAGTAGGAGAGATAATTTTTTTTCAGTACACTTGAGAATGAAGCTAAACAAATGGTCTCTGAAATTCTCAAGCAAATGATCCATACTAGGTGGTGTGGGCTGCTGAACTTTGTGTGTATGTTCAACCTCTGTGATGTTCTTCAAAATGTTCTTCAGTTACCTCAGAGGAATTTGAAATAGAGCCTGTGTGTTTTCGATAAACATGCCGCCTAAAAGAATGATACTTGGAAAAAGCCGATTGGCAGTTAGTTATCCCACAGATTATGCTGAAATTAGGTTCATGGGCATGTAAAAGTCCAACATGCTGAATCAGTTTCCGAAGTGTAAAGGTCCTTTTTGAACATTTTGAACATTTATATGGTCCAGGCATGTTCAGTAAAGGTGGTTGAGCACTCGGGTGACAGTCACAGGCAGGGATTTCTCTCCAGGCTCAACGATGTTTGCAATACGACTCTGGAGAAACATCAGTGTCTTTTTGAAGTACGCAGGATATGTCATGTTGAACACAAAGTATGTGCAGAAGGCTGCGATGTAGGCCTCATCCAGTGAACTGCAGGAACAAACCTCAATTCCTTCGACTGTTACAACACTGTGACACCGTCTGGAAAGGGCAGTTTTCCAATCCTGATCCTTCATTTGAATGGTTGGGTATGGAGTTGGGGGATTATTCTACATAAGAGGAAAAAAAAAATGTTAGTATATATTAATGAGAAAGAACTGATAACATAATCATAATGATCCATAAGAATATTTACTTGTGGTCAATTGTTATGCCAGGCTAGCACCAAGTATTTACCTTTCCAAGGAAGATTAAATCTTCTATTTTTTCCTTGAAGATTGATGGTAAGAGAAGAAGGCCCCCCTTGAAGTCAATTCCTAGGTCATAGAGATGGCATATCATTGCAAATACACTTCATCAAATTTCAACTTTTATTAACAATGAGCAAATTTCCACAAACAGGTTAGTGCATTAGTCACTGTGGTACTTCAGGTCATGTAAGAAAGAAACTGAAAAACAATAAGATAATGTTGCATTATACATCCCATTATGGTGCGTTCAGACCAAATGTGACAGGCACATCAGGTTTACATGCAAAGTCTATGTAAACCGAGTCAAGTAGCATCAAACCTTCTTGCAGCGTTTTGGCGTTCAATGCACCTGATGCGCGTCAGGCCTGTCAAACGACAGTGTTGGAAAATCAGAACTTGTATCGATGGGATTTAATGGGCTTATAATGCTGTCCCGATGCGGGACTGCAGGCCGTTAAACTGGGCCGGATCAGATGAAAGCTAAAAGCGCTCATCCTTGCATGCATTTCCTGGAGCAAATGATGAAACCAACTAAACTCAGAATACCTCTGAACAGTCTGATGAATCCACACACTGAGCAAAGACCCCTGACAACATCGTTCTCTGGCATCATGGAGCAAATAAAGCCAAGAAGCTGCTCAGTTTCATCGGCCATCGTACAAACGCGCAGACAAAGATAAAGGACCAGGTCCACCACCTCTCTAGATGCTCTTGATGCGTGTCACACACGACAAGAGCGTTTTGGTCTCGTAATCTCAGTGTCTGATTTTATGTGGACCAGTGTCAAACTTTGGGCATCTAGCACGTTTTTGCCGCCGACGGCGTGTTAGGTCTGAGTGCACCATTATAGTTTCATGCAACTGTTCCCATTCTCATTAGAAGAGACTGCGCTCAAATTACACAATTATCGTGCAGAATTGACTATTAGCATGTCCTCAAATCAGCACCTGTAATGTCTTCAGCCAGTGCATCCTCTCTGGCCTCCATGTAGATTTTCTTTAGTGGAAAATCCTTGACGAGTTTGAGAATGTTTGGAAGAACACAAGCGAAGTTCTCGCTGAAGCGCCGGCAGATGTCAGCTGCAGAGGGATGCATTGCATCCACCTCATCGCACAACTGAAAATGTTACAAAAGCAAAACGCGCACAAGTCACAAATAAGACCACAATTTTATATGAAGAATTTAAAGAATCTTTGACAAGTTTGACAAAGAGACTAGAGGTAAATTCAAAGATCCACAACGTAACTTTTCAACCTTAAAAATATGCATTTCTGACTCGTTTTGATGTCACGCCAGCATTAATTATGCACATTTCTCGAGCCGTCACTGCCCAGCTGCATCCCAAGGCTGAGAAACTGCACTATGTATTTACATTCAACATTACAATCTAACACCACAAGAGGGCACTCTAGGATTAAATATTTATATTTTGATCCTAGAGCAAAGATCTGAAAATGGTATTTTCTCAGCAAGGGGAGTTCATTTTTGGACCTTTGGCGACACCGTCTGTGCAGGGGGCCAAATCCCCAAAAAACAGGTTTATCCCTTTTAACTCATTCACTGCCATTGACTTCTATAGCCGTATACAGCAGGGAAAAAAAGTATTGTAATTTTTACCAGATGTCGCCAGATTTTCACCAGATTGTGTTCATGTCAATAGCTCTACTAGAAATATATTTTCGGAGAAAAATGTTGACATGTTCAATAAAAGACATTTATGATCATTTACAGACATTAACTTTGGAATCAGAGTGATGGGGGAAGGTTTACCAGTCACATATACCCTGAATGAAAAATGCAATATTTCAGGAAACAGAGTTCTTGAACACAAGTGTTTTCTTCACATTTTCTTGAACATAGATTTTATTCAAAAGTTAAAATCCGGACGGCTCCATGTTCTCTCCTTTGTTTTGGTTTTTAGTTTTGAATCATGCTTCTATTCTTTGGTTTTTTTTAATGTTTCTTTTCTTTTGCACCCTGCTGTAATGCTTTATTGTTTTATGTAATGCACTTTTAATTGTCCTGTATATGAAATGTTCAAAGAAACTTGCCTTACCAGAGGGGCTCTGGGACTGATGAGCTTAGTGAACTTGCTTACAGGTAACTTGCTTGTTGGACTCACTAGCTTGTTATGCTAACTTGGCCTATTCAACAATGATGAAATGTTCTTTATGCTGTTGTGCAGCTGAATAACTGTTACTGTGTTACTTTAATATATGAGACACAAATTCATCCCATTGTTCTGTGTGCCATTGTGTAGTTGAATAACTTGTTTTTCCAGATTAAATGTCTGTTCTTGATCTTGATATTTATAAACAAATTTCTAGATAAATGCGACTTATAGTCTGGAAAGGCTTTCGGACAGTAACTTCTAAAGTGGAACCACTGAGACATTTTATAAACCAAAACAAGTAATGGATTAATCAAGTAAATGGTCAGCAGATTACATGATAATAACAAATTACTGTTTCAAGAAAGACTTGGAAAGAAATTGACATTATGAACATAGTAAGTAGTCAGTGAATCCAGAAAATAATCAACAGATTAACTGACAGTGAAATTCATTGTTGGTTGTCTTGATCAGCTGAACAGTTCTTACCCCTGCAGATGTCCGTAGGAATGGATATCTCTTTAAGAGATCCTCAGTAGACATTCCTTCAGCTATTTCTCGGCGTCTCCATGCAAAAGTTTTCATCATGCGGTCTTTCACCAGTGTTGTGTCAGGATGTAGCTTTCGGTACTGATCAAGCAGCACCTTGATATGAGCCTCAATGGACGCTGCATCTTCCCCCATCGTACAAGATTCCTTTATCAAAACATATTATTCATTACCAATCACGTGCACACAATTTGACAAGATATGATGCCTTTTCTCCTGAGAGGCTGAGGCTGTGAGGACTTACAAAAGATGGCTTGAGTCGTTTTGGACATGAGCCTGTGGGTTCTTCTGCAGTCTTCAACTTGCTTGCTTGTCCAAACTTTTCTTTGACCCGTTTAACTTCCTCATTGCAGATGAGTGGTGCCCGTTCTGCTTTGAATTTTCTCTTGAGTTGGCAGTGCCAGGTATGCTAGTTGTTCAAAAAAAATATCAGTATGCATACATATTGTATGCAATCTTTTAAAGAAGAAACAAAGGAAGATACATACATAACCATTTCCGTGCATGTCTCTTAAGAAGGGATACTTCACAATCAGTGCTTTGATGACCTGGATATAGTCTGAGTGGGATGGATATCTGTCTCAAACATGACAAAACAAACCACATTACCTTGGTAATTCTAGACAACACTTGATGGCATTTTTGCCCTTAGATTCCTCTAAGATGAAAAATCTATATATGATAAGATAAAGACTCATGTCAGACGAATGTAGGTGATGTTGAATTTTTTTCAATTATAAATTTAGGTGATGGGGGGTGCAGGAAAAAAAAAAAAAACATTTGCCAAATTTTGTTCCATATCTATTAAGCTAGCCAAATAACTGTTGTAGTGAAATAACTTATTCAATAAGAAATTATAAATGTGGCAATTTGAACAGTCCAGGCTAGGCCAGGGGATATGTGATGTATGATTTTATTCTGTCGTGGCATTATTGATATTATTGTGTAATATTTGGAGAGGGACCCTTACATTGTGTACTGTGACAGCACTTCATAAAGAGTCCCAATTATTTTGTTGCGGTACTTCTGTTCTTTGTGGACTGGTTCTTTGGCATCTAAACAGCTCTGGACATCTTGTGGGAATTGTGGAATGGAAATGACTGCAGGCAGTCTGCGGCCAGTAGGTTCAGAACTGCAATACAACAGGAGAATGGCATTACCAGGTGTATCTGACACGTTGCAAGTGCTTTAATTTTATATACAAATTGACATTAAGAACATAATACGTCTGGTTTGCTGGAGACACAGGAGCTTCAGACAGACTGTGCTCTGGGTTGACTGCTTGTAAATTGAGGATGACTTCCTTGTAGCGGTTTGTGAAGTCTCTGAACTTCAGCTGCTTTTTGAAGGACTTGTCAAAGAGATATGCAATCATGGTCTCTGTGAGTCCGCAGTCGACTGTCTCTCCATCTACATCATTTTCTGAAATGTGTAATACAAATAAAAAGGCTATCAAGAGAGAGAAACACAGAAACTCTGGACATACATGGCATGATAACTAGTTTGAAAATGCATAAATACAGGAAAATCTTCATTTTTTTGCCACCGAATAAAATTATGTATTTCATCTTCAAAAGTATGGTGGTACTTATTAGACATAAGCCCATTTTTCTGCTAACTGTAGTAACTATCCATCTATATTATTTAAATAAAACTAACACAAACATACTTATCTATATCAAATTTAAAGGAAACAAGAATCTCCATCAGTTAGCTCTTTCCCTAATAAAGTTTATCTTACATGAGTAAAAACTGTGCATTTTGATCTTTGCAATATCTGTTTCAAACAACACCACAGGACTTTGAATTTCTCTTGTAGTTCCAGACATAATGCTGATATAGAACAGGATAAGAACTAGAGATGCATGATACAATCGGCCTCCTATCAGTATTGGCCTATATCTGCCTTAAAACTGAGTATTGGACATCGGCCATCCGATAGATATTTAACCGATCAGCCCGCTGTTTCTAAAGTCTAAAAAAAAAAAAAAAAAACTTCTTCCAAAAAAAAAAAAAAAAAACAAAACAAAAAATTGACAGGCTTTAAAACTTCAAAAGACTAGGGTTGGGAAAAAATATTGATACACATATAGACATTTAAAAACGCAGTATCAGTCTATTTTACAAATGAAATCGCGATACTTCACCGTTCTGTTACGAAATCTTGCCAGAATTCAAAATGTTCACGATATTCTTGTATGCTGATATCATACTGACATTTAAAAACACGGTATCGATCTATTTTACTGACGAAATCACGCCAGCATTCATGAAATCTCACAAAAGTTTGTAGCAGAACGATGAAATCTCGCTAGATTTTGTAAGTAAAATAGATCGATACCGTGTTTTTGAATATCGATTTGATATCGGCATATGAAAATGTCACAATATTTCAGTGTATTAGGGATGTAACAACATAAAAATTGAATATCACGTTTATTGTGACCAAAATGATCAGTTATCATTTTTATTGCGGTATTATAAAATTAACCCCCCAGCATCTTTAAAATATCCAAAATAGGTCTAAAAGTCTACTTTGTCCTTTTTAAAGGGGGAAAAATGTCCCTGTGGGTGGACATTGCAAACTGTGACTGCTGCTGCTTTTCCACCCAATGAGCAGCATTACTGGGAGTTTTTCAAAGTGCAGTAATCAGTCACGGTCTTAATGACAATTAAAATTTGAAATGGTAACTAATCATTGAGAATTTTATCACGGTTAACCATTTTACCGGTAATCGTTACATCCCTACCGTGTATCTATAGTGTATCTATGGTGCATCCTGGTCAGGTCGCCAGTCGATCGCAGGGCCAACACGGTGTGACAAAACACAGTTGCACCGGGTGGGGGGGGGGCTGGTGGAAACGGGACTAGTGTTACATCCGGCTACTGTTGCTGCAGGTTAACCGCAGGCGCAAGCCCCTTAGCAAATAGGGCTAGTTAGCTTCACTCTGACAGTTCACGTTCTGCAGGGCATGTACCCCATGAAGTTGAAATGGAACAAATTTGTACCTTCCTTTGTTTAAAATAATTTTGAGCGGGAAACTGAATCCTTGCGTTAAGTAACTTTAGCTTTAAAATTATTTATCCGATAATTATACATATTAGGAGTGCGGAGAGACGTTACTGCTTTTGTTGACGTTTTAACGTAGCTACAGTCGGTCAGTCACTGTAATAACTGGATAAAGCTAGCTATTATCCGTGTTAAAGACAGCTCCTCAAATACTTGCTAAATTAAGTGGTTAAATCCAATGTTGTAAAAATCAAAATTACACTTAACTTACCTCTAAATTTTTGAGCCTCCTCCTCTGAAATGTCAATACCTCCTTCCTCCACCAACTTCTGTAAAAGCTCCTCCGTTGAAAGACTTCTGAGATCCATGCTGGACCTCCAGTCGTTTCGCTTCACTTCACCTCAGCACCCAGCGGCGTCTTTGGCCTTTAGCCTGCGGTATTAATGCGCGGTTGCTTAGCAACCACTGTGCTGTCTTGGGGAACTATATTGGATGGCGCATTTTTACGTGACATCCTGGTTTACAGGGACTTTCGAAGAACTCGGTTTAACCCAACTTTTCAAAGCACATTCATGCGAATATGCAGCTTAAAGTGCTTTACGAAGCTGGAATTCTTGTTGATAGTTGATTTGTTGATAGTTGAATCTACCATGATGTTGAACCCATGATAAAACTAAATACAAAGGTAGAATTTTGAAGGCTAAATATATTTATTTTAACAAGATCAGGTGAAGAAAATTAATAAAAGTTAATGAAATAGAAATTACAAAAGTCAGAGGCAAATATTATAAATTATCCATTTATATAAAAAATATTATATAATAATATTATTACATAGAATGATTAGGTCTAAATGAAAACACAGACAGTTAATAAAGTTAATAAAATAGCGATAAAGTCAGAGGCAAATATTACAGATAAATGATCCATTTATATAAAATTATTTTATAATAATGTTATTATATAAAATGATAAGGTCTAAATTAAAACACAGATAATTTAATTAAAGTACTAATTCAAGTTATTGTATGAACTACATGTATTTCCCAATTCCGCAGGTACATTTTGGGTTGAAATGGTACAAATTTGTACTTTATATCATTTTGGACCCTTTTTAATAGTCTAAAGGTACACTTCTGGTCTTTTAAAGACCAATACTGTACTTATGAGGGTACATTCTTAAAAATTGTACCTATAGGTACAGAAATGTCCCTGTCTTGTACCTCTATTTTTGAGTGTGTAGTGCGTAACGATATTCCCGCTGCTGTGGCTACTTGACTCTACGCAAGGCTCTATCTTCGTCATACTTTATTCAAATTAGCCATGCTTACCCTTGTTAGAAAGCTAATTTCATTGGCTACACGACCAAAATGTCACGTGGGTCTCCACCAATAGTCGCTAGACTTTATGAAGCGTCAAATGACGTGACTCTGTCCGCCATTGGCTTACAGGATGGAAGCGCTGGTTTTACTTCAAGAGCTGCCCCGGAGTCAAATCTTAACAGAAATTAATGGGGACACTTTTGTTTTGTAGGTATGAAGGTGAGGAAAACAAACATACCAAACACCGCTAGCTAATGTTTAGGGAAGCAAGCGTCCTTCGCTGAAAGTGTAGCAACAGCTCTGGCGAGCGAACTTTTCTGAAGGCAAAAAATGGACTTTATGTGGCCATTTTCTAATCATGGAATGTTTTTATTACGAATATGCTGGATTACTTTTAATCGGTGGACCCTTATGGACAAATGGAATATAAACAATTGAAGATTGGACTTATAATATGGTTTCTGGACCCCTTCAAAGGTAGGGAGTCTACGATGCTTTTTCATATTTATGTTTTGTCATGCTGCTATATCTTTATTAATAGTGCTTTCGTGCTCATTGTGTCCATAAAATGAACTTGGTGGTTAAATAGTGGAGAACCTAAGCTTTCTAACGATGTATAACATGCCTATATTGGCAAAGGTTTAACCCTTCATATAGGCATGCGCGTTGTTGACTGACCTGCGCAGTCGCACAACTGGGCGCCGGCGCCCAGGTGGTTTTAAACAGGTTAAAGGGACAGTACAGGTATTGAAACTGGACTTCGAGATTACTGAACATACTCCAAACCTGACAAAGTGAAGATTTTCACTGTTTAACTCACTGGCTGCCATTCACGTGTAAACACGTTAATTCAAATCCGAACGCTAACTGCCAATCACGTGTTTCCATGTTAATGAAGGGTTTTAATCGGGGGAGCTGTTTTAATCTCTGGCGGAGCTTGTCAGAGAAAACCAAGGACTGATCATCTTTATTTTGGTAGTTTTCATCTAATCCAGCAGATGGCGGTGTCAGACAAGCTTAAAAAAAACCTACCAGGAAGTGATGCGCTTCTATGATGCCTGTGTTGCTAGCGGTTGTTAGCCCAAGAAGTGTGCTCGATTCTGCTGTGAGGGGGGGAGAACATGGCGACCGGTCGTAATCGAAGCAGCTTAGGAGGTTGATGAAGGAGGAAAGTTTGTGGAAAAAGTGATCGGTAACAGAAAGTGACACGATCGATCGAAGACAAATCTATAGATGGAACTACAACAGCGAAGTGCGCAATCTGAAAGTGAAAGTAAGTCTACAGCACACAGTCGTTTACCATAGGGGAGGGGAGGGGGGGTGCGCACCTAAGTTGCGGTAGAGGGAAGGAGCGAGGGAGGGAGGAGTAGAGAGACGTTTCTGCTCTATGTTTCTGTCAAATGCTATGTTGTGAAACAAACTTGTTGTGGCTTATTTAGCTAGTAAATAATTATTTTGCCTCCAAAACTCTTTTCTCAGTGTTGTATTTGTTGTTTCATAGAAGTAAACAGCTGTTCAGATGATGAAGGTGTTACTAAAGTAAAAAAATATTGGCATCAAAGACACTTTCCCACTTGAAGTGGACCCTAGCATTCAAAGCTAGTTTTCTCAGCTTTTTGGTCAGAAACAGGCATTTTTGCTGCAACAAACCAATGTTCTACTGCAGATTACTAAAGAATGGAAAAAGCTAAAAAACAAATGTTTTTTCTGATAAAAAGAAGAGAGTCTAAGCTTTCCTTTGGTACATTTAGTGTTTGCATTGGCATAGTCCGGAATATTCTGTTGATCTCCCAAAATCAGTGAAAATGCTTAAAAATCCTGGCAATATGGAGCGCTCTGCTCGGAAAAGGTCTGGCAGTCAATGAGTTAATCAGAATTTGGTGGGATTTCAAACACAAAATGCAGAACTTATGCCACTTCGGTTACATATTTAAGTGGCAAAAGATTGTGAAAAAGGTTAAATTCATGTCTTGCCAATGCCAACGCCATTAAACATCAAAGGAAAAAGTACAGATGTTCCAATAAAGGGCATTGTTCAACCAAAATAAGTTGTTTTTATTTACCAAGACACTTAAAAACAATATTTAAGAGTGTAGTAATGATACCATGGTATACCGTGATACTGTGATATTTTAGCTCAAGGTTATCATACCATCAGAACTTTATACCGACACATGCCTAGCGACAGCAGAGGAAGTAGCTGTGGGAAACTGTTTAGCGGTGAATGTTTTTGCTGCCAGCTTCACCAGTAGACTCCATACGGCTCTTCTAGCTCCAGCAAAGTCCGTGTCTGCTTCACTGTTGTGCGGTAAAGTTGAGCAAGTTACCCAGGAGTGTCACATCGCCTCTGCTACAGGAAATTTAATAGCTGTTTATGTCGGAGCTTTCACCGTGGAGGAAAGAACAGAGCAGCACAGTTACTAAGCCATCATAGAAATGTTGCTTCTGGATGAAAAAGACCAGACTGGAAGATGAGGACAATAACTGGTTTTGTTCCTACTTAATGCTCCTGTGGGCGCAATGTTTACTCCACATAGCATTATGCTCAGTAAACACAACCGCTACACACAGCTGCCAGATGAGTGCAGACAGTCCATGTTCCTGATCCACTTTTCTCTGCTGTTCAATAAAGCGCACTAGGGCCTATATATGTATATATATATATATATATATATATATACAGTATCTATCTATCTATCTATCTATCTATCTATCTATCGATATATATATATATATAAGTAATATGTAGGTGATATATAGGTATATATATATTTAGGTCATTTTCAAAGTCAACTAGTCAGGCCAATCAAAATCGATTATTCCATTAGTTATGATGTCATCACTTCGTCATCAATAATAAAACAAAAAATACTTTTATCCCCAAAGAAAAATTGTAAAACGTGTGTGAGATCTTATTTATATATTGGGTGTGTTCCATATATCAGTTTTTTGTCTTGTTTGTTTTATTTTATAATTGTGTGGCTCTAGTGTGTTTTATTGAACAGTGCTTTTACATACAGTATATGTGCACATTTTTTAGTAGTTATATGGTAATTTGGGACCTTTTCTAGTGAGTATACAGCATATACTGCGCGTCACATAGACTACACACTGGATCAATGTGTTGAACTCGCGGTGTGTTCAGACCAAACACGATTTGGGCATGAAGGGCGTCAGGTTTACATGCAAAATCAATGGCCGACGTGCATCAAGGAGTGGCGACCCTTCTTGCGGCGTGTTTCGGGCGTCGGGTGTGGCACGTCTAGGGGAGTTACGCGTGTTTCGTGCATCGAGTTTTGAGATTTTCAGCATTTGACGCGTGAAACGCCAACAGGGGCATCAGATGTCGGAGTTGGAAAATCTGAACTTTGGCGTCTTGACGCGGGGGGGTCGACCAATCAGAGCGAGTCATAATACAGACACACATTTTCCAACAGGAGGGGAAACACCCAGAAGAACCAGGGGACTCTCCTCTCTCTCTCTCTGAAGACAGAGGAGGATAAACTGTGATCTGTGTCCGGTCCCGGTTTCTGAACGGTGGTTTGATGACCTGCTGTCCTGATGGGATTCACGGGGCTGATAATGCTGCCTCGCATCGGGACAGCGGGTTGTTAAACTGGGTCGGATTAGACGGCTGAAAGCACCCCTCGTCAGCAGCTCCTGGAGTAAACGGTGAAACTCATCACACTCAGAACACCTGGAATCATCTTGTGAACCAGACACGAGCAGAGATGCCCGTCGATGACTTTCCCTGCTTTATTTATCACATAAAGCCGAGCCGCTCTCTCTCCTGCATCTGTCATGGTGCAGACAGACCGGTGACGGGAGAAAGAAAAAGGAGGGACTCCTCCCGAGGCGCGTCGAGCGCAGCTTGGCTGGACAGCCCATGCCGCGGGTCAGGGACGTCAAGACGCTGGAAATCAAGTGTCTGACTTTTTAGTGACCCAGCGTCCAACTTTGGGCATCAGGCGCGTCCCCCAAGGATGTGTGTTAAGGACTCTCCTGTACACACTTTACACATCAGACTGCTCCCCTAACCTACCCCTCCAACCTCATCATAAAATTTGCTGACGATACCACGGTGGTTGATCTTATCTCAGGCAGGCGGTTCAGGTCAATAAAGACCTGCACTACCAGATTTTCCAACTGCTTCTTCCCCTGGGTAATACAATTACTAAACAAAAACAATGTCCCTCTGCATACATTGGTTACCGAACCCCCCCCCCCCCCCCCCCCCCCCCCCTCACCTGCCATGACCAGTTGTATTTCTGGACATTGGTGCATTTGAGCACTTTTTAGATTTATATTCATATTTAAATTGGATTCAAATATTTTTAGGTGCAAATAGACCCCACATTAACTCTTGGTGCTGTAATCCATATTCCTGACTAAGTTGTTTATCAGGCAATGTGTATAGCCTATATACATATATAATCTAACTGTAAATAACACTTTAAAAACTTGAAATGATATCTCTAAACTATTTGGTTACAGTAATTTTTCATCATCTCTCCAACCTATAATCAATAACAATTTTTTCCCACCTTGTCAAAGGAAAAGTGTGTTTAAAAAAATGGTTTGACAAAGGTGTTTAAACAATTGGACACTTGTTTGAAGTTGACACATCCATGTCATTCCAACAAATTCAGCTTAAATACGGAATATGTGTGACCCTTTTTTTTTTTTTGTTTACATGCAGATTAGACACTTTATATTTAGTACTTCCAAGTTCCCTGAGAATAAATATGTCCGGGCCCTCTTGATAACTTCCTTCGTACACTAAATATTACAAAAAAATGAAGTGCCTGGATTAATGACAAAACCACCAGTGGGAGACGGACCTTGGAATCAAACCTAGAAGAGTGGTCTAAGATATTCTCAGAGTCAAGTTAAGTTTTTTTTGTTTATACAATAGGCTAAAGGAAAGCCAGTATGGAATTATCCATCTCAATTTCCTATTAAATACAGACCAGATATTTCCCCCATGTGTAAAAAATGTAAAAATGAGGTTGGAACTTCTTTTCATTTAAAGGTTGAATATGGAATACGGACAGAACAGCGACATCACGTGTGTCTAGAGCCCCGTTTCCACCAGCGGGTCTGGGTCGGGTCGGGCTGGATCGGTCCACGTTTTTTTGCGTCTCCACAGATAAAAACTAGGACGGGTAGCCTTATATCCGACCCGACCCGGACTACTTTTTTGGCACCCTTCGGTAGGGGTACTGATCTAACCGATCCGGACCAAAGAGGTGGAGCTAATACACAGCAATCAGCTGATTCGTTGAAAAATCCGCCACTTCCCGCGTGACCCAGCGTAAAAACAAAGCCGGGGTAACTCCTTTCTGTTTCTGTCACGTGTGGCGCCGGTGTTTTGGTTAAACGGCGTTACACGGCGATGATGTCACACAATCACGTAGCAGCGCTGTCCAGCTAATTCTCCGCCTCCAGAATAAGGGTACAGGTTGCTGTGGGGACACAGCGTGAAATCAACACATCCGTACCCAAACCCACCCGATCCGGCCTGGCCCGGCCCGACCTGACCCAGACCCGCGGGTGGAAACGGGGCTTAGGTTGTAGTTGCAACGGCAGAAAAACAACTCCAGCTGCTGGGATGCCAGGCTCGCTGCCGATATGCAAGTGACCAACAGTCTGCAGCATGTCCAACAAGTAACACAGAGGAGTTTAGAACTGACAGCTAACGTTAGCCATGTTAGCAAACAAGCTAGCTTACCGATCCCGGAGGAAAGTCGCCATTTCTGTGTTATGACTGCGTGGAAAACGTTTATGTGTGTCCATTTAGTGAAGTCTTCACCTAAATTTACTCCAGGTTTTGCTTTTCTCAGGTCACTCCTTCTCAGAAACAGATAACAATATCTCCAGGGCTCTGAAGCAGCTGCTTCACTCGTCGTCTCCACGGTTTTCCCCTGTACAAGCCTGACTATGACCAAAATATTGTTTCCACACAGAAATCATGTTTGGCAACCTGCAATGGCGACATGTAGTGGCTTATAGACGTAAATAAAATGCCATAATCGAACCCGTCAAATTTGATTTTATAATTATTTTTAGGCTAAATATAATTTTTCTGGGAAATGTTGTACTTTCATTCTGTACACCCCCAAACGACTTGTGGTGGTATTATTTTTTTTAAAAATACAGCTTTTAATAAAAATGTTCCATATTCAACATTTAATATGGAAGTGTCCTAAGATTGCACGTTTTTGGAATTTTTTATTTTTTTTAAGAGCTTTGTACAATTTTAAACGTGGATTAAAGTGGAATCTCCATTTTTCTCTGCAGTTTTTTCCCAAAACTTTTCATCTTAACTTCTCACAGTACTCTCTTACAACTAAACTACTGGCTAAACGCCGTATCCTGTTTCAGTGGATTAAAGACGACCCCCCAACAGTGACACAGTGGTACAGAGATATATACAAGATTTTTGCCAATGGAATCTCTCTGCTGTTTTAAAGGAAAAAATAAAACTTTTTTTTTTTTAACAAATTTGGCAACCAGTATTATCTCATGTACCTCCTGAAATTTTGGACTTGCTACAAAAAGGTGGATTAGATATCAGAGTAAATCCAATTATGAATTGAACTGGAAAACTGGAATAGATGTAGATCCTTTTTTTTTTTCTTTATCTTTTCCGTGTCTCTGTAACTCTGATTATCTTGAATGAATTTTATATCCCTTCTACCTGGCACAGTGTAAGAGTAATCTGGTGGTTCTTGCTGAAATGTAATAATTTTGGGGGAATAATCTGGCGGGATTAGGCTTCTGGCTACGTTATCTGATCATGAGATTTTTATGGTTATTTTTCTTTTTTTTCTCTCTTTTTTTAATAAGGTGCTGTCATAATTGGTGTTGCCTGTTTTTTTTTGTTTTTTTGTGTGTGTGTGTGTGTGTGGGCAATGTCCATGTATGCACAAACGTTTAGCTCCGCCCACATTGAGCCCCGCTCCGATCTGCGCTCTGCGCTCTGCAGCCAGGGGCTACTCAGGCCTAGTCCACACAGAGCTGGTTTAGGTGTGAAACCGATAGCAGAAATCCAGGGAAAAGTTTCGTGATCCCCATGAAACCGCTGGAGCACATCATACAAGGCTGTGGGTGGCGTTAAGATGAATAAGTAACACTCCAAACCTAGAACAAGACAGCGCATGCGCAAATAAAGACTCACCACGTGTCGCTGGAAATCAACAAAGGAAGAGCAGAAACGTAGAGATGGCTGAGGTTTTACGAGGCAAATGCTATAATTTTCTACACAGTTGAAAACCGTCGCTCACTGACGCCATTGCTGTTTTTCAATGAACTTTATTGTTTTTGTGAACGAGACCAACACGCGTCCCCCCCCCCTTCCTTGTGCGGTTAAGCCGTCCCCATGAAACACAAACCCGTTGAGGTTTCAAACCTTTCCATCTTGGAACCCGGTTTCAGAGATGACCGGTTTCAGGAGGCTAATCCCTGGTTTCGTGAGGATGATAGGGCAGATTTCTGAAATTTTTTGATGGTTTTGCTGTAATTCAGTGCCATGTGGACGGCCCCTCAGTCAACCAGCAAGAGCAGTTTACTTCTTTGAAATTCATGAGCAGCACAAAGACTCCTGCATCCCAAGGCCAGCTGGGAAACAGGGGAATATTGAATGTTTAACCTAAATGCCTAAATATTAGGAACTTATTAACAAGGTAAATCCAGAGTGGCTTTAGTTAGTAACCAAACAGCACCATTTCTGACTCTGCTTGTTAGGCGCTCCACGGCCATTAAAGTTTGTTTTTTACAATTGTCAGGCTTCCCTTTTCTCCTGGTACCTCGAGTCTTTACATGTGTTCTTTTTCTTTCCTTTTAGACTTTTTCACTGCGACTCTGAGGCGTAGTCCCTCTTCATTGCCACAACATACTGCAGAGTGTTGTTACTACTTGTACCCCATTTTGGTCTGGGTGTCTTTCAATATAATGGACTCAAGGAGGATGACGGCAGGGAAGTAGGAGACCAAACCAGCAATAAAAGGAACAAAAAGACTGGACTGAGATGAAGGTAATGGTAAGTGTCATGATGTTATTAAGCTTTTCCACTATATTTTTTTCCTCTAAGTTCCTGCAGCCTCACATTAATGACCTCAGAGCTGATGTATAACTGTGTGTCACAAGGAAGCTTGAAAAAGGTCACAGTGCTCATTTTTCTTTCCTTAGATGGAGGAAAAAAGGTTTTCCAGTGAGCGGTAACTGACACTTGGTGTGATCATAATTATCATGTCTTTCATATTTCCCACAGCTTCTGGTGAAACGAACAGGGGTGTTGGTAGAGCTGGTGCTGGAGTGTGTGAAAGTGTGTGAGAGAATGTGTGTGTGCATTATGAAGCTCAGAGATCAATGCAGCGTTTGATCTGCATGTATCTGAGTGAAGTGAGCTTCCAGAGAGCTTCCAGAGCTACCAGCCCAGGGGGAGGCTCAACGTAACGGGCAACACCTCGCTCCACTACACACACACACGCACACATGCAGCGTTTCATCTGCTCTGCTGTTTCATCTCTAACACACACACACTTGCATGCTAGCTGCAGTAACATCACGTCTACCAGGAACAAAGACTCTGAGCTCAGACTGACGAGCATGTGAAGATGATTCTCATTCAGATTCATTCAGGCTGAAGGAGTTGCTCCTCATCAGTCTCCAGTTTGATGATTCAAACCATGATACCCAGCCGCTCTTTCTTTGTTCTGTGTAAAAATTGAGCCCAGAAGGTGGAGCTGAGATTATAGACATTAATTTATGTCGGATTTATGCTCAAAGTATAATTTAGCAAACAACCGCTAAGATTCAGAAGTAAAGCTGATTCTTCATTCAGTGTGTTGATGGAAAATTCTCTATCTGAATCCTGTTGGACAAGAGGGACAAGAGAATGCAACAAAGTTGATTTGTCTAAAAAAAAAAAAAAAAAAAAAAAAAAAAAAAAAAAAAAAAAAAAAAAATCTAGGAGTCTCAAATTCCACTCTAGAAATATAGTACAACCAATGTCAATAAGTATTAAGGTGTATATTACCACAATGCCAAGGAGGAAAGACATCAGCAAAACAGCTGTTGCTGCACATCAGTCTGGAAATGGTTGTAGTTGCAAAAGATTTTTTCGTCCATTATTCTCCAGAGAGAGAGGTTATTTACATGTGGAAAACGTTCAAGAAAACCACCACTTTTCCCAGGAGTGGACCACTTTCTATAAAAAGTAGAATTTAGTTATCCAGGATAAGAGAAAATTGCCAGAGCATCTTGGTTTTATTGGTTCAAAAACACCAAACCAGGCTGAGGAGTGACTAAAAGCAGGGTCACACTTAGCACGATTGGTTTAATCCCATTTCAACTCACCGAGTGTCAAAAGTCTAGTACAAACGGCCTCCGGTCACACTTGCAAAGTTGGAAACACGCCACTATACCATGACGTCTTGTGACCACATTTGCATAAGTGACAGCGCCTGCATCACTCCAGTCCAGTGGGTGGCGCTAATAGACATTTGTGTTGTTTAATGTGCACCCAAACATGCTGATAAGCCTTTTGTACTTTCACACTTTTTAAACTTCTGTAAGCTGCTGAGCTAAAGACTGCATCAATAACTGCTTAAAGTATCATGCTTTTGAAGCCATGTTGTTTCTCCTCTCCTTCGTGTGTTCTTCGTGTGTGGGGACAGGGCTTCTACGCAGGCAGTGTCATTACATCTATATATGGGTGAATAACACAATCGAAACTAGCAACCGTTGCAGACCACCTCCAGAGGTGGGTCCCTTGTGTGTACCCGGATAATTCAGACGTGCCAAGTGTGACCAGCTCCTGAGTCAAGTCAGGTGTCAGTAATCCTACTGAGTGCACATTCATGACTATCTTCAAAAGACCACGAGGTGGATCACAGACTAACTTATCTGACAAGGAAAAGTTGCTGCTCCATGCTTGAAAATATCCTGATAATTCCCCCTCAGTGGATTAATAAAGTATCTTTAATTTTATTTCACTTCACCAAAAGTGATCAACAAGTAACAGAGGCTTAGGAAGAATTAAATCAGATATTGTTGTAAATATTGGGTAAATCCATCCGCAAAGACTCATGGTAGTTTATGTTGGTCAAACAGACCTTGTGATCATATACTTTATATACTAGACCAGGGCCCAGTATTTCAAAACTTTGAATCCAGATCAAAATGATCTGGATTTCCAAATCCCTGGATTCGGGTCCTTGGATCTCAGATTGATATCTGGGTATTTCCAAACTTTGGTGGATTGGATCAAAACGATCCTGATCCTGTTAGATGGAGACTTACAAATCCGTCCCTCCCACTGGATTATTGACAGGAAACAGGAAATGATGACATAAAGAACTTGTCATGAGAATGTGTCTGATCAATAATATTATGTATAAGTCAATGCTGATGCTGAACCATCACTGCAGTCAGAGAAACAACTCTGGCAGTCAAATTTCTTTTTTCTTCTTTAACTCAAAAGTTTGTTCAGCTACAGAGAAGCTGTAGTTAAGAAGTCGTAGTTAAGCGGTCTGTAAGTAGGCTACTTTTAACATTTCCATACCAATAAAGGTAATTAAAATGGTTTTTTTTAATGTCCAAGGCACAAATCAAGGAAGCTCAATAATAAAAGTGTTTTGTTATTTGACAGCAAGAAGTGCAGAAATGAGAATCTTGAGTAAAAGAAACAATTGAGAGTATTGAGCACACTCAGCAGCAGAATGTCCTTTGAAATGGACGGACTCTCTCAGCTCAGCAAGATGTGAAGGTAAAGAGTAAGGTGCTTGACAAGCAGTTAAAGTAATACATTTATGTGAAAATGAAACATGTATCAGTTATTTATGCAAGCATTTTTATTTATGGAGCGTCAACATGTTTACTTTGTGATAGAAATTGAACTTTGCAGGGTTTGTCTGTATCAACTGTCACTAAATTCTCTGCCTTGCGCAGATTTTGTTTATTTATTTTAAATGATGGACTGCAATCACAGCTACGTTCAGATATGGGGAAATGTAGATGTGTCGTTTGTCGCACAAGCCATCCTTTCATCCCTGTTGTAGTGATGTGAAATGATGTTTGCGGGTCGCCACTAAGGGGCGCTATTCATTGTTATTGTGATGTCAGAAAGTGAAGAAGAAGAAAACATTTGGCTTTTGTAGATAGCAGTAAGCGGCAGCAACGAATGAATGAATGCACCAGGCAAACAGAGTAATAAAAGTTTTGAAATATACAGCGGTGTTGGCCAAGTTACTGTATCTGTCCAGGACATTTTCTTGTATGTTCAGCCTAAACGACATGCCGCAACATTTCCTTTTAATTACATGGAGGCGTTTGTCTGGATGCAACCGGTATAAGAGACAAAAGACCAGTTTCAGAACAAGTTTGAAAGTGTTGGAACTGTATTATTGCCTAAAATGCTTTGAGTGGTTTCATTTTTAAAAATATTGTGTGATCATTTTATTTCCTCAGTATGAAAGGAGTTGATTTATGTAGCAGATTCAGAGTAAAAGATGTGTAGTTAGTGACTGCAGCTGCCAACCTCTTTGTTTTTCACACCTCAAGATCCTCCTCAAATCCACCTCTGAGGTGGGTTTATTTTAATCCCCATTTTCAGGATCAAAATGATCCAGATTTGGGCCCAAATTTTTGAAATACCCAAAAGAGCAAAAAAAATCTGGATTAAAGGTAGGATTGGATTCACAGATCTGGATTTAAATCTTCAGGATAAAATCCCGTTTGAAATACCCAATTTCTGATCAGATCTGGAAAAATCCAATCCACCTGGATTAATCCTGGTGGATTATGTTTGAAATACTGGGCTCAGTGTGCCCAAAGTCCAGTCCTCAAGAACTACTATCCAACAATTTTTCAGAGCATACCCTCTCCAACACACCTGAATCAAATTGCTAATTACCCCATGCACACGTCATCCAGCTCTGCAGAGGCCTGGTAATGAGCCATTCATTTGATTCAGGTGTGTTGGAGAGGGAATGTAACCAAAATATGCAGGATTTTTAGCTCTCAAGGACAGGACTTGGGCACCCCCTGAACCAGACAAGCCATCCGTTCGACTGTTGGCAGAGGTGTCAAAGGTATTCACATTCCTTACTTTAGTAGAAGTATAGTTACTAGGATTTAAGTAGACTTAAAGACACTGAAGTATCAACTCAAGCTTTTTTTTTCAAGAAAAAGTATGTAGCCGTGGTTCCAAAACCAATTAAATTGTAAAAGTAATGGTACTGGGTGGGACATTTTTCTCCAGTTTTCTTGTGTCTCTGCTTTGGACATATCTTACTAGTTTATGACTCCAGGACCGGAGACAGTAGTGGATCAGTTTAATTTATAGATACATTTTATATTGTATATATACATATATATCTATATATTTATATATATAGATCGATATATATATCGATCTATATACAGTTGTGTGAAAAAGTGTGTGTGCCCCCTTCCTGATTTCTTACGTTTTAGCATGTTTGTCACACTTAAATGTTTCAGATCATCAAACAAATTTAAATGTGAGACAAAGATAACACAGGTAAACACAAAATGCAGTACCACCTTATTTTACTGTTGGTACGATGTTCCTTTTCTGAAATGCCGTGTTTAGTTTTATGCCAGATGTAATGGGACCTACACCTTCCAAAAGCTCAACTTTTGTCTCATCAGTCCACAGAGTATTTTCCCAAAAGTCCTGGGGATCATCATGATGCTTTCTGGCTAACCTGAGACGAGCCTTTATGTTCTTTTTGCTCAGCACTGGTTTTGGTCTTGGAACTTTGCCATGCAGGCCATTTTTGCCCAGTCTCTTTCTTATGGTAGAGTCATAAACACTGTCCTTAATTGAGGCAATTAAGGCCTGCAGTTCTTTGGATGTTGTTCTGGGGTCTTTTGTGACCGCTTGGATGAGTCGTCGCTGTGCTCTTGGGGTAATTTTGGTTGGCCGGACACTCCTGGAAAGATTCACCACTAGGGATGTAACGATATCCACATCTCACGGTACAATATTATCTCGATATGAACCCCACGGTACGATATTTATCTCGATATTGTGGGGAGGCTCACGATAACAACAATGATGGCATAAAATGCTTTGACGAGTCATTGTTACAATATTGTCAAATTCAAGGTTATGACATTTTGACTTGCTTGAAAAACCTTTGCTGAAGCTGAAATTCAAGTAAAAATCCAACAAATTTTTAGAGAAGACAGTTCAGGTACTATATTAAATAAACTCAACCAGGCATTTAAACAGCCTATTTACTAAGTAAAAAAAGACCCAGGCACAAAGAAACTGCCTCGTCTTTAGTAGTCAATAAATTCAAAATAAATAAGTCCGCCTGTCTGTCAGTGGTCAGTCATATGTCTGAACTTCTACAGGCTCATTGCGGACATGATTGGAGCACCGTGATGTCGACAATCTGCTGATCAGATGCTCTTCTGCATCCACTGCTGCAGGTTAAACGGAGAGTTTTAATGAACAGCTGATTGAGGTGGTGAAAAAATACGAAAATGTGTACAGCACGCGAGGCGTTTGATACACGGACATCACCGCATGCGCAGTTTAATGACGAATCCAAGTTCGTCATTAAACATAAACTCACCAAGTCAACACGGCGATCTCCGCGGCGTCACGGCTGAAACTTCTCATGGAGGAATAACTGGACCAAAAGAAACTTTCTTGTCCCTGTGGCCTCCAGAACAGGAACAAAGTTCTCGTGGAGAATAACAGCTGTTTCCATCCTCGTCGTATATCCATGCTGTATTTGTTTTTCCTGTGCGTGTGGGCTACGTGTGCTCCCATTGGCTCAAAAGAGCGCACTGGCAGCAAAGGATTATGGTCTATGTTGTTTAGTACTTTACGCTAGGCATTGAGTGGACTGAAAACTATGAGTTTTGTCTCAAGAGATACACTGTTTAATATCCTGACAAGACCACGACAATATTGCGGCAGTTTACCTCTGGCGATATCGCGATATCCACAATATCGTTACATCCCTATTCACCACTGTTCCATATTTTCGCCATTTGTGGATAATGGCTCTCACTGTGGTTCAGTGGAGTCCCAAAGCTTTAGAAATGGCTTGGTAACCTTTTCCAGACTGATAGATCTCAATTACTTTGTTTCTAATTTTTTTCCTGAATTTCTTTGGATCACAGCATAATGTCTAGCTTTTCTACCAAAAGGTCCTCAAAATCACTTTTTCACACAGGGCCATGGAGGTTTCCTTTTTTTCCCCTCGTTACTAATAAAAATCTTCATTTAAAAACTGCATTTTCTGTTTACTTGTGTTATCTTTGTCTCCAATTTAAATTTGTCTGATGATCTGAAACATTAAAGTGTGACAAACATGCAAAGAAAGAAAAAAATCAGGAAGGGGGCAAACATTTATTCACACAACTGTATGTATGTATGTATGTATGTATGTATGTATATATATATATATATATATATATATATATATATATATATATATATATATATATATATTAGGGCTTTGACTACGAACTTCGTTATTCGAATACAATTTAAACATTAAAAAATAAACGAAGTTCGAACTAATATTTATATTTAAACCTGTTCTGGGTATTACTTTTTATCAACGTGTTGGAATGTAAACGTTATCAACAGGGTTAATGCGCGATGCTTTCTAGAGAGCTTCCGGTTAAGAAAGTAAGAGCATCCAGCACTGAGCAGGTGGACATAACAGTAGTTTGATGAGATAAAGCATTTTGCAAGTTTCAACGGCGTGAAGAGCCGACCTCGTCAGCTAAATAATATAATCCTACAATCAGTTTTCACGCATTTCTCTCGGATAATCAACTACAAAGATGGATTGTGAACATCAGGTCACACCGTGTCTGAGCTCCACACTTTATAGTCCAGGACGTCAGAGAGCCGAGTGAAGGAGGAGGAAGGAGCTGAAAGCCGACGTGTTCTGGTTTTATTTCATTATAACAACTATTCTCTCTTGGTGAGAGAAGACTGTGTTTGGGAACGTACAGCTGGACTAGAGAAGATGGAAACTGGAGAAGCAGTTTGTGCTCGTGTCGTCGGAAAATGAGAAAGATAAGTAGCAGCCTAGTGGCTTATTAGCAAATCCAGCTAGTGCTAACCTAAGAAAATAATATAAATAGAAATGATTTATCTCAAAGAACAGTACAGATAGATTTCTGTGTTAAAAAATGCGAGCGTAACATTCGTTCTTACTACACAGTGTCATAATCAGACAAACACATTAATCTATTTGTGTCACTGTCTTCTGATGATGCTGCCACTGAGCTACCGCTGATAGCTAAACATCGTCAATAAAGTTGGTTACACAGCTTAAATCACTTCACCTGCTTGGTGGCAGACGTCGTTGTGTGTTTCTGATAAATCCAATGGAAATCGTCCACGATGATGTGCGGCAGGTCTAAAAAAAAATAAATAAAAAGGGGAAAATGCCATTTTGTCCGGATGTAATGTGACAGTTCTGAACTAGAAGTGATCATCAGGGATCTCTCCCATCTGGTGAAGTTGAGAATCGTGACCGACGGAGCATTTACTGTGTCGTAACAGCATCTTCTGTTATATTCTGCTCATTACATCTGCACTATTACACTGAATCATCTTGTTTGCTCATTAATAACAACTTTAACTCACCTAAATACTTTGAAAAGCCTTTCGTGCACGTAGTACATTGACTTGAGAGCTACACTGCCCTTTGGTGGCCACAACATGTACAACTCTAAGTTGATGCCAATGCAAATTTAATGGTTCAACTATTATTAATAAATGTTCGAATATATTCGAACTTCGTTATGAAAAAGCAAACGAACTTCGAATTGGATTTCTGAGCAAAAGTCAAAGCCCTAATATATATACACTGCCCGGCCAAAAAAAGTCGCCAACAAAAGAAAGGTCAAACATTTAACATTTCGTTGGACCGCCTTTAGCTTTGATTGCGGCATATTCGCTGTGTTTCAGAAGTTCTGCAATGTCATCAGATTTATTTGCATCCTGTTGCATCAATTTTTCACCAAGATCTTGATGATGATTGTAGAGTCTGAGCACAGCACATCCCAAAGATTCTCAATGGGGTTCAGGCCTGGACTCTGTGGAGGCCAATCCATGTGTGAAAATGATGTCTGATGATCCCTGAACCATCTTTCACAATCTGAGCCCGATAAATTCTGGCACGGTCATTTGGAATATGGCCGTGCCATCAGGAAAGAAACATCCATTGATGGAATAACCTGGTCATTCAGTATATTCAGGTATCAGCTGACCTCATTATCTGAGCTCATACTGTTGCTGAACCTGGACCTGAGCAACTGCAGCAACCCCAGATCATCACACCGCCCCCACAGACTCATACAGTAGCACTAGGCATGATGCTGCATCACTTCATCTGCCTTTCCGGCCACATTTCTTCCTGGAAGACGATGGTCCACTATCCTTCCAGTTTTCATAATGCGTTGGACTGTTCTGAACCCAGTTTTAGTAGTGTCTGCATCTCCTTAGATGTTTTCACCTCTTGATGCCAATGATTTGACAGATCTCAGACAGACTAACATCTTTTCCAAGACCACGGATGTGTCTTTCCACATGGTTGTTTAGGAAATGAGAAGCAAGTCATTGCACCAGTTGGGGTTAAATAACTTGTTGCCAGCTGAAAGATAATCGCCCATGCAGTAATTATCCAATAGGAGGCTCGTACCTATTTGCTTAGTTAAATCCAGGTGGCGACTTTTTTTGGGGCCAGGCAGTGTATATACTGTATATACACCCCTTGCCTCCAGTGAGGGCATCACTGGTGTATGAATGTGTGTGAATGTTTCTAGTGGTGGCCGGAGGGGCTGTAAGCGTAAAATGTTTGCCAAGCTTCCGTCAGTCTTTCCCAGCTGTGGCTACATACCGAGGCCGGATATGGGCATGGGCAAGGAGGGGCAATGCCCCCCTAAATGCCATGACTGCCCCCCCAAACATGATGGCATGCAAAAATCCCAAACTGAAAAATTATTTCAAGGAAAATGGTCAGAGCGCATTCTGCCCCCCCCCCCTCCCCCCCCTCTCTCTCCCTCTATCAAAGTAGCTACTGATTGGCTATGCTAGCCATGGTGACTATGGTGGGTACATAGGAAGGGTGTGTCAGTCGCTTCACTTTCCTCTGAGCTCTGCGTCTCACTCACAGTCCAGCACACAGACATGCTGCCGGTAGCTCAGTTACTGTTTTCAGATTTCTTCCGCCCTCTGTCACCAAATTATTTGGTTACTCTTTCTCTCAACGTGTTCTCATTCTCTCTATATGTCTCTCTTATCGCGCTCTCTGTTGCAGGGCCTGAAATTCACTGCGGGATTGCGGGAATCGCGCATAATACCATCAACTCCCGCAAACTTCGCTCTTATAATGCGGGAAATTCCCGCTTGCAATTGCAGCGACATAATGTGCAGTGAACGTTTTCATCGGAGCCATAAAATAGCGAAGCATAAAGGGCTCAACACATTGAGGCGACGCCGCTCCTTCTCCTTTCATTCAGGAGGAGTGACGTCGCCTCCCGCGTCGGCCCTTTAGTAAAGCACGCGCTCCCTTTCTCTCTCTCTCTCTCTCTCTGACCCGTCAGATGTCGCAGCTTCCCTCATGTTGATAAGCCAGCCATTGTTGGCGGATTTCCCGCCGGTAAGACGAAACTTTCACGGAGTCTTATAACGTAAATGTAACTTCGGGTCACCTGGAGGGAAGCTGGTCTGGACCAACACCAGTCGCTGTGGCAGCGCCGGTGTCGGTCTCGTTTACGACCCAAATCCTCCGGATCCTCAGGTAGCGCCGGTGCTGGTCACGGTACCAAGCAGCCCAAAGAAAAGTTTTAGCCTAACGGGCTCAGAATATCCGTGTTTGATCATAATGACGAAGGCACGAGCTGCTCAGTTTGATGTTGGTGTGATGAAACCAACATCAGCGCTGCGTCACCGTTTCTCACATGGCAGCTGAATGTGAGATCAATTCATAGATAGTATTGATAAATAATAGGTTGATATGATGAATACATTTTCTATTTTGATGCATAGGCTAAACAGCATTAAATATGCCCTATTAAAAATCTAAATTTGGTATTATTTTGGAGAAAGAAGCTGATTTGGAGAATGTTTCCTCATAATTTTCTCACATTCTCACTGCTCTTTACTCGATCTTGTTTATCTCAGCTTCTTTATTATATTTTCTGTGTTTTTATTTTCTTTCCTATTTAGTATCTTTGGGTAAACTTAAAGGTGTTCTTAAATGTGTTATTATTATATTCATTAAGTTTCTGACAGTTTTCTAGCCTTGCATGTGGAAGATGCTCTGTGTTCCCCAAGACCAGTTTTATTTTAACAGAACTTTTATCAAATACAAGAGATTATGTAGAGGAGAGAGAACAGAACAGAACTGGAAGAAAGAACTACCAGAATTATGCAGTTGAAAGATGCAACAGATTACTGCAATATGTACTTTTTATACTGAGTTGGTAAAAAACTGATGATGGCTGATAAAGAGAACGGAGACGGGACAAGAGAGCTGTCTAAGATGGAAACTAAGAAGGACGAAAAAGATAAATTAATGCTCATTAGTAATCTGAGGTACAGGTAGGACGCTGTAAGACCTGTGGTAAAGCGCCCTGTAAATATCCCCCCCAAAGTATGCAAATCCCCCTTGGTGAAGCATGTAAGGGGGAATTCCCCCCATTTTGAGAAGTGAATTTCAAGCCCTGTGTTGTAATTTGAACAGTCGAGTCACTATGCGCAGATTTCTGGTTGCTAAAGCTAAAGCTAGCACAGCGAAGCTGCCGGTAGCAGAACTGCGGCATTAGCAGCAGCAGAGCGATCATTACTGCTCCTCCATAGTGACTCGCCACAAATCCTAACCATTCTAATGTGAGAGCTCTTTCTCCTCTTTGTCTCATGTTTTCCCCCTTCCACCGCACAATGCTACATGTGAGGAAAATGTAAGTTACTCTGGCTCACAAGAAGGCTATAACAACAGGTGTGAATACGGACGCATTTGTTAGGACTTTAACACAGAAAAGCAGACGACTGATGTTATAATGACTGATAAGAGCCATGCTGTGCAAAGAACTAAAGAAATAAAAATGACAAAAAATACACAAAAAAGAGAGAAAAAAAGGACAGATAAATAGATGAATTTAAAAAGTAAAAAAAATAAACACACAAAAAAGATAAATGCAGCCTCAACAGGACACAACAGACCTAGATATGGACACATTTATTAGGACTTTTGCAAGCAGACAACTGATCTTATAATGAATGATATGAGCCACACTGTGTAAAGAAAGAAATAACAATGACAAAAAAAATACACGATGGATGGATGGACTGAATGACGGGATGATAGCATAGTTAGTTAGTATAATTCTCTATGCATTTTAGGGGTTTGGGGGATTTGACACCCCCCAAATTTTCCAGCTGCGCAACCCTTGCCCCCCCTTATATGCTACCTGCACCTCCTAGTGGGGCTGTCTAAATCCGGGCCTGCTACATACGTAACTTACCATCACCACGTATGAATGACGAGCCATGGGCCATGCAGGCTTCCTCTGGACCATTGTTATATTAACCATTTTTAGTGTATGTTTGTGGTAGTTTATGGCACGGCCTTTCAATTTGTACATTTTTATACAGTTGAAAGGAAAAAAGAAAAGAAAAAAAAAAGAATATAGAGAACCTTGAAGAAACTGGACCTAGAAATACAGAAAGTGGAAGAAGAAATGGATCATTTCAATGTACAATATGGTTTAAGTTTAACTTACTGTGTAATTGATGCATTTTTGCTCCCCTAAGGACTCAGCTGAAAACTGAGTGGACTGGAGGGTGTAAAATTTGAAGGTCTAAACAAATTAGCATAAAAAAAGTCATATATATGAAAATACTTTACTGGATTTTAAAGCAACCTGGAAGCCTAAGAGCTGATATCAGCCAGTGATACAGACCAAACATACTTACCTAACTTGCCATCACAGTGGCTTTAATCTTTGGCATAATGATCACAGTTAAATTAACTGAACGGTAATTTGTGGGCCAAGTTTTTTAATTTTATTGCTAAATAATACTGCTCCTGGCTGTGAGTGGTACATCTCTGCTATTTATCGTTATCTATTGTTAGCCTAATCTGGAGCAGACTAGCTGCACAGATTAAATCTCCATGGTAACGTGTGTGTTGCTGCTTTTGTGAAACTGAATTGGGGGAAAGTTCAGCCAGGATAACCAGCTTAATTCCTTATCTCAGCTTCCTGAAACAGCACTTTGTTTCAGGAAAAAAGAAGGAAACCAAAACAAAAAAGTCATTTAAAGTTGATTAAAACAAGTTCAAAGACAAGAAATGAAACATTAAAACCAATATCATTTTTATTGTGTGTTTATATGTGTTATATGTTTATATTCTCTACAAGCACATCATTTGATGCAAGAAAGATGTTTAAAAGACAGATGTGTTGATTTATGTTAATTTCCATTTTACAAAACACATGGAACGTATTTGGAAACAAGACTGTTGTCAATATTTACAGCATAGCCACACACAGCATGTATGGGTGTGTGTGTAAGTGTAAATTGAAGCAACATGAAGTCAGCAGTTCCATATACGTGTTATTCAAAGTATCAAACACGCATTCATGTCCACACACACACACACACACCTGAGCTTGTGTGAAACATGCATTTGCTCACACAACATGTAGCATGCGCTCCTGCTGGCATCCTGAATATTCAGTGTTTAACACACACACCTACACACCAGATGAAAACACACAAACTCTGAGGCACACATGCATTTGCACACTCATCTCATAAGCTCCCGGCACCGTTTGCATCTTGTCACTGCAGAGTTGGCGTCCCGCGTTGTGGACAGGTCCAGATGGTGCTGTCACGGCTGTCACCGAACCGCATCTCCCAGAATACACCTGTGACAGCTGGAACATGTGCGCCCAGTCAGAGCGGCGCCACTACAGAGACTAATTATCACCAGCCGTCCAGCCACCGCCGCATACACGAGGCCTGCGCCTCGTCCTCACCTTACAAGGTTGCCGAGGGCAGCGACAAATCAGCGGTGTTGTTAGCGTATGCCAGCGCGGCCTGTAACCGTGGAAACATTCAGCAGTCATGCTGTGGCTAACTGATGCTCGCCGTTTTTTAAACTTTAGAGAAATGCAGAGAAATTTTAACTGATAGTAACAGAAGACTTTGATCTGGAGCAATAATAATAATATTAATATTAGTAACATTAATGATAATAAAACAACATTTAAATTTTGACATTTTATTGCATTGAATATATCTGAGAGTTGTTTACTTATTGCTTTCCACCCCTTTATGACCACATAGCATACCATGTAGCATCTTCTGATGGCTACTTCTAGCAGGATAATGCACCATGTCACAAAGTTTCAATATTCTCTAACTGCTTTCTGGAACATAATAATGAGTTCACTGTACTCCAGTGGTCTCAGTCCAACAGAGCAGCTTTGGAATGTGGTGGAACGGGAGATTCTCATCATGGATGTGCAGCCGACAAATCTACAGCAACTATGTGATGCTATCCTGTCAATATGGAGTAAAATATCTGAGGAATTTTTTCCAACACTTGGCTAAATATGGGAGACAATTGCCATTCTGACATTCCCCCACTCCAAGATGGGTCTCTGGCATCATATGCAACGTCGATAACTGCAATTACAGATATCAATGACGGTGCTGCACTTGACACGAAAACATATGTGAATGATGTTCAGTCTCCTTCATGTTGTACAACAGTGGAGGGTGTGTATCTTTGTGTGCATTTACGCATGTCGCACAAAACTGGTGTTACATTGAATGTTATTTTCTCTTGTCTCCAGACACGCTGCGGGTCGTCCAGGTTGAGTGAAATGGTTCAGATTGAAGCCGCATCATCTAGATAAACATTGAGCTCCGTCAGAACTGTTTAAAAATCTGATTTCAGAAGCTAAAACTTTGTTTTGGTAGTTAATCAGAACACACAAAGAAATCATCAGAGCACTTGCTCTCAACATAATTTAAAAAGCAAGTGAAGATGATTGAAGCCCACAGCACTGTTAATTATATCTAAATCTTGTAGGGTTTTTTTTGTTGTTGTTGTCAGTGGTTTTTTTTTTTACATTTTAGATCAGTAATCTAACTATTTACCATCTTTGTATCCGTCTGGTATCCTCTTGTCTATTTGTATGAAAGCACGCTGCAATTTCATATTTGGAGGGTTTTTGGAGGGAAAACTATAATTCATTCTTTGGCATTTTGACAAATTGTGTTGTGGCAGCAAATATTAATTGACTTGCAGAAGCAAAATGACTAATCAGGGTCTCTTCACTGTTGCAGTTCAGCACTGGACAGCGTAGAGTCAGTGACTCTTATTAACACACGTTTCCTTACCCGGAAAGTCTTGTCGGAATGGTGGGACGTTTGTGTGTCTGAATAGCAGTATTTTGGAATGGTGGTATGTCTAAATGGTGCTATATCGAAATGCCAGTATGTGGGAATGGGGGGATGTCGGAATGCCAGCATGTAACCATTAAATCTGCTACCAGAGAATTAAGGCAGCTCTGGGGAAAAGGGGGTCCAACCTGATGCTTGCAAGGTGGACCTAATGAAGTGGACCGCAAGTAAACTGAAGAGTTATGTAATTTGATTTTTTTCCCTTGGAAAATTAATGCCGAATCTCATTTCTCTGTTTTACCCCCTACCCCTTCCCCTATAGACTAATCCAATGAGTGTTTTGTGTGTTGCGTCATTGTACAGTACCGCCATTGCTTAGAGCTCTAGTTCCAATCACCTCCTATCTGCCAACATGGAAAGCAGCGTGAATATCTGGATTTAGAAAAGTTTAACAGTTGTCTAAGGTAATGATGACCTACAGTACAGGTACAGGTATTATCTGGAGATCTCTAAGTTATTCTGACATATTTTTTGCATTAATGTAAATTATTATTCATCTCCAGAAACTACTTTTAATGAAAAGCCAATCTGGAATACAAAACACAAATCTAGTTATTAATCTTGTTAGTAATGTTCACACAACTGAAACCTCAGCATAGCACTGGCAATATTTTTTTTGTGTATTGGTTAAAGAAGATGACTGTTAAACATTAAAACAATATTAAACTAGACAATACAGTGGTTGTCATACATCGGAAAACTTTATCTTGGAGAGAATGCTTACATTTGTGATTTCTTTGGACTTGGTGGCAACCATCTTGCCAGTGATTTGCTTGAAGTGTGTTTCTGAAAACATCTTTATTTGAAAGGGTATATAGCCCTACCACTTACCCCTACCCCTACAGGATTGAGACACCCCAGGGAAGGGAGGGAGGGGAATTGAGACCGGGCCTAAGGTTGACTACACTGAATAAATAAGGAACTGGTTGATTGCGTTGGGTTACAAGATCATTTTTCCAGTATAGATGGCTTTGTAATAAATTGCTGTGGGAAAGTGAGGAGTTTCTGCAAACTTGCGTAATTATTTCTTCTTTAAAGGTTGAAAAGAAGTTTTCATCATCATCTTTTCTTCAGCAGAATCTGTCACGCTGGGCTGGATTTCTCCTTTTTTTTTTTATTTTTAACTCTGTTTTCTCATTTGTACGCTGCAGTTTGGGCGACAGCAGCGGCTGGGAGATGCATCATAATGCCATGCTGCATATGTTAATTGCTATAATAGATGCAGAGCAGTTGCTTAAGGCTTGATGTTTTCACAAAGTGTTATTGAACTGATTTCTCATTTGCATAGCAAGTCTTCAGTGTTTGGCTCTACATTTTGCCCCTCTCTGAGGACTCCCTTTAGAAGTCGTTGAAAAGGTGGAAAAGTAGAGCAGTTCAGGCTGAGATGTGTCCGCTCAGTCATAAAATTAACCCTCATTCCAGCTCTCATTTCATGTCCTTTTGATTTAATCTTATTTTTAACATGCACAGCACAAAAATATGGAAACAGAAACGCGCTGTGCGGCAAGGGCCTAAAGCCTAACAGCAATAAATTAAACTTCCACTGAAATTAATCTCCTGATATGTGCTGTTGTACATAACTTTATCCTTTAACTTTTTTTTTCATTTGTATACATGAACACAAAATTACCTGCAGAATTGTTTTGTTCTTAGATGATTCATGACTTTCACCATCGGTTCATTTTTGTCCTTTTTAACCAGATTTGCACCCTATGTTGCACCCAAATGTTGCGGACAAACCCAAGTTCCTGCATGTGGGTATTTACTGTTTCTCTTAAACCAAGTTCCTGGGCATGAATGGGCTATGAAATAAAATGTATTAATAATATTATTGGACTGGATCCACCTCCTCTCCACCTTGATAACAACACTGTAGGGCCCATCAATAACTTTGTCTATCTGGGGTCAGTAGTTACAGACAATGGGAACCTAAAATCAAAGATTACTCATAGAAGAGCCTTGGCATCATCGGCCCTGGATTATCTCTGGAAACCATTCTGGTGTTACCAGACCATCTTGCAAGACAAAGCACCAGACTTAAAACTCAGAAGTGCATCCTTTTTTATGGCTTGGAAACATGGAACTTCAACCAAACTTTGGCTGCGAGAATAGATGGCTTTGATAGCACAGCTCTCAGAACCATAAAGAGCATCAGGGGGTGCCAGAGGGTTTCCAACTAAGTGCTTAGAGCCAACATGCGCTAGCCCCGAGCATCCTACTTGGCTGCACAACATTGCAACCGCTGGTTTGGTCATGTCCACTGTGTTCCTTCTGACCATCCCATGAGAGCCGTTCTCCAGTTTGACCTGAGGGCCACGGGCTGGAGACAACCATGAGGCAAGCCCCACACCCGATAGCCCAACGTCATTGCAGGTGACCTCCAACTACATGGAGTTGCTATGGAGGATGCAGAGCAACCGGCACAAGACTGCCAGTGCTGGAAAATAAACAAAACAAAAAAAACGGTTTCATCTGGTCGGCTCAACACACAGGGACAGGACCCCCGCCTTCACATGAGTCCTAAGTCAAGTCATATGATGTTGACTTTAACTCACTTTGTGGACACATTTAGAAACTAGAAGGCACTCATAGAGTGCAGTCAAGCAGTTCAACTTCCTTATTTTTGTGTGTTGTGTATCATAGTATCCAGGATATTTCTCTGGATCCGGATCAACTTTCCAAATATTATAGAACTCATTGGAATCATTTCTTGTAATCTTTTACAAAACACTCGGGCCATTTGTATGGAGTTATATGGAAAAGGGGTGGAATTATGGAATTAGGGTGATGCTGATGTAAGATTGTTTAGGTATTGGTGAGGAGGTTTGATGTTCACCATGGGGTGTCGGTCAGAGCACACAGGACTCGCTTGTACAGTTAACTGTCTTTACTGGTCACTCTTAATCACAGCAGCACGGTAATGCAACAAACGACAGGCTTACAGGTGAGGAATTCCAAGGCTAGTTAAGGTGAATGCCTGGATGGAAGTGAGGTGGCCTATAAACACAGAAATACAAAGCCATGAGGAACATACTTTAGGCAAATGAACACATTCAAGGTATTATTATTAATAAATCCCTTCCAGTTCGAAAACATGCAAATGTGTTCAAGGCTAAGGCTGCATACACACCAAACGCGATTTGGGCGTCAAGGGCGTCAGGTTAACATGCAAAGTCAATGGCCGACGCACGTCGGGGAGGTGTCGAAAACCCTGCGGCGCTTTGGGCACGGTGCGTCTAGGCACGTTACGTGCGATTCACAGATGGACAATGAGCAAACACTGTGCGCAGGCAGTGCTCATGGGAATTGTAGTCTTTTAGTCTAACGTTTAAGTTTGTTTATTATTTCAGGTGCCGTTTGAGAAAACTACAATTAAAATGTAAATACAATTCAACCTGCCAAAGTGGCTAGTTGGAGTGGCCGTGTTACCTGCTACTGCTGAAATTCATCCGCATTTGGTGGGTTGGCGGGTGTTACGGTGTGTTCAGACCAAGCGAGATTTGGGCGTCAAGGGCATCAGGTTTACATACAAAGCCAATGGAGCGTCGGCCTTTCTTGCGGCGGGTGCAGCGCGTCTAGGCGCGTTTCACGCGTCGAATTTTGAGATTTTGGGCATTTGAAGCACGTTACGCGCGTCACAGGCGGCAGACGCCTGAGTTGGAAAATCTGAACCTTGGCGTCTTGACGCGGGGCATCAACCAATCAGAGCGATTCAGTGTCACACACACTTTATATGACAGGATGGAAACACCCAGAAGAACCAGAGGAATCTCCTCTCTCTCTGAAGACAGAGGAGGATAAACTGTGATCTGTGTCCCGTCCCGGTGTCTGAACAGTGGTTTGATGACCTGCTGTGCCGATGGGATTTACTGGGCTGATAATGCTGCCCCACATCGGGACAGCGGGTTGTTAAACTGGACCGCATCAGACGGCTGAAAGTGCCGCTCGCCAGCGCAGCTCCTGGAGTAAATGATGAAACTCATCACACTTAGAACACCTGAAATCATCTGGTGAACCAGACATGAAGCAGAGATGCCTGATGACATTCCCTGCTTTATTTATCACATAAAGCCGGGCCGCTCTCTCTCCTGCAACTGTCATTGTGAGGACAAACCAGTGACAGGCAAAAGAGAAAGGAGGTGCTCCTCTCGAGGCACGTCGAGCGCGCCTTGGCTGGGCATCTCTCGCCGTGTGTTCGGGGCGTGAAGATGCTGGAAATCAAGCGTCTGAGTTTTTAGTGACCAAGCGTCCAACATTAAAGGGTTAATAAACATCCTGTTCAGGCAGATTTGCAACTAGTTACTAACAGTTCTTCACAGACCCACAGTTCACCACATTCAACTGGCTAGAAGTCTGTCCAACAATCTTCTCTCCTCGTGCTGACTGCTGCTCATAAGTTTCATTTCTGCATCCTGACATCATGTGCTCAGTGACACAGCTGCACACTTCTGCCACAAGGGGGCACTCACGCCTCATCAACAGCCTTTCCAACATGGTCTATCTCACAGTGATAAAGAATCTTTCAAAACATTCCTGGATCCAGAAGGTGATCTGGATCACCAGCAAAATTTAATGGGTTCATCCTCGGGCTGAGGCTCACGGCTGGTGAACATTTCAGGTCAATCCGTCCTGTTCTTTTTTTCCATAAAGTTGCTGACAGATAGATGGACAGACGGACAAACTAACGCTACCGAAAACATTACCTCCTTGGCGGAGGTAATAAAACAGTGGAAAATCGAGAAACAAGCACTTAGGGTTTGGAGGTACCCTTACCAAAAAGTACTATAAGTATGCTTTAAAGCTATTCTTACCGATCTTGCATGGCGCACCTCAGCCTAGCATTACGCCTCCCTTCTAAGTTCTACCCACTCTCCCCCGCCCGACTGACAGATCAATGGAGTCAGATTCAGAGGCACCTGTAAGTTACAAGTAAAATAATAGTAATCAATATAATTTTCTATGTGGTATAAACATACTTTGGTTAATAACTCCCAGTTATTACTGTATCATATCATATTGTTATTTTGGCTACACCTGTTTATAATAAAATTAGACTTTTTTCACCAGTAAGTTACAGCTAAAACAATTGTAATTATTACAGTAAAATACACGGACGAATGACTGGATAACAAGATAACGTTCAATCAGTACTCTGTAAACTGTATTTTTGTTTTCATAAAATCCTCCTCCTCTTTAATTTCTCAGTAATACTGTAATTTAGGGATGGTAATGTTGCCTGAAAGCTTCAGATAGTAACTAACTATCCACATACATAATAGATGCTGGGGCGCGGTGTTCCGTTGAAATTTTTATACATATACACACAGCCACGTTGACTTGGGGACGCAGTGGCGGCGATAAGCAGCAGAGCACCGGCACATTGTGGTGCTGAAGCGACTGTTCAAGGCGTCAGTGGCTGAAGTGAGGTGCAGGCAGCAGCTCAGAGATGGCCACTCCTCCTCATCCAGACAACAAATATAACAAATGAATTGCACAGGCACGAGAAGATACTTTCTTTTTTACTGGTCTAAGCACGATAAGGTACATTTTGGCTTTCCTATGGCATTATTTCAATAATTTTTGCCCATTGTACAAACCTGTTAGTAATCATAAATCGTCCATTATAGCCTAATGAAACAGTTGGTGCTTATCTCCCATGATGCCTTGTGGCACACCTGGGTGTTCTTTGTACCATGACTCATGTATGTCACCCTTTCAGTACCCTTGTAAATTGGCAACTAGCATGTAAAATATTAAACACTAATGACACCTTCATGTGTCGCTGCACCTGTGCGGAAGTGACTGTCCGTAGCAGTGACATCATTTAGTGACTTCTGGTGACTTTTGAGCCATCAATAGCAACTTTAATCCCTGGAGAGTTGGCAAAACTATATCTATGACCTACTACTGAAGTTGCTATTCTGCCACCGACTCTAAACCTGCTCTATTGCATACTCTGAGTATATTTGATTCAAGAGCAAAGGGATTCCATGATTTACAGTATTTATTCAGCGTTAAGTCAACATCTTTTTAGAAGTACTTTTAAGTAATGTTTTCCAGTCCAGATTACTTGATTAATAAAGCTGAATCAACAAATTTCAAGTTGTATCAATTATATGTTCAGTGTTGGGCCAACTTGATTCACCATAGTAGCAACTTTCTACATTGAATTCTACCAACACTTGAACATCAAATATGTTCAAGTTCATCTTACTTGATACAGAAAGTTCAGTCAACAGACTGCATGTTACATTAACTTGTGTTTTGGAGTAGAATAAACTTGACACTTTAAGTTGACTCAACTCAGTCAAAGCAACAAGATGACTTGATTTTGTTAAGTTGGGTCATCTAATCTCTTTTTTTTACAGTGTACTGGGATTTTCATTCCCATTGTGGATTGAAGAGTTATGTGAGTGAATTTGTTTTGAAGAAAATTATCTTCTACTCGTTCTTGCATTTATCCCAGGTGTCAAAACTTATAACAGCATTTTGTGATCCTGCGCTAACAGATCCACCTGCATGACTGGAATTTAAAAATTTGGTTGATTTGTTTCACACAAAATCACAGGTGAATACATTGCGCTCACATCGGGCTCACAACTCTTACGCTTCACTCTGCTGAGGAATTGCCTGCTTCTAAACCTGAGTTATTGTTTGTTTACCACATATAAAGTCTACACTGATCATGAATAAAGTTAAAACAGAGTCGGGTCTCAAACTGCTCACCTCAGCAAACTGGAAGGGAGCGTCAAGTTTTGGTGGCTGAGCGAATGAAACCATTCGTGTCCCTCCTCATTTGGTTTTGGTGACAAACAACCTCTGTCATTAACCCCGGTCTGTATTAATAGCAGTGTAATTAGTCCCTCATCCTCTATCCATAATGTTTAGTCAAGAAAGTGACACTAATTTAGATCTAATTAGGTTTTTTGCAACAGTGTCAGAAGACTGATATGCAGAGGTGTCAACAGCAGGCTGTGAGTCGGGACATGCGAAGGTTCTGGGTGGAAAAATGCTGCTAATGGACAGCAGAGTGAGTGAAGCACAAAGGAAGAAGAGTTACAGCTTGACAGCAAAAGGCAAACTGCAAGTAAGCATTTCTGTCACAGACGTTTGCAGAGGAGAAACAGTCTGTCACACACACAGAGAGGTTAGGGATCAACTGAAGAGATGCTCCAGCAGCAAACTGTCACAGTAAAAGCTGTTGGGACAAAGAGTTAACTCCACAAACATTAAACTGTCTTCAGTATCCAGGAGGAAGAAGCCCGCACAGTAAAATACACCAGAATACAGCCTGTTCAACCTTCAGCAGTGGCATGAAACACCAGAAACAACATCAAATCAGAAAAAGCTGCCGGGATAGAAGTAATGCAAATAAGAAAAAGAACAAATTTCTTTATTTTTGCATTTCAGAGTGCAACATAATCCAAACACATTAGGTTCAGGTAAGAATAGTAATGGCAATCTTTCAAACAGATAATTATAATAATCATTTAGACCAGAAACCGTATCCTAGGAGGTCACCAGCTAACCTTGGATCCTCTGACCTTCTCTCTGCGATACCAATTCCATCATACAACCTTTCCTTATGAGAGGAAACCCATAATGAAGCAGCTTCAGGTCTGGCCTCTAGGAGCCCTGAAGGTTTTACAGGGTTGCTTTGAGTGCACTGTTTGGAACAAGTTCAAGACTGCAAAGAGAATTCAACACATGAATATGGAGGAATTACTCGCTCTAAAAAGAGTATCTGGGCTGTTGATAAGAAGGACTTAATTCCATTGATCTAACTTAATTATTTTGGTTTGGTGATGAAATCTAATGTTTTTGAGTTAACTCGACTTGAAAATCACACTCTTTAGTCCAAAATAAGTCTTTACTTTCACTCAAAGTAAATTGTTAAAGTTGTTTCAGCTTTAGAGTGCATGAACAGCAAAGGGGGCGCGGCTATTTTCAAAACTCAACATATCTGAACCACAAAGGCTTATAGGAAAAGCAAATTCAGCAGGAATTGAACATTTTTTGATTGTTATCCTGTAAATTTCAGTCTTGTGTTTACTGTCTTTGTTATGTTAACATTCAGAGAAAGTTGTTAAGAACTTCTGTTCATTACCTCCGCCAAGGAGGTAATGTTTTTGGTGGCGTTGGTTTGTCTGTCAGTCCTTCCGTCTGTCTGTCTGTCTGTCAGCAACTTTACGGAAAAAAGAACTGGATGGATTGACCCGAAATTTTCACCAGCCTCAGCCCAAGGACGAACCCATTAAATTTTGGTGGTGATCCGGATCACCTTCTGGATCCAGGAATGTTTTGAAAGATTCTTTATCATTGTGAGATCGGCCATGTTGGAAAAGCAGTTGATGAGGTACGTGTGCCCCCTTGTGGAAGAAGTATGCAGCTGAGCACATGATGTCAGGATGCAGAAATGAAACTTATGAGCAGCACTGAGCACGAGGAGAGAAGACTGTTGGACAGACTTCTAGCCAGTTAAATATGGTGAACTGTGTGCGTCTGTGAAGAACTGTAAGTAACTAGTTGTATTTCTGCCTGAACAGGATGTTTATTTAGCCTTTAATGTTATTTAGCTGATTTGCTTATTCAGAAGTGTTCCTCCATTCACCATGTGCCTTTTTATGCTATTAAGCTAGCTGACCTGTTACATGCCAGTTACTGTAACTGTTAGCCTTGAACACATATGCACGTTTAGTCCTCACTGGAAGGGATTTATTAGTAATAATAAGTATGTTCCTCATGACTTTGTATTTCTGTGTTTATAGACCCCACTCACTTCCATTCCACCTTAATTAGCCCTGGAATTCCTCACCTGTAAGCCTGTCATTTTTTTTGCATTTTTGTGCTGTTGTGATTAAGAGTGACCTATAAAGGCAGTTAATTGTACAAGTGAGTCCTGTGTGTTCTGACCGACACCCCATGGTGAACATCAAACCTCCTTACCAACGCCTAAACAGTCTTACATGAATATCACCCTAATAGGCCAAATATTTGGAATTTTTCCATTTAACTCCATACAAATGGCCCGAGTGTTCGGTAAAAAATTACAAGGAAGGATCCCAATGAGTTCTATAAAATTTCTAAAGTTGATCCGGATCCAGAGAAAATTCCAGATAGTATGATCCAGAACACACAAAAATAAGGGAGTTGAGCTGCTTGGTGGAGGTCTGCACTCTCTGAGTGCCTTCTAGTTTTAGATGTTAGAGTTGGCACCATAAGTGAAGGACAGTACAAGGAGATAAAGTCACTCTCATAAATCCTTGTTGTATGATGCCTGAGACAGAACCACCACAACTTGCCTATAGTTTACAGCATGTTGCTTTCCCATCACAGATTATGGAGCTAGTCTGTTGCATCCTTTAACTAAGTATACATAAAGAGCAAAACAACAATGCAGCAAGGTAAGTTGTTCATAATCACAGCATCAAGTTAATGGAACACATTTAATTAAGTCTGTTAAAGGTATATGCCACCCCTGGGTGAAATTGAGCCTCCCTCCGCAGTCTCCTGAGTTGGACAAGTGGGCAGAAGTGTTTTCTAGCCGACCCAGTCATTCTCTGAATTTGGCAGCACTGACTTTAGCTTACATTAGCATAGTTGCTGTATTCTGGTGTATCCAACTAGCACCACTTGGCAAAAGTGAAAGTGAAACTCAAGATTTTGTCTAAATATGTTTTGTGACCTGCACATTCTGATCGAGTACAAATGACAAGCAGATTTCACATCAATGGACTGACTAGGCGACATTTAATAGGGGAACTATATGCCGTGGAAGTGCAGGGGAATCACCGTGGATAAAAGCAAAGGCATCATGTAGTAGTTTGAATAGTTTTACAAACAGAAACAGGGGGAAACTCTGGACTCCACCTGTAAGTTGAACCAATGATTTATTTTTTCAGTGTTGTCTGGTTATATCCAGAAGTACATAGAGGATGTCTGTGTAATTAAGAACATTGCCAGAATAAAGTATTTAGTGTATGTACAAATGTTCCAGAAAGCACTAGCAGAGGATCTGAGCTTTGTGACATGGTGCATTATCCTGCTGGAATTAACCATCAGAAGACACTACACTGTGGTCATAAAGGTGGTCAGCAACAATATTCAGGTAGGCTGTGGTTTTGAAATGATGCTTTTGGTGCTGAGGGGTCAAAAGTGTGCCAAGAAAATATCCCCCATACTATAAATGGGGGCTCATCATAGAGGTGAGCAAATACCTTTAGAGATGCAGTTCATCAACTGTTTACTAGCTAGCTAACAAGCTATCCATTCGACTTTTATCAAATGTCTTTGCCAACCCACTCGTGAATCACAGGAGCGCACGTTCCTGTGCTCTGGAAGCGTGGCTTCAGGCGAGAGTTTTGCAGTGTGTTTTCTCAACTGTGTTGCTCAAACAATTTTCCATTGATCGCCTACCTCACTTTTCAAGCCTCTTTCTTCCTCATTCTGATGCTCAGTTTAAACATCAGCAAGTTGTTCTTGACCATGTCTGCATAAATTGATGCACTGAGTGTCTGCATCATGATTGGCTGAAAAGATATTTGTGTTAATAAGCAGTTGAACAAGTGGTCCAGATGAAGTGAATGAAATGTTTACATATAATTTGTTTGAATTCGTTATAATTTCCCTTTAAAGAATAACTATTTTTCATATTCTTTCATGATTTTGTTTGTTTTCCAGTCTCATGTCTCAACAATATTGAACTTAAGTTGTTTTTGTTTTTTTTAACCATTAGTATTAGATTAGCTTGAAGGAGAGTGAAGACTATAAAATATACTTTTCAAGGCACCTTGTTAAGACTGGACACTTATTTGTCCATGAAGTTGCCTTTGATTTGTTCAGTTGTGCTACTGTGGAAGCATCACCTTCAGCACAAAGCTAGTTTTCAAATCTCTTTCCAAACAACTCACAATTTTCCCTTAAAATAAATGTCTCTTTACACCAATAAAATCCATAAATGGCCTTCATGTCTTTGTCCAGCAGCTTTATCGGTGTATCTGTGTGAGGTCTTGATGTCCTTTTAGATGTTTGTCTTTGAGATGCTGTGATGGGTTTCAGCACTCATCTGAATCAATACAGCCCAGGCCTTCCAGTTCTAATGATTAAAGCTGATCACCAGATACATTCAGAATAACACAGAGCAGTACAATAACTAACAGCGTATCGAGCACAAAATCAAAGTGCTGTGACACCGCGGAACGAATGGCGGATCCACTCCGGTTAGCATTACTCTCAGCCATATCTTTCATTGTGAGTAAATGTGATTGAACATGTTTTTCTCCCTTTTAAAGACCATTAGCAGAGCCGATAGTGATCAGTGGGGTTTACATTACGCCGGTTTTAAGAGAAGTGACTGCTGTTGCTTTTCTAATGGTCCACGAGATGAAGAAGCTATTAGGAAATTAGCAGGACCATCCTCGTTTGGGGATGACCTATTCACCTCTCACAAAATGACTTAGAAACCCAAGATTACTTTTATGAACTCAGGAATGTCACTATGGAGGAAAAGTCTCTTAAATAGGATACACCTTCATAAAAATCAGAAAGAATGCACAAAATTTCTGTGAACTTCCATGTGCTGTTGGGCTGACAGTATTTTCTGTATATAGAGAAAATTGACTCATATAGTGTGTATGTATGTGTGTGTGTGTCTGTGGGCATGTTTTTATATCGTTCTGTGGACCAACCCCGAATCAACCCCGGACCCGGCCCAGCGTCCCAAGGCTCAGAAACTGCACTATGTAACTTTTCCATCCGGGCCGCGGCCATGACATTGCAACTGACTATTGGTTGTGCACCGCGTCATGTTTCAAGCAAGATATGAACCAGACATCAACACAGCGGTGTTTTGAGCGTGCACCATGGTGGATACAGCAAAGAAACAAAGGAAACGATCCCAGAGGAAGAGAGAAAAAGAAGGAGAGGAAGGGACAGAACAAGAGTCAAGATAAGACTGTCTTTTATTGGCAGGAATGAGCTCACGGTACAACTAGGATGAAGATGGATGGTAGTTTAGCGACAGATAAGGGACATGTCACTGAGAAAACTGCTAAAAATTGTTGTGGGTCTTCAAGTGCTCAAAATGAAGAGTGGCATACGTATAAGTAGCTATAGCCTATTCATTATTTAAATCCTGTCTTCCCGATACCCAGTTTCTTCTTTTGGGGGGGGGGGGGGGGGCATGCAAAATTGACGTTTTTGAGCTTTTTATTATGTTTATGTCAGTTCCTCCCCACAAAACATGCCTGGGGGGTTACTTTGACTCATTCATGCTTATTTGAGAATTCCCTGAATCTCCTGTGGAAACCAACATGGCTGCCAGAACGGCTGCTATCACATAGCACTTCCAATGGGCTTTATGCACAGCTCCACTACTTCCTGAACTTAGTACTGCACCTTTGTTTCCTGTCTTTCAAGATTGGATGAACTGATTAATCCAGGTGTGTCTGACCATTTGCTGAGATCAGACACAGCTGGATTAATCAGTTCATCCCATCATGAAAGATAGGAAACAAAGGCGCAGTACTAAGTTCAGGAAGTAGTGCAGCTGTGCATAAAAGCCTATACCACACAGCTCCTCCACCTCCCTTGCCGAGCTCCACCCCACGAGAGCATGAGAGTGTTGTGATGAGTGGAGTGGGCCTGTTAGATACAGCAGGAGGCGTCTTAAAGGGACAGTAGTGATTTTTTAAGGCATCCATTACAGACGTGGAGGGATGTCACATTTGTTTAGGTTGTTCTTTTTTACTGCTGGTACACTGTTATTTGGTTGTACCATAAAAGGGAATTATGTGCCTAATAATGACATGAAACCCCCCTTTAAGTCGTTTTCATCATGTCTGCATGACTGTGCTAGCTGTACGTGGAACTTTTGCACCATAAACTGATGCTTGTAAGGAAATTAAAGAGAAAAAAATTAATAGAAACTTCAACAATCCAAACTTCCAAAACAAAAAAAATAAAAAAAATCCTAATACATAAATACAGTCCCAGCCAGTGAGGCACAGGAGTTTGTATTTGTTTTGTTTATCATTATCAGCCATCACTCAGCCTCCAGAGCCTGAGAGTCCCTGAAGATGGAGCCATCCATTATTTACTCCAGTAGTCTAGCAGACAAAAAAGCAAAAATATAATCAATTATTTAAATGGGAATTATTTGGATGCTTTTTTGAATGTTGATGAGGAAAAAAGAGGTGGGACACTGACAGGGAATGCATAAGAAGACAGAAAGTAGGAAAACATAGTGATAGAGAGGTTAAAGCAGCTTGGTGATAATGAAAATATGAAAACTGTTCAACATTCAGATCGCCTTATTGAGTCATGTGCACCTAATAAAGTTAGAGGGAACAAAATAAATGAGCAACAAGGAGCATTCTGGTTGGACATTTGGTTTACTCATCAATATTTCTAATAATTTTATGATGAATGACATGTCATTCATCCCTCATCTCCTCTGACTCTTCATCTTCTCTTTGTCTTTCTCCCTCTTCTTTCACTTCCAGGATGCAGCAGTGGTCTCTACAGCTCTGTAGAATGTAACATTGGTTTTAATAGAATATATCTTGTGGATTTAACTTAATTTTAATGTAGTTGTTATTCATACTCATCTTAAATAAGTCATAGAAATGTTGGAGTGCAAGAGGTTAAAGAATACAAATCAATACAAATCAGATGTAGAAAACTTTCTAAAGATAAAAAATATAGAAATAAACAGTAGCTATGTTTACATGGAGCTAAATATACAGATTGTAATTGGTCTGAACGCTCTGTCAGAATAAACATGATCCATGTAAACACCTTTTTCACAAAGAAAATGGGGAAGATGGCGGCGCACAAAAAAATTCACTGGACATTGGCAGAAAGTTTACATTAAATTTAAACTTTGTCTCTACACCTTTTCTTCTTTGTTTGTAGAACGATTGCATGAGTATCAAGCTGCTGCTTGAAAGTACTGCAAAAGCCATAACTGTGACAATCAGTTTGTAAGAAGTAGAGTCTGCTCTGACCTTTCTTGTAGATGTAGTCACTGTTGCATTTCCAATCGAGTCTGTTGTCCAGCTGAACTCCAAGGTATTTGTATTTCTCTACCACCTCCACCTCCTCTTCCAGGATGTAGACAGGACTATGCTGCTTATTCTTGCTCCTCCTGAAGTCAACAATCATCTCTTTAGTCTTGCTGGTATTTAAGATGAGCTGATTGTTACTGCACCATTTCACAAACTGATTGACAAGTTCCCTGTGCTCAGCTTCTTGTCCATCACTAATACACCCCACAACTGCAGAGTCATCAGAATATTTCTGCAGATGACAGGACTCAGAGTTGTACTGGAAGTCTGAGGTGTACAGTGTAAAGAGGAATGGTGAGAGTACAGTCCCTTGTGGTGCTCCAGTGCTGCTGACCACCATCTCAGACACACAACCTTTCAGTCTCACAAACTGTGGTCTGTTTGTGAGGTAGTCGTAAATCCAGGTGGTTGTGGAGAGATCCACCTGGAAGTTATGGAGCTTCTGACATAGCAATGCAGGCTGAATAGTATTAAATGCACTTGAAAAATCAAAGAACGTGACCCTCAAAGTGCTGCCTGACTGGTCCAGGTGAGAGTGGGCTCTCTGAAGCAAGAAGATGATGGCGTCTTCAACCCCAAGCCCATTACGATATGCGAACTGTAATGGGTCCTGAAAGGTGTTGACTTGCTTGTTGAGGTGAGCCAGTAAGAGTCTCTCCAGGACTTTCATGATGTGAGATGTCAGGGCAACTGGTCTGTAGTCATTTGGTTCAGCTGGTTGTGGTTTTTTAGAGACTGGAACAAGACAGGATGTTTTCCACAGCACAGGAACTCTGTTCTGTCTCAGGCTGGTGTTAAAAAGGTGCTGGAGAACCGGACATAGTTGTTCTGAGCAGGTCTTGAGAACTCTGGGACTGACACCATCTGGACCTGCAGCCTTGTTCCGGTTCAGTTTTTCTAGTTGTTTCTTGACCTGGTCACAGGAGACAGTCAGGCTGGAGGTGGAGGCAAAAGAGGTCTCAGGATGTCCTGATGGGGAGGGAGAGGAGGCTGTGTTCAGGTCCATGACTGAGGTGCAGGGTGACAGAGTGGAGGTGGGACAGGAAAGCTTTGGGCTCATGGAGGGTGTGTGGAATGTTGGGTTGTCGGCAGGGGGGGAACTGAACCTATTGAAGAACATGTTCAGTTCGTTTGCTCTGTCCAGACCTCCGTCAGTCTGGTCCCCCTTTAGCTTGAAGCCAGTGATTTTCTTCATTCCCGACCATACATCCCTCACGTTGTTCTGCTGGAGCTGGCTCTCCAACTTCTTCCTGTAGTCCTCCTTGCACTTCTTAGTCTGTGTTTTCAGTTGTTTTTGTGTGGTCTTCAGTAACTCCCTGTCTCCATCCCTGAAAGCTTTCTTTTTGATGTTCAGCAGCTTTTTCAGGTCACTGGTGATCCAGGGTTTGTTATTGGGGAAGCACCTCACTGTTCTTGTTGGAACGATGTTGTCCACACAGAAGTTTATGTAATCTGTCACACACTCAGTCATGGTGTTGATGTCATCTCCATGAGGTTCACAGAGGACATTCCAGTCTGTGGCCTCAAAGCACCCTCTCAGAGCATCTTCAGCCTCAGTAGACCAGGTTTTAATCGTCCTCCTAATGACTGGTTGCTGCTGAACGATGGGCTTGTAGGTGGAGGTGAGAAGAACCAGATTATGATCTGATCTTCCTAAAGGAGGCAGGGCAGAGGAGCTGTATGCATTCATAGTGTTTGCATAAAATAAGTCCAACATCTTATTTTCTCTGGTGGAGCAGCTGACAAACTGCTGGAAAGTTGGCAACGTAGCAGAGAGGGAGACGTTGTTGAAGTCTCCAGAGATCGCCATGAATGAGTTTGGATGCTGTGTTTGTAGTTTAGCCACGACGGAGCTGATGACATCACAGGCTGTCTCTGGTGCGGTACCTGGTATTATATAAACCGCTACCAGAATAACACAGGCAAACTCTCTGGGTAAATAATATGGACGGAAACTCACAGCTAACAGTTCAATGTCTCTTGTGCAGATCTTCTCCTTGAAGTGATGTGTCTGGATGGCACGCGCTGACTGACCAGCACTGCTTCCGCCTCCCTTCCGCTTCCCGCTGAGTGTTTTTTCGGCTGCACGGACCGCTTGGCCGGTGCGGCCGGGAGTGTTTGGCCATGCGGTGAACACATGATACTGCATTCTGTCTCTTTCTGAGACCTTGTTAGCACTTCGAGCTCGTCCATCTTGTTAACTAGCGATCTCACGTTACCCATCACAACAGTTGGAAGAAACGGTTTAAATCTCCACCGTTTTTCTCTCTGCCTTACCCCTGCCCTGCATCCTCTTGTCTTTCTCCTTAACTCCACTGGGATTTGACGTGTTATTTCGCTGAAAATCTTGATTTGGGAGAGTTTTAACAGTTGATCCCGGTGGTAAACAATTTTTCCGTTGCTATGGATACACATCATAACAAGCAGTGAAAAAAGCCAAATATACGAGGAAAAATCTCCCGAATTGCACACCCTTCAAACCAGCATAAAAAATCCTCCAAGAAAAACCTAATCTGACGAATAATGTCGATAAAAAAGACAACTATATTTGAAAAAAACACAAAAGTTAAGGGAGAGCTTTCACAAATTGCAGCTACCTAGCAGCGCATTCCAGAATTTTTTTTTTTTTTTCCAGAAAAAATATATAACAAAATTTCAAAGAAATATACAAGATAAATTAAGTAAAGGATTATAAAGTACAAAGTGCTCCATGTTTTGTTTATATTTGGTAGCTTGAAACAGGCTAAAAATGTCAAAATGTTATTTGGACACTTTGTCGATCCATGAAACAACCCAAAAGCCGCTTCTGAAAGGTGTGGTGCAGATGTGCACTAGGCAACTTGGTAAGAAGCCTAAAAATCAATAGAATAGTTGAACTGTGTATTTTAGGTCCAGAAATACTTGAAAATTGACCATCAACTAAGCAAATGGCATAAGGCACAATAAATGTGTTTAATTAGGTTGGCAGTTGTGGCAAATATAGTTGTGACATTTGTTACAACCATCCCCATGCCAGGCAGCCAGGGCTTCACATTAACACATGCCAATCCGCCAAATGTGGGTGAATTTCAGCAGTGGCGGGTAACACGGCCACTCCAACTAGCCACTTTGGCAGGTTGAATTCTATCTACATTTTAATTGTAGTTTTCTCAAATGACATTTGAAATAATAAACCAACTTAAATGTTAGACAAAAAGACTACATCTCCCATGAGCACTGCCTGCGCACAGTGTTTGCTCATTGTCCCATCTGTGGCCGACATCACTAGAGGCGGCTCCTGTGGAGAGCGCAGTTGTGAAGCGAGGCGCTGCTGAGATCGGCTTTCCAAAGGGGACTCCTAACTTTCCTTCTGCACGTCCGATCTTCACAGTTCTACCTGCAGAGCTTAGTTCATGTTCAACATGAGAAAGCACGAGTTGTCTGAATGTGGCTCAGAGTCAGACCGTGAAGCAGCAGTCTTTTCTGTTTTTAGGTTTCTCCCAAATGTGTCAAATCCAGATCCCTCATACAGCAGCTGTTTTAACGCTTGTTGTGGGCAGTGATTTAACGTGTCGGACTCAAGCACTATGGGAGACATCATAGCTAACAAGGATCAAGTGATTTTCTGCTGGTTTTCTTCACCAAGTGACATGGTCTACCTGTGTGACGAGGCTGAGCCATGGCCAAGGCCAAAATGATTGCTGCAGGCCGGCAGAGGTCCGCCCAAGCTCTGGTGTGCTCATAGAGCCGCACACATCAATGCAAGTTTGGGATGTAAACATGCTGAACGTGCATGTTAGCATGTTTTATAAACCATTCCCAAAGATGCAGCAATGTATTTACAAAGCTGCAGCATCCACTATTACTGAGGAGTGAACACATGATGGATCCAATGTGAGCGCTTTGAGTGTCCAGCAGTAAAAGCACAATATATATCGAATCCAATATTATTATTGTAATAATTGTTATTATTATTATTTTTAATAATATTAACCAGACAGCGACTGTAGGATGAAGGCTGTAGGGGTGAAAAGATTTAGTGGTCTCTTTTGGTTTTATTTTTTCTTCTCTGTAGTTTCCTATTTAGTCTACTGCTGTAAATAAATACTGAAACAGACAGGGATTCTTTTCAGATTTTTTCCAGTTCAGTTTTTATCTTTTAAATTAATCTTTCACTCCCCTGCACCATTTTTAAAAAGCAAAAAGAAACCAAATTTTTTTATTACTTTGTACAGTATGCTGCATATTTTCACATAAAGGAGCTTTACACAGAACCCTATCAGAGCTGAATGATTGATATTGACCTGGAGTGTTAAAAATTTTATGTAGCCTTCATATGAATGTGTACAACAGTCATTTACATTTAAAAAGTTTGTAAATCTAGTTTAAGTAAACTTTAGCAGTCAGCTTTAATCCTTAAACATCTTTTCTCAACAACAAAATTGAGGCTATAGTGAAAATGTTGAGTAGCTAGTAACTTTGGAAAACTACTGGTCACAGTGGCTGGTGAGCAAAAAAGTAAATGTCAAGCCCTGCAGGCAGCCATTAAAAAGCTTACCCTTTTTAGCATTTAGCTTCAGAGCGGAATAGCACTAATGCAACACATCAAATTAATCTAGAGAAACTACTACTTGAGCTGATACAAGTGAAACAACTGTATCTAAAACACAATGGACACAATGCAAAAAATACCGGTGATGAAAATGTTTGGTTTCATAACTGAAAAGTGTTTTTTTGGCTCCAGAACAGACAGTTTATAACTCAGAGACACCAGACTTTGCTAGTGAGCTAAATTTTCAAGTGGGCACAAACTGTGTTGATGACATCACCACAGCTCCTTTCTAACTAGTTAAACTAAGAGTGTTACAACCATCCCTTTGTTACAACCATACCCGGTCTCCCATAAACATCTTCCTGTGCATGTCAGACACGACTATGTTTAAATGTAAGTGCATGTAAGTAAGTACATGTGATTCACAAATATGGTTCACATGTGGTCCACATGGAGGTTACTTGAGGTTTACATGTAAACCACATGTTAATCACATGTGCTTTACATGTGATCCAAACATAAAAAATCATGATTTATAAATGCACGTGAACCATGTGTAAGCCACATGTGAATCATGTGAATCACGTATCCCATGTAATTTACGAGTCACATGTAAACCATGTGTGATTTACCAGTGAAAAACATAACCCCATGTGATTCACACACATAAAAAGCACATGTGATACATATTTACTATACATGTAATTCATATGTGGACCACATGGTAACCAATTGTGAATCACATGTGCATAACATAAAACTCCCAAGCAATTCACATGTGAGCCATGTGTGAATCACACGTTTCTCACATGTGGATCAAATTAAAATGCTCCAAAAGCACGTTTACACATGTGGATCTAATGTGGTTAGCATGTGATTTACATGTGAAACACATTAACATTTAGCACACGCCACAACATTAAATTGACAATGTCTCAACAACTTGTCATGGTAACTGTCCTTAACATTTTTTGAGTGGTAGGCTATATATATTTTTTTGTATGATGTCACAACGAACCTAAAATGCCCTGTAACCTTTCCAGGTGAACTTAATTAAGACGCTGTCCCACTGAAATTTGCGGGTTGATACGAGTTTTTCAAACGCCCTGTGGAGGAAATTTTATTATTTATTCCACTCAATCTTAAAGTAGTTGTGCCTGAGAAAATCTAATAAAGTCATTGTTCCTGCAAGACCAGTTCATATCTTAAAGCTAATCAAGAGACCAAATGTCTGTTGCGAAAGGCAGACGCTGACAACTGCTTGGATACAAGAAGCCGCTCATAATCGCCATTTGGCTCCTATCCCATTGACACCTGCTGGCCCACTGCGTGGCCTCTGTTACCTTTGCTGCGTGTCTGGTGACATCACGCTGGGTTAGTGTTGATGATGTCAGCCATGCCACAGAGATCAGGAAAGTAAACAATAGAGAGTGAGCCGGACTGCAAGCCGGACTGTGCTTTGTTGCATCTTTGTCCATCCTCAAAACTGAGGAAAACCAGAGGATGATTTTCTAGCGCAGATGGAACACAGTTGACGTTAATTTATGGATGAAACAGAGTTGTTTTGGAACTTTATATGAGACGTGACTGGCACACTGTGACAATATAGGCACGTACCACCCAACGTCATCATGTGAATTCGCGGATCAACCCGGGCCACTGCATGCCGATCGGAGCCGAGCCGCTTGAAGGCGATTTTAACCTGCGTCGCTTGCCGAGTCTTTTGATGTGGGTCAACAAGGGTCGGTGAGCCTTTCCCACAAAAAGCTGATTGTTTGCAGATTTAAACTGAGTTTTTTTTGGCCAGTGTGAAAGGGGTATTAGACTTTTCTTAACGTTTATACGCGCATGTACATTGTTCAGTGGTTAAATATTTATTCCACATCATGCTGTTTTAAAAAAAGATGATTAACCACAAAGAAACACAAAAGTGGTGTCTAAACTGTGACTGCCTCTAAATGTTCTGGTTGTTTCTAAACAGTCCTCTTTGTCGTCCCTCTGACACTTAAATGTCATCAGAACAAGACTGTTAAATTTTCCTTTCATGAAATGTTTGAGATGGAGGAAATACCACGTCATAATTCCAGTTAAATGGTCAACTTTCATCATAGACAGTAGTATCAGTGAGATATGAACTTTTTTTACATTTTCCTGAAATTGCTACCAAAAGTTGAATATCCCAAACTTTTTGTGAGTAGTGTATATGCACCAAAAAGTTTGGGATGACAACAGAACTGTCCATCCCCCACCCGGTCCTAATGTGTCCAGTGAGTGAATATTGGATATTAGTATGTACTCTATTGATGGGTATTACTTAATTTTCAGGGTATTTGTATGATCAGCAATGCTAAGTTTATGTAAAGCCAGTCTGTCTTGTGGAGGATGGCAAGAGAAGAGAAGTGACACCTGTCAGTCTGTCCAGGAACAGAATCTGTTTGTCCATCTGTCCTTTCTCTGTTGACAAACTCTGAGACAGAAAATGGAAATGTCTGCTGCTCTGCTCCATTATTTATATTCCAGTAGCCGATGAATAATCTGATTACAGCTGATGAAGATGCTGAATTATTCAGGAGGCTGTGATTGGGCCTGGGAGGTGACCTGGGGGCCGCTGAGGGAAAGAAGACCGGAAACAAAGTCTTTGGGGTCTCAAAGGTCCCAACTCTTTGGCTCCCTGTGGCAGATTCTTCCTCTGTCTGGTCCCTCGCTGCAACTTTCTGGTTCGATGACTGGGTTAATAACAGCATGGCGGCGCGGTGGTGGGGGAGCTGATGACGCGGTCTTGCTGTGACCTGCTGAGAGGAGGTGGACTGAATAATTGAAAGGGGGTGTTGAATTGATCAGTGTGCTGCATAGTCCAGGAATGCTTTAAAAACAAGGACAGATTCATCTTTATATCCTGTATATCAGCAGCCAGAGCGTCATATTTACCTTCTCAGCTGGTCTGTTTGCTCCTGAAGTTTTCAGAGTATTTTAATCTAAGCTGTTTTCCCTCTGTTATGTCCACCTTATGCTCTGCACAGAGATTAATAAAAGAATAAAGAGTTTGCGTGAAGTCTCTAATTGCTCAGGTTGATTCTTTTTTTATTCTGATTACATGCAGCTTTGAACCAGACTATCATCTCTGCATAAGCAGAGCATTTTGCCCAATATATTGTCAACTTTTACCAGATTACTGTTTACAACTTTGTTAGAAAATACTCTTTTTGTTTTTTTAAAAAAAAAATTCATCTTTATTTTAAAGGTGTCATCACCCATGATAGTGCAGTAATAGTGCACTATTACTGCACTACTTCTGGCAGAAAAAGGAGGAACTTTTTCATGCCCGCATCTGTATCACCTGGAAATCGAGGTTCAGCCCCATGTGCAAAATTCTAGATTGCACAGACAAATTCCTACACACAAATTTGGATCTTAGTTGATCTGTTCCTAAGTTTATAAACCAAACTCTGGGTTCTGACAACCATGTGTTCAGGTTTCTAAAAGAGGTCTGTTAAATGGCACAATTTACAAAACTGACACATCTGCAAGGAATTTATAACTGGATGAAAAGATTTCCAAAGATTTCTATGTTTTTCTTTTTGTTAAATCATGACAGGAACTTGAGGGCTCTATACCAACACAGGTGATATGTTATTCAACTGTATATCAACAACCTTATGAGGTAAAGAAAAAACAAAAATCCAATTTCAGTGGCTAAAACAGCTGAAATTGAGTATTATTTTCAACTGAAGAAATGTGTAATACATACTATTAAACCATCACTATAACATCCTCCAGCGCAAATGTAGTTTTTCTGATCTCTGCTCCACTTCTGAGGTGGAAAGGATGAATCGATAGACTTGTTCATGAGCAAATCTTTTTACTTCACAGATGACAAAGCTCCCCCATGTAACCACACACAATCTGCTTGCTGGTGTAATTATCCAAGGTTATAATGTTAATACCTACGGCTAATCTTTTCCTGTTTAATAATCAGTTCATTTCAATAAGCCAAAATTTTGATCTTGTTTTCTCACCTTGAGCATTTTGATATATTCCGGGTTTTTATATCTGTGAATCTATTACACAGTTTTTACTTTTCCATGATGGAGAGACACAAAAAGGCTGACCTGGTATGCACTGTATGTTTTAAATGCATCATATGTCTACGTTTTTAAATACATATTTTCTTATTCAGTGTTGTTTCTTCTAACATTTTGTACTTTTTTTTATATTTCATATGTTTGCACTGAAATGACTGAATTTCATGTATGTACAATGTAGTGAATACAGATCTGCAAGGACTACTTTAAAACAGATGTTTATTCAGTATGTGGTAAACTGGAATTCATTACAGAATGAGTAAGATGTGTCTAAATATTTTTCAGTTTTAAAAAATGTATAAAAACAGAATATTTAGTGTATGAACTTGAATTATGTTATCATGGTGACTGCAAGTGAATGCTTGAAAGAGGATTCTTTGTTGTTAAAGGTACCATGACATCAAATTGAACTTTTCTGGAGTTTGGGGGTATAATATGGTCTGTTGTGCCCTGATGAGGCCATGTGAATGTCCAGAGTGAGTATCAACTTCCCTACTTATGGGCGGTCAGCTTTGTGTCCTTCTGCAAAAACGCTTGAATCAGACAGCAGCTTATCATTTTACGTAATTCATATTTTCCAATAAGAGCACACTATCAAGCAAACAGCCTACCCCCCTCCCCTGTCCTTCCACCCTCCCCCAGCTGATACAACTGCATGAGTCCACCTAGTCTGACTGCTGAACATGGGTCAATTCTGGATGGATTTTCAAACAAATGTATTTAAAAAAAAAACGCTTCTGTTGATACAAGGAGGCAACCACAACATTGTCATAACCCATATATGTGAAATGCCCATAATGCTAAAGATAGCCTCTTAGCAAACGCCGACCACTAGCTATTGGCAGGTTGACAGTTTATCTAATTAATGTTACAGCCAAATAAAGTTGTAGCCAATGAAAATATATGTGAATTTGGTTTTGAGGCAGATCATATCATTATTAAACTGATCTATTGGTCAGACCAAGCGGCAACCTCTGGTGTGAAGCCACCCAGAAGTCTCGACCTTTACAATCCAAACAGCCATTTTCGCCTTCAACCCAGCTTAGCAAAACTTGTTTAGAGCCGCAAACCGTAGGAAGACCACAAGACCTTTGGAAAAGAAGGACAACCTATCATTTTTGATAAATACCTACAATAGGAAATTTGCCAAATTTTTTTGAAGAGCCACAATTTAATTTTAATTATCAGGTTTCAGAATAAAAATCAAGCTTTTGCAAATTTTTGCAAAAAGAGGATAGATTCAAGAATCAAGAAATATATATATATATATATATATATATATATATATATATATATATATATATATATATACTAAAATATATAATATAATTTAGGATTCATTTCTTGACAGCCCTAATATACTGTATATATTACTGCAAATTTTAGTGTTAGGTTGTGAAAGTTCAAAACATATTCCATGGAAAAAAATCTGCAAAAACCTGCATTTTTTTCTATATCTAAATTAAAAAATGTGAGTTTGTTCTCTATCAATCTTATTTAATGTTATTGAGCCATTGTTGAAGGTCAAAAGAGCCACTTGCGGCACCAGAGCCACAGGTTGCAGACCCCTGCACTAGGGGCTGGCTCCAAAATAAAGTCAGTCCAACTTCACAGCAGAAATAAACATGTTTACAGCAGAAATAAACATATTTACAGCCTTGTTAAAAACAATCATTTTAGGTTTAATAGGTCAAGTTTGTCTTCATGGTATCTGTGAGGAGGGTGATGTTTTTATTATTTCTTTATTTTTCAATAACTTCTCCATTTAGATGTTATTTCATTTTGAAATTAAACATAATTAGGGGCGTGTCCTTTTGGTTGACAGGTGGCAGGTGCCAGTTTTAGCCATGGAGGTCAATTGTTAGCTCCCTGCTCACTCCCAGGAAGTCCTCAGCTGGTAACACAGTTGGGGTTTTTTGCCTGGTACACCAGCCTGACTAACGCCATGTAGGAAAAAAAAAAAAGGTGTAAGGGGGGGCTCCCTATAAAAGAGAATCAATCCGTGAAAAAATGGGCGGAACCAAAAAGGGGAGGAGGAGGAATAATAAAGAAGGAGATAAACTCCCGGGCCCGGTGTGTTCTGGTCTGGTTGGTGGTAAAAAGCTGAGGGAAGTGAATGGGGGGGAAAAACTATAATAATAGGTATAAAAAAAAAGGCGGGAGGAAAAGAGTTATATAATAAAAAAAAAATATGATAATATAAAAGAAAACTAATAAAAGAGAGAGAAAAAAGGAAAGCTGCCGGGGAAGAAGAGAAGGGGAGAAGTAACATGGTGCGTTCGTCCTTCTTTTCCCCCCCTCTGAATACCAGGAGGAACATGATGCTATCATATGATTAGGGGGGTGGTGTACCGGGGGGTTTTTAGCCTGTTAACAGCAAGTCTGAGTGTGTCTACCTTTAGACTGCCTATCCTCGTTTGTTCCTGTTCGCTTTGGATTAGCTCGATTTAGCTTGGCTGTCAATCATTTGCTCTAAGGCTTCGACCGGCTCTCTTTTTTAGTAATTTCTGGGAGAGAGGACACATGCGATGTTGTAAAGATAGAGATGGTGAGAACACCCACTGGCTTCACTTTCAGCTCTTCAGAAAGCAATGGGTGACTTAAGCGTAACAACATCCAATACAGTTTTTGGGTGAGGCACTATTTTGTTTTCACTACTTTGATATTTGCAGATTTTACATGCACTTCATAGCTCTCCTTGTGCTAACTGAAAGGCATTCCAGACGAAGGTGGTTTTCACTCATATTTGGGTGGAGCCAGGCGCTGCCATAGCGGTGAAAAGTGTACAATGTTTCAATTTTCAACTAATACGACTCCATTTTACATATGCTTTTTATTACCGCACCCAGCAGTTGCTTTACAGACTGGAGTGCTGTGTATCCATGGTAACCATACGTAAGTAGATGCGTTCCAGCTGTAAAGCGTGGCTGAGTTGTAAACAAATCACTCATGAATGATGGAATGTGTTGAAGATGAGACACGGTTACGTGCGGACAACAATGTTATCATGTACTGGAGGCAGAGGATTTCCAGACAGACCAGAGCAAGGCACAGATTGATTGTATTGAACCGTGAAGTCCTGCCCATACACAGATATTATCAGCAAACAGCCAGGTACCGGTGAGTTGTGAACATTTGCATTAATGCATAGCCTGCTAAGCCCTTGCTGGTAATTTGTCATGTTTGTGAATGCCCCATACATTAGTAGCAAATACAAGATGATACTAAACGTTACAGTTAGGTATGCCATGTAACCTTATTATTTGTAGTATAATACTGTCAATAAGAAGGATATACCAACAGTACAGCTGCCTACAGATACCTGTTTAGTTCAAAAAGGCAGAGTATCTGGGATTTAGGTCGAGCTAAAGTTGTTCCACATTCACACATCACTCGCGCCACATTTCAGGTCGACGCAAGCCGCTCCTAAACCACCCTCTCCAACTGGTCCGAGAGCGGGCGAGTTACGTTGAGTATTAGCGCAAGTGGTGTGTTCACACAGACCCAGTCAACTCAGTTAGGCCGACCGAAATGGGTCCTGTGTGAAAACACCCTAAGTTGGTAACTGTAGCATAATTGTTCAGATAATGAAATGAGAAAACCTTCACAATGTGTGAGAAACCTGGGAGTACTTGTTGACTCTCATTTCACATTTGTTTGATGGCTCAGTGACATCCATTATGTGAATTTCTGGAGTTGCGCCCGACAGCATCCAGAGGCTGAGAAACTGCATGATTTGAATTTTTCGTCTAGGACACTGCAACTGAATTTCACTTTACGCACCATGTCACATGCTAGCAAGCGCATATACACACACTTTCCATTTTGGACGCACACCATGGCTGCTTCAGCAAAGAAACACAAGATGACATTAACAGAAGAAGAGAAGTGAGAGAAAGAGACAGAGCAAGAGATGAGACGAGTCAAGATAAAAACTGGCTAGAAAGAGCGCACAGTTCAGGTAGGGATTAGAGGATTTGCAGTATTTATTTAAATCATAATATATTTTTTTAAGGAAGAGTCCATTTTATAGAAAAAGTAACCAAAATTTAAACAAAAGAAATTACTGCCAAATGTCCACTGCAGACACAATTACTAACTAACTTGTTGCTTTGTTAGAGATTACAAATGAGCGATCCTGTGACCCTGAACAAGAAAAAATGGATGGACAGCCAATTGTTTCAGCCCTCCAGTCGACATGGACTGCATCTGACTGAGGCGTATTCATGTCTGCAAAGACAAAAAGCTGCCTTAAAATGCTCTGCATGCCTGTTTCCGTCTCACTGCATTTTGTTGTTGTGGTGTCTGATCCGACTGACCGGCCGTGCGTATGCGTGTGTTATCTTATCATGTGTGGTTAGCTTAACACTGTTAGCAAACACAGGCTGAGTAAATATGATGAGAGGATGCCCCATATGAATTCACTGTTCTGCAGACTTTGTACGACTGTGAATAAACACAACTGTCACCCAAGCTGAAATGTTCTCACGACAAAACAAGCAGAAAGTATTCAAATGCTGTCTAAATATACATTTACATCAAGTACTGTGTACAGCCGAACTTTATGTCTTTAGGAATTATGCTGATGTAAATCAGAGGTCATGCATACAGATTATGAACATGTTCAAACAAAATACCATTTATGAATTAATATTTGGATTAACATGAGTAATCAGAATGTCCAGTCCTGCATTAATACATTGGGCTGAAAGGACATTTTAAAGTTAACTTTTGTATTTTTTTTTACGGCTAATTATAACATTTGAATTCAAAATGAGTGTGAACTTTGCAGCTGTTAAATGGATTGCCACTTATTTATCCCTTATGTGGTTGGAGTTCAGGACAAAAATTTTTTTACCGTGCATAATTTGCATTTAAGTTTATTCAGATAAATGTTTTTAAATGATACTCTGAACACAAAAATACAAGTATGATTGCAAATGAACTTCAGAATTCTCCTGTAGTTTGTTACTTTTCCCCCTTGCAGCACTACTTGACTTCAATGACCCCTGGCTCCAGCTTGGAGTAGTTGGATATCGGGCGGGGTTTGACATCCGATGGAAGTGACCAGATAGGTTGGTTAAGGTTAGGGCTTAAGGCCCATTTATGCCCGACACAGAAGACGGATACGCAGACGGACAAAAAGTGTTGTTGGTCCGTCACTCAATGCAGAAGATGGAGCAATACCACTGGAAACTGTGGGGTCAGCGTTGAGCTGTGTAGCTGATATGCAGGAACAAACCAGAGAAGAAGAAGAGGAACCAGAAGAAAACAACACAAAAACCACCGATGTCAAATAGCCTGAAGATGCCAAACAAACAGAAAAGAGCATCTGTAGACATGGCTGGAGCTTTTGAGGAGAGGCTGTGTGAGTGCGTCCGAACATACACTCATATAGATATTATCTACGTTACAGACACCAAGCAGTGTAAACTCACATCAAAACAGGGAAATTAACAATGAACTCAGTACTGCCGCCTCGTGGACAAACTGATATATGAACCATCAAAATCCAGAAGATGCATGGAAGTATGAAAACGGCGGCGCATGCCAGCGCATGAACCGGATGTCGCCATTTACATACATAAGGGAGCATAAATGGGCCTTCTGGGGTAGGGGTAAGGGTTAGAACAAACAAACCACATTAGGTTGTGGGCGAAATCAGCAACCTGACCCCGTCCAATATCCAACTCTGCCTCGTTATGCAAGCTGCAGGCAGGACCTTCTCCAATGCTTTGGCAGAGTTTCTCACTGTTGCGCCCCTAATGAAGGCTAATTCAACATCCGTCATGAATCCTCTCCGCTCTTTCCAACCATTAACAGGGCCAGAAATCATCTTTGGCCAGTCAGTAGGCTATCAGGTAAAAGCAAACATTTTTTTATGACAGATGTCCCACTTGTTTTTAATTTTGTTATCATTTATCACCACATTCACTACAACATACAGTCTTTCACTGTTTCAGTCTGTAAATGGCCTTTGTCTTCTTTGCCAATGTCCAGTGAGGAGATGCTGCTGTAACTCTCCTATGCTGAAGAATGTCCAGCAAACACTAGTATGGTTGTGCAGCTCCAGCTGTATCATGTACTGTACTTTTGCAAACTTCTTGTCACAGTGGTGTCTCCTCAAATTGTAATCAAAGGTGGACATTCCTGGTCCAGAAAGTAAAAACCAGGTTTGGTAATTGTTCCAACTCAGTGGCGGACTGGCCATCGGGAGCACTGGGACATTTCCTGGTGGCCTGGTTGCCAAACTGGCCTGGCCTATCAGGTCGCGTGTGAGTTCTAAATAAATAATCCGTCATACCGGCTGTCCCGTTGAAGCTCATGAAAGTCACAGACCCAGGCAGAAACGTTGAGCCCCCCCCACAACTTTTCACTCTCTGTTTTTGTGAAGCTGAGGCCTCCTCCCAACGCAGCTCTGATGAGGGCAAGATGGAGCGGCAGCGCCAGGGCAAGAGAAAAGGTGGAGCAGAGAGGGAAAGACCCCTTAGGCCTGATGGGCTCGTATACGGGCCCAAGAACTTACAAGTATGATCATCGCATATTAAACAATATTTAAACAGAGCACCGCTGTGTATTTCAACCTTACACAAAGTTTCGACCCTAATGTACTTAAAACATGATTAAAAGTGTATTCTGGTGCAAAAATGAATGTTTATCAATGTTTATAAATGATTTTAAACATAATAAGCTCATTATGAGACATTAAGATGTTAAATTAGAAAAAATGATGTTTTGTAACTGGAGAGGAGATTTGGTTAAGAAAGCGGAGAAGCTAAAAATAAATGTACAAGTTTTTATGAACTACATTCCAGGTGACTTGTGGCAAGAGACTGGGGTGTTGCGAATGGGGTTTGTGATGATTGAGGAAGTGGGAGACCGGTGATTGGTGTGGCGGATGTGAGTTGGATAGTTTTTTTAGTTTTGCTTAGAGAGAAGGTTTGGAAAAAGATGAAGCTAAGAGTGGAGATATGAGTGGAGATAAGAGCACCAGAATGGAGTTCAGTCTTGAGGTGGAGGATAGGTGACTTGGTTCGGATGGAGATTTTTTTCATGTGAAAGTTGGCGTATGAGGAGTTTTGCTTTTTTTGAAATTGTGTTCTTTTGTTGATTCTTTGTGTTAATGTAGTTGGATGCTAATTTGTGAAGACATGCCAGTTCTAAACTTATTGAATATAAATATAGACTACTAGGAATTTATGATTATGTCCTTTTTTCACTGCATTTGTTTTTTGGTAATGTTATATTTTATAATGCATTACTCCTTAATAGTTCTGTCTTTTTTAGTTTGGTGTAAAACTGTGCAAATTGAAAAATTGTGCTATGGTTTGCTGGTGAGGTTTCTAAAATTGTGAAATATTTTTTTTCTAACTTTTAAATTTGCTTTTGTGTAAGGAGTCCTGAAGGTAATAAATTTGTATGAAATATTTTAGATGGGTTTTTGAAATAATAAAAAAGGAAGATAGAAATTTAATTCCATTTTTTATTTCTAGGAATGTAAGCATTTTTAACTGGAAACACATTCTCTGAAGTCTAGATGTCCCTAGATACAAGAAAAGAAAATTAACTATATTTTGTGGAGCAATTCTTCATTTCTTTGGCTATGTCTGGTTAGGTTTTTCCTTTTTTTTTTGAAAATATGTTGGGATAAACAGCAGCATTTTTCTTTAGATTGTAAGCTCATGAAAAAGTGCTGAATAAAAGAAATAAAAATTAAAAATATAGTAAAATCAGGTAAAAAGATAAAGAAAGAGAAATTAAAAAATAAAAAAAAAATTTGATTAAATTTTACTTTATGATGTGGGTATAATTTATTTGATTCAAATAAAATAATTGTAGAGGCAATTTACATATTGTGTTGATTAGTAGAATTTCAGTTTATGTGATTTACATGAGGTTGTTGCAGAAAAAATATTTTGTAAGGGAAAGAAAAAAAAGTGTGTGAGCCAATGTGGAGTTTTGTTTCATTGATTTACATCAGTGGCGCAGCCTAATTCATTGGTTTTGGGTTAATTTGGTGGAGGTGGCCTGGGATGGTATCAAATTCATGGCCTGAATTTTGTCCAATGTCCGCTGTTCCAACTAATCAGTACAGCTGTTTGATTCCACAGCTCCTCTGCAGGTAGAAGAGCTTCGTAGTGAAAACGGTTATAAATGTGAGGCAGATTCAAAAACAAAAGGATTTTTGTGTTTGGCACCTGAATTATCCACTTCTGTGATCTTAAAAATCATGCATTTCTAAGGGTGTAACGTGGGTGTAGCATTTAAATGAATCATAAGACTCTGTTGCAGGGTTATTATAGTTAACTAAAACTAAGATTACTGTAAACTAAAACTAGAGTGAAAAAAATTATTTAGTTAACTGAAATAAAAATAAATAGGAGGCGTATTGCATTCACTGAAAAAAATAAAATTGGCTGTTTTTCTGAATTAAAAGATAATTTTAAAAAATAAATAAAACGTTCTGTTTTTCTGAATTAACGAGATAATTTAAAGAAAAAATAAATAAAAAATTCTGTTGTCTGAATTAGAGATATATTTTAAAAAATAAATAAAAATGTTCTGTTTTTCTAAATCGGTCTGCCGAGTGACGTAAATTTGTTGCTTACCAGCAGTAACCAGTGCTTGACGCCATTTAGGCGTAAAACTGTCAGTGGTCAAAGGCATGGAAATGAGCGCACATCTGATCATAATAATGATCTTATGACTGAATCCATGTGTGATTTAAAAAAAGTTCGTGTCTGACCAAACAAAGAATATTGGTCAGAAATGCCCGTCATCCAGCTGTTTCTCCTGAAGCAGCAGCAGCGCTCAAGGTGGAGGCTGGTCGGATCTGAGCCTGACCCGGACAGGGACATAAGAAACAATAACTTTCATTAGTTAAACTAAGAGCACCGAATGACACTTGTAGTTAATGTATAGATTAATTTATAGAAACGGTCTCCTCCCTCTCCGTGTCTTGGGGCTGCAGTTACCAGCGCGTTGCCTTTGGTGGATAATGTTTATAAAATAGTTTCTGTTATTTAACTTGTCAATAAAGTCTTGAAAGTGACAGCATTGCTGTACAGCTCCCACAGGTCAGGGTTGTGTTGAAATTTTCTCTGAGTCTAAAGAGCTTTCCCGCTGGTACGTGCCCTGCGCCTTTCTGCAGCCCGACTGTCAGTCTTCTGAAAGAGCCGAGTTTCTTTCTTTATTCAGACATCAAAGTGAGATAATAAAGTCTGATTCTTCGACATTTTTGGTGATCAGTTGTCGCCTTCATCAGAAGTTATAACACTCTGCTGTTAAGTCTCTGGCTGGTATGACACCTGCAGCTCCGGAGAAGAAGACAGGAGGCGTCTGTCGTTTCTATTAAGTAATCTGTCCTAAAGTTATAGTCTATAAGTGCTCAGTCAGCAGACTGTTTCTTAGCTTGCTAATGAAAGTTTTTTTTCTTCTGTCTCTGTGCGGGTCAGGCTCAGATCTGACAGTCCAGGTAGGCTTGGCCAGCCTCCGCCTGTGCGTGTGTTAGGGTAAAAGAGTGGATGAGGAGGGATTTCTGACATAGATTCTATTGTTTGGTCAGAAGGAACATTTATGAATCACACGTGGATACAATGATAAGATCATTTATATGATCGGATGTGCACTCATTTCCACGCTTGTTTGATAAATGGGACCGCTGACTTTTATACGCCTGAAATGGCGTCTTAGCAACAAATGTCTCGTGTCTGGCAGAGACCGAATTGAGATTCACGTTATTTACGAAGTAAAGCAGGGACATAGAACTGGGCCAAAAGTGGGCCGTCCAAGTGTTTCAAACCGCAAGTTCGGAACACAGAAGCGTGATAATCCCCCATTGGCTTTTATTTTGTCGATTCCTCTGGCTTGCACGCGCCAGTCAAGTGTTGCTCCTCATGAAACGGAAACGGTTGTTCTTTCTCTCCTCCTCCTTCTTCTCTTCACTTTTATCTCGTCAATTTAGAAAAACAGAACGTTTTTGTTTATTTGATTTGATTTATCTCGTTAATTCAGAAAAACACGTTTTTATTTATTTGTTTGAAATTATCTCGTTAATTCAGAAAAACACAACGTTTTTATTTATTTTTGTAAAAATGATCTTGTTAATTCAGAGAAACAGAATGTTTTTTAAGTCATTTTTTCACCCACAGAATGATGTAACTTTATTTTCCACTTACCCTCATGCTGAGCAAGACTCTGGAGCACTTTTTTAATATCTCAAATGCAGCCTGTGATCAGGACGGCTTCTCTTTTACCCCCAACTTTCATAAAATGGAGTTCACCGGGGCCTGAGCCAAAAAGGTCCATAAAAGTCCACAAAAACTTGTCAATATTCCTCCTTACTGCTCGTCCAATGTAATCCAGGTGTCCTGGATTGCAAAAGTGTTTCAGGTAAATGTATTAATGTTTTGCACTTCCCGGCCACCGTAAGTAACAGAGTTTTGGGGGTAAAAACGCAAATATCTGACGACTGCTGGTCCAGTGTAATCCAAGTGTCCTGAGTGGGTAGCGTAGCAAAATGACATCATTTAGTATGTTTTTAAATTTAAAATTTGTATAAGTGTTTTTTTTCACTTGAATAAGTGTTTTTTTTCACTTGTATGTGTTTTTTTTAACTTGTATAAGTGTTTTTTTTTTAACTTGCATTAGTGTTTTGTTGAACTTGTGTTTTTTTTTAACTTGTATAAATGGTTTTTTTTTAAACTTGCATTAGTGTTTTGTTAAGCTTGTATAAGTGTTTTTTTTTAACTTGCAAAAGTGTTTGAGGTAAATGTATTACTGTTTTGCACTTTCCGGCCAACCCATCCCTCCTCCCCAGCTGACACACCGATATGAATCACACTAGCATGTATGTTTGACTGGATTCAACATGGATGAATTCAGGTCTGGGTTTTGAAAAAAATGCATTTAAAAAAAAAATTCTGCAGCAACACTGAAGGAGGCGACTACAATGTGGTAATTACCCATAAGTTTATTTACTGTATTTTCCAAATGCTGTCTTGTCTGATAAACAGTTCACTGTCTGAAGTGCCCATGATTCTAACAGATAGCCCTTAGGACACTCCGACCACTAGCTGCCTGATCCGTTTTCTCTAACTAAGGTTATAGCCAAATTAGGTTGTAGCAAATAAAGTTGTAGCCAATCAAGTCAACTTGGTCTCCATGCAGAGCCACATATCATTACTGCAGCCAACCATTTCACTAAGGAGGGAAGTCTGGTGTGCCAACCCCCCCCCCCCCATTTTTCTTTGGATAATGACGTGCGCAGCAATATCAACTACATGAAAGAGTTGATACTGCCATGTAATCACTCCTTTAAAGTCCACATTGTCTTCATCAGAGATTGTCAGCACATCCTAGTGGATGAAGCTAAATATAACTACCTGATAAAAGTAGCTCTACTCACATTCAACTTATATTCAGCTTCTTGTTTAGTAATCGTAATGCTGACGAGTAAAACAAGCTTTTATCTCCCTATGAGCCACATCATAGCAGGAGCTAACAGAGAAGACCCTAACCAACTGAAGTAAAGTGGTTTACAAACCCTTTACCAAGTGATCACTTTAGGCTCTGATGTAGTTTGACTCAGCTACTTTCTATCACAATGACAGTTTGACAAAGTACTTTTAACATCTTTTTATAAAATCTTTGGCTTAATAAGAAAAAAAACCCTCAAACATAGGGAATTTTACAGCAATAAAGAACATGTCCACCACATAAGATCTAGGCTACAGTGAGCTGGGTTCACCACCTCTAAATTCAAAACAGAACTAATGAGGTGGAAGTGATGTCACATCAATAAAAGCATATTTGTTGACAATTTGAATGTGTTAGTCAGCATTTAAAAGTGACATACTGTGTTTAAGAATATAGAAATGAGCCAATTAAAAAGAGCTTATATCTACATGCTTATTATCATAAAATGTAAATGCTCTTTATGTTGTTGTTTACTCCACAGCTTGACCCTTATATCATAGACCCATTAAGGAGATGAGTCAAGGCTGCCTCAAGAGACAAACAGGGGGAAAAAAAAATCCATTAATTTATATTTGGGATGAAATGCAACATGACAGCTGGGAAATTATAAGTGACTTATTTACATGAAACATGGTTATTCACTCTCCATCCTCAGACAATGACTCATTCAGCCAATCAAATGCATGCTTTCCACCTGATCTGGGGCAATACTCAAAAACAAACAAGGGAAGAAGTCCTCCATGCCGTGCGAGCAGGATGGGAAAAGAATGGGATAACAACGGCAAAAGAGGCAATTGTATTAGAGCTGATGAGCCATTCATGCGCGTTCACATCAGATCCATGCATGCAGAACATAAAGAACATATGGAGACAAACATGAAGAGATGCAGGATTGTGTCTGATGTCAAAACAGACATCAGTGCTCTCTGCACTAACAGCCGTCCATATGTAGATTACAAATGTTTTATTTAAGTCATATTATAATTGAAATATTATTATTATTATTATTTGACTTTTTTTAATTATGTCTTAATATGATTTTTTAAAATTATTCTATGTATGCTGTATGTGTAGATAGATAGATATACACAGTGGGGGGGGGGGGGGGGAGAGTATTGAACATGTCAACATTTTTCTCAAAATATATTTTTTGTAGAGCTATTGACTTGAAATTTTCACAAAAAGTCGGCAACAAACTAAGGAATACACACACACAAAGAAATCCTAACATTTATGTCGATAAATTAAGTTATGTGTAATATAGTGAAATGACACAGGGAATAAGTATTGCACACATAAAGAAATGGAGGGGCAAAAAGATTTGGAAAGCCAAAAAAAGCAACTGGAGTCTGTCAGTATTAAGAAAGTAATCCTGTCTCCTACACTGTAAATTCTAACTAGTTGGCTTCACTTAAAAAGAAATTATGCAAACTTGCTGCCTCAAAAACATTAATTATTCAGTAATAGGAGTGATTAGGTAGAATAAACTAAAATGGTTTAAGTTTGTAGAACTTTTCTGAACTTAATAAATCTGATTATGCTGTTTGAATAAGGTTGTGGAAACTTGATGTGATTAATTTCACATAAATTAGATGAATTGCTTCACACAATATATATATTTTTAAAACATGATTTCAAGTTCATCTTAAAGAAAACGATGAACTGAAAATTAATCTTACTGTAGTAATAACTTACTCTAGGTGGGTTTTAGCCTAACTAATGTCAGACCACAGATGTCTCTGTCATGGTGCAGCAGCTGCTGGATAGTAGATATTATATACATTATGTTTGTTCGTCATTGTCCTTGTCGTGCCCTTATATCTATAGGCGCATATACTCCTGAGAGTTTCTGCTCGACATCTGCAAGGACATAATTTCGGTGGACGCGGAAATGCTGCAGGACTATGGCTTGCTCCGGAGCCCCGCCCAATCCTCAACCCCCACAGCTGCATGCAGCCCGCAGTGGAGGCACCACGGACGGAATCTGAGGAGGCAGAAGAGGGGGAAACGCGGAGGTATCCGAAATAGATTAGCTGCCATACCGCACCGGCCAGCTGTCCCGTCCATCACCCTGGCTAACGTATGCTCGCTGGACAACAAACTGGACCACATCCGCCTACTTCGGACACACTACAAGTCTGTGGTTGATTGCTGTGCCAATATTACAATTTACAGTGTATCAGTGCAAAGTAATATCAGCTGGTTTAGTCCTGATTGATGCCTTTAAAAAGGTTTCTCATCACCAAGGTGTCAGACAAGAAGCATTCCATAATGGGTAAAAACAAAAAGCTGTCTAAAGACCTACGTAACCTTTATTATTGCAAAACACACTGAAGGCATTGGTTCCAGGTGGATTTTTGAACTTATGAAAGTTCCAGTGGGGCCATCATCCAGAAGTGGAAAGAGCACGGCATCATCATACACCAGTCATGGCCAGGTGCTCCTCACAAGATTTCAGACAGAGGACTCAGAACAATGATCAGAAAGGTTCTCCAACAGCCCAGGACCACTCGTGGAGAGCTTCAGAAAGACCTGGAATCAGCAGGTACAGTTGTTTCAGAGAAAACAAGTGGTAATGCACTCAACTGCCATGGCCTTCCTGCACGCACACCACAGAAGACTCCATTTCTGAAAAAAGCATGTTGATGCTTGTCTGAAGTTTGCAACACAACATCTGGACAAACTCATGACATTCTGGAAAATATAGTCTGGTCAGACAAGACCAGAACTGGACTCTTCCGATGTCATAAGAGACACAACATGTTTGGAGGAGAAATGGCACCACACTTGACCCCCAAAACACCACAGCAACAGTGTAGTTTAGAGGTGGAACATCACGGTGTGGGGCTGTTTTTCAGCATGCGATACTGGCAGACTTCATATCATTGGAGGAAGAATAAATGGAGAAAAGTAGAGAGACATTCTGGACCAGAATCTTCTGGCATCTGCTGAAGATGAAAAGAGGCTGGATCTTTCAGCAAGACAACCATCCAAGCACACAGCCAAGGAGACACTCAACTGGTTTAAGAAAAAGAAAATAAAGCTGCAACACACTCAAAAATAGAGGTACCGCTGGGGGTGTTCCTTTTTGAAAGACATTTCTGTACCCTTCGGTCCTGGTCCATTTTTGTACCTTATCAAGCTGTACCAGTTAAAGTACAATTAAAGCAATTAAAAATGATGAGTAAAAGTAAATAAAATAGAGATTATGACAACAATCAAAGATGCTAATAATAAATGAATAATTGTGATATAAATATTAGGCCAAACACATAATTCTACATATAATTATTGCTATGATTACTATGATTATTATGAAAATCCTAATATAATAGCTATAATTATACTACTGTTTAGAAGTACTGCTAATAATAGTTATTGTACAAGTAACATACATTTTTTAATGCTGCGGGTACCCTTAGGGTTGAAATGGTACAAATTTGTACTTTATAATACTTTGGACCCTTTTTCATAGTTTAAAGCTACACTTCTGGCCTCATAAAGACCAATTTTGTACTTTTGAGAGGACATTTGTCAAAAATTTACCTTCAGGTACAGAAATGTTCCTGTCTCGTACCTCTTGAGAGTGTAGAATGACCCAGTCAATCACCCCAATTGAATCCAATTGAAAATCTTTGGGAATAACTGAACATACAAGTTCACAGAAGAGAACCTTGAAGATTTGATGGCAGTTTGTGTGAAAGAATGGGCCAAAATCACACCTGAGCAATGTATTCCACTGGTTTCTCCATACAGGAGGTGTCTTGAAGCTGTTATCACCAACAAAGGTTTTTGCACTAAGTATTAATGTGCATGTGTGCAAAGTAATGCACTGATGGTTTTAGGAAGACCAGAATTAGAATTAAATCCAGTCTTACACGGACTTGTCAAATGAAGGAAATAATACATTGGCTTTTTTTCAGCCAAAGGAAATGATCAAGTTATGACAGTATCCGCAATACAAACACTGATTTTGTTTAAGCCTGTTGATACTTTAACGTTTGTGAAAGTTCTCCTGAGTATTTCTATGTCTCAAAGGCATTTTTTTCCACAAGAGCAGTTGGTGAATGAGGCCATTGTCCTGTAAGTACCAGTGTCAGCCATATTTGACATCAGAATATGAAGGGGTTCTTGGTCTAATCAATGACTGCAAGGTGTCCAGGTCCTGTGGCTGCAGCACAAATCTGGATCATCATGCCTCCACCATGCCTAACTGTACGTTCAGACCAAAGGCGACAAAAGCGGCAAAGACGCCCGAGGCTGGGCGACAAACAGGACAGCTTCCAAAGCGGGAAGATATTTTTGCCGCTTTGGTCGCTCATCACGAGATTGACGTCAAAGTTAAATCGCACTGCTCATTTAAAGGAGCCGCACAGCGACTTCTGGACAGCGTTGTTTCTGTTGCTCACGTCCCCCTCAGTTAAAGCAGAGCAGAGCTGCAGGACGTTTTGTGCGGTGGGGGGGGGGGATCACAGAGCATTAACATAAATTAAAATGTTTTTCTATTAAGTCACAAGCGGATTGAGTTGTTTTCTGAGGAAAACAAACAAGTGGCGTTATGATTTATCCACCACAGTATCATCAAACTTTTATAAGTTTGAAATACATTAAAATATGGCTGAAACAAAAACGCAGTAATGACAATAAACTCAGAATATGGCTTCAAACTTTGCAATAGAGAAAAGAAGGAGTCAGCACTGTGCTCGCTGCTGTTTCTGTGATCTTTAAGAGAAAAAAAAAGGAAGAATCTCCGCATCATCCAGCCCGTTCAGCCCGGTAGAATTAATCCAGCCACAGTTCGTCTGCTGGTTTGGTGAAGCGGCTTCATTTAATGTGGAACAACTTCACATTATTTTCTCCACGCTGCCCAACACTGACATTTAAACTCTCTGCACGCAAACTCAACACAAATTCACAAGCTGTGCTCAATATGAGAGCGTGCGCGTGCATCACTTTCTCATAATTATGCAGAGCCGGTGCGTTTTAACACATGTTGATAATGATTTCAGATATTTTTAGTTTATATGTTTATCACAGAAATGCATAAAACACTGCGCAGGAACGAAGTCCTGTATGACACGAAACATAAGACAAGCAGAGACACCACATACGCTGCAGCCGAGACAAAGTCAGGAGAGCGCACGTGCGTGTGCGTGTTCTAAAGAGAAATAGCCGGGAGCAGGAGGCGAAAAACGTTTTGGAAGAACGGGGAAAGGGGTGAGGCGGTCAGTAAATGAATGAATTCCCATTGATAATTGTTATTTTATCATTAACATGGTCTGCCAGGACCATAAATACGCGCGTTTAACCCAAAGTGAAGGGAAAAAACCACCCCCAGAGAAAGGAGGAGGGGGAAGGGGGGAGGGGGAATTAAGGGGAAATAGGGCCCAAAAAAAGGAAAGGGCTTTAAAATCATCTGGACTCGTCATGGATGTGGATGACATCACTGTGATGTGTGCTGCTGCTGTACACCTGAAGAAGCCGGCATCGCCTGGTTCCTCTCTCCGGGTTTGAGTGCAGAGAGGTTTCCTCGGCGCCGGCGGGTGCTGGAGCTGCAGCCGGACAGAGACGGCTCCAGCGGGACTTCAGGTTGAACATCCAGGAGGTTTTTTCTTTTCTTTTTAAGTCCCGGCAGCCAAAAAAGAAGAACATTACCAGGGATGGACCTGAACAGGTAATCAGCCTCTCGGCATCGGCAGAACAAGTGTGTTGTTGTCGGAACCAAAGTCACATGCGTTGTTCTTTGGGGCTGCTTGATAGTAGGACACCTCTACTCTGATTTGCTGCCGCCTGTTGCCGCTGAACCGCGTCATAGCTAAGTAGCATAAAGTTAACCGAAGTTCAACATCTTATCTGGTGCCGCTTTGGACGCTTTTGCCGCCGAGGACGCGCAGCAGAGGGCGGCAGACGCTCTTGTCGCCCAGGACGCCTGCTCTCATTGAAAATGTATTAACTTCCGGCATCTTCGCCGCTTTTGTCGCCTTTGGTCTGAACGTACAGTAACAGTTGGTATGAAGTGTTCATGGTGTTATGCTTTGAGTGTGATTTTATCCAAACATACTGCGGTGGTTTTTGACCACGCATTTTTTCAGAAATTCTTGTGGTTTGTTAGATAGAAAGAACTCAATCTGACAAAGAATGCAGCCATTTTCTCCCTTTTCTTCATTATTATTTTACTTAAAGCCCCGGGGTGTAAGAATTACTCCCATGTAGTGTGCTGATTGAATTCAAACAACTAAGTAGTGCTCTCTGGCGTCACACTGTTTAAGCATGTTATTACCACTTCCGAAGCTGCTGAAAGTCACAAATGTGAAAATGTCAACATTTTGCACATGTGGGGACATCAGCGTCCTGGCATGAGCTCCAGAATGATGCATGATTCTGTTTTTTTATTGATACTGACAAGTTAAATCACAACAAGAAACTGGTACTATTTTGGTCTTTTCTGTCTGTCTAGAGCAGGGTTACTTAATTCGGTCCCACGGGGGCCACAATCCATGGTTTTCCATGTCTTTGTGCTCCAACACAAGTTAATGAGTCATTGTGCAGAGCTTGATTGCCTATTGGATCTATTTAATTTGAGTCAGGTGTGTAAGAGCAAGGAGAGATGGAAAACCTGCTGGATTGCAGCCCTTGTAGGATCAAATTGAATAACTGTGTTCTAGAGGGAGGACATCAACCCCCACCCCCTTGCCAAAGAGCTTAAATCATTTATAAAATATGAGGAAAAACTCTCTGAAAATACAGCTAAAAGAAGCGCACGGTTGCCTGCTGATATGACTTCTGTGAAGCAGTTGAAAACTGTTGCAACAAAGGTTTTCCTCTATAGGCGCAGCCTACAGGTAGGGGCACAGCCAAAACACGTTTGGCTAACGAGTTTGGCTCCTTTTGACTACCACATTTGAAAATGGCAACACAGCATGGAAGCCTTCAATTGCGTATACCATCTAGTTTATAATGAACTCATTCTAAGAGATGAGAATGCTTTCAGTTGGATGGGATTTTGATTCGGGTTTAGTAAAATATACATATATGAAAGCAATACTTGATTTTTGCTAATAAAAAGCCAGATTAGGTTCACATTAAACCCTTTATCCTTTCTGGACAAAACAAGATTTTCTTATTGCAATCTGAGCAGTGACCATTCTGCATAGCTCTCCAACCATTATTACACAGTAAATATTAGATATACAGCAACTTGTCATTCCGAAGTTACCAAAAGCCATTTTTAAAAGAAAATCAAGCATGAAAGTACGTCATTATTTGTCAAATGCATGAAAAAAGAAGGCTGCCGGAGGAGAGCAAAACCCTTTTCAGCTCTGACCTCACACTGCCTAAACCACATTCCTTGAGTTGGAGCTGCTGTGGGATGTTTTCAGGAGAGTCAGGCAGCGGAATCATTAATGTCGAAGTAAGACGATGAGTGTTTTAAGGCCAGAGGACTGAACGGCTCCCTTCAGACCATCGAGGCTGAACTAGGTCAGCCGTCCAAGCTTCCCTTGGGAAGATAGCTGTCGCCCAATACTAATCAGTGTTCGTCCAAGGGTGCACTCCATTTCTGTGCCTGCGGGGTCTTGGAGGAGCCCCAACAACCCCCTCCCACCACCACCACCACTAGCCCCCCAGCCTGCTTTGCTTCGTAGCAGCTCTAGCCAAATGCTAAAGGACAAAGTTTAATGTCAAAGCTACTGAAATCTTGCGGTTAATCAAAGTATGATATGTAGTAAGATATTCAGACATAGATAAACCTCCATGGCCGGCACATACAAATACAAGACCCTTTGTTGGTTGGGAAGGGATTTTTTTGATTTTTGTGTGTTTTTTTTTTTTTGGTTTGGGGTTTTTTCGTTTTTTCATTAAAATATATATATATATATATAATATATATATATATATAACCAGATAGATACATATTTTTTATATTTAATTCCAATTTACCCCAAAGATCTTCAGGATAAGATAAATTTAAAATCTTATCTCTGTATCTGTCTGTCTGAGTAAACTGTCCTGTCCAAGAACAAAACCTATATGATGGCATGATGATACCATCAAAGTTATCAAAGAGACAAACAATGACCAGATTCTCATGTTTCAAGGCATATGACACTCCTGGGTGAAACTGAGCCTCCCCCTGCAGTCCCCTGAGTTGGACAAGTGGGCAGAGGCGTTTTCTTGTCAACCCAGTCCAACCCTTTGAATCTGGCAGCACTGACTTTAGCTTAGCTTAGCAGAGTTGCTGTAATCTGGCGTTTCCAACTAGCACTACTTGGCGAAAGTGAACTAATTAACTTAAGATTTTTTCCAATTACGTTTCATGTCCCACACATTCTGATCGAGTACAAATGACAAGCAGATTTCACGTCAAAAGACTGACTAGGCGGCATTCAATAGGGGAACTACTGTATATGCTGGCCAATTACAGGCGAATTACAGGTGAAGCACCGCGGATAGAAGCAAAGGCAGCTCGCGTGCTGTGCAGGCAAAGCACCGTGCATGCATGCTGCCATTGCTACTACCACAGTGCAGACCCAGTACTATCTGAAGAAATTATAAAGTATATCGTTTCTTGCCTGAGTCCCTCACAAGTCTTACAGATTCAGACCCAACCAGGTAATGGAAACTTAACTGTTTTCTCTGAAACAACATTTCATAATTTGACCAAATGAGGCACAAGAGAGACTTTTCCTCACAAACTTGCTTCACTTTTCAGACTCTGAGGCTACATCCATTGTACGGTTCTATAGTAGTATCCCACTTCAAAAGTACCACTTAAAGAGCGCTTAACGTTTTGGAAGACTTGTTTGTGTTGCTGATTTTTTTTTTTTTTTTTTTTTTCCTTATGAAAAAAACCTCTCAACACAGGGTCCTAGAGGGTGCAAGAGAGTTCACCCAATTAGTCTGCATGTGTTTTTTGGATCTGGAGAAGGCATTTGATCTGGTGCCTAAGGGATTATGGTGGGAAGTAGTCCGAGTATGGGGTATCTTTTGGTAAGGGCTGTCCAGTACTTGAAGTGTTATAGCTTGGTCTACTTTGCCAGCAGTAAGTAAAATCTGTTGCCCATGAGGGTTGAGCTTCTTTAGGGCTGTCCTTGTAACCAGTTTTGTTCAAGACTTTTATGGAAAGAATTATTTGCCACAGTTGGGACATTTAGAGGATCCAGTTTGGTGGACTCAAGATTGGGTTTCTGCTTTTTGCAGATGATGTGGTCCTGTTAGCTTAATCAGGTTGTAATGTTCAACTCTTGCAAGAGATCAGCACCTCCTCATCCAGGGGGCCTCAGACTTCATTAGACCTGTCACTTGGCTTGGGACAGATGAGGCGGGTCAGGCTTGGAGCATTAATCAGTAATGTATAAAAGTTTCCTCTTTTTTCATGTTCAGAGGGTTAAAAAAGACTTAAACATTAAATTGATCAAATGTAATAGAATGTACCTCCAATAGCTTCAACAGGGCCAGTACAGTAAGAAATGGTACAGTTCTTAAAATGATTCTGAGCTTTTAATCTAAGTTTAGATTAAATGTGTAAGTTGTGTCACGCTGCTGTCAGAGCTCTTCTCATCTCCGTTTTTATTCCAGCAGCTCCTGTGATCATCAGGCGGCAGCTCGTCCTGCTCGCCTGCTCGTTATCAAATTAGACTGAAGGCCTCCTTCAGGGAGAAAGAAATTGAAATTTTTCTTCTTTTTCTTTTCTTTAAGTAAATCAGTGATCACTGGAAAACCCCCAGAGACTGAATAATAATCAAATTACTCTCTGCTGATGTGAAGTAGGGCTGATAATCGGCATGGACGAAGGCTGGAGCCCCCCCCCCCCCCCCCCCCCACCCCCCTCTCTCTCTCTCTCTCTCTCTCACACACATGCACACACTGAAGCAACCAGTCGGCAGATCATTCTTTTTAACTGTCAAAATATCTGTATATTGTTGCTGAGTTTCAAGCTAAATCTGTTTCACCAATTCAAAGTTTTTCAAATAAATTTGACTATATGTCTTTTGTCTCCTCCTACATTCTTTACTTCAGCGTTTTTGTCTCTACCTTTTTTGTTCATTTTTCTTTTTTCATTTTGCTATATTCTTCTATTTTCATTTTAATCTGTTTTTAAAGGGGATTTCATTCCATTCTCCTTCTGTACATTTTCTCTTTTAATTTGCCCCCAAACTATGTTTTTCTTTCACTTTTGCCTTCCACCTTTGTTTCTTGCTTGCGTTACCTGACACCTGACGCTGTCCTTACCTGGCTTTTCTTTTCTGCACTTCATTCCAAAACCATTTCGTCTTTTTTTTCATTCCTCCTCATTTTTACTTGTCATTCCTTTTCATTGAAACGTTAGCCTGGCCATACTCTTATACTGTACCACCTCCAAATACCATGCCTTCATTTTGAAACATACTGCAAATAGGAGCAAACTGCCTGCAGGCCTCGAGCACAGTTTCCTACTCCTTTAGTTTATCCAGATCATCTGTTTAAAGTTTTCTACTTGTAGAATCAGGACACCTCCACTGGAAGCCGTCCGTCATGGTCTGTCTATAAACAAGTTTCACAGACATTTCTGGTTTACTTCCGCAGTCAATCTGTTACGTCCCAGGCTGTGGCCTGGACATTCAACTGACAGTTTTTCCAGTGTTCAGCCAATCACCAGCTCATCTCCATTGAACCATCTGCATCTGTCACCAATTACCTGCCATCTACCCATCTTTCCCTCCTGATTGGGCAACAGTTCCCTCCTCTGCCTCTGGTTGGCTCCTGAACCTGTCATTAATCTGGTCAACACCCTCACCTGCGGTGTATAACTCCACTTTGGACATTCCCACCTCGGGGAGCCAAGAGCAGGCTGCGTAAGTGGTGGACCCCTGATAAGCCTGCCTGGCTGAGTGTCTGCTTTTTTTTTTTTTTTCTCCCCCCCCCCCCTTTCTTCCTTCTTCTTTTCTCTTCTTCTTGTTTTGGGTGTCTTTGGTTTAGTTTATGATTTAATTCTGGAGAAGAGGTGCTTGTTTTTCATTTCTGTGTTGGTTCTTATATTTTTGCATGGTATGTTGGAGGCCATGGGTTAGATATTTATGTTAAACTTGGTTTATTCGTGCATTTTTTTGGTTTTATTGTAAAATAAAATGCTTTGTTTTTACGTTCCTCTGTTTCCTTTGTATTATGTTGACGGCCCCTTAACCCACCTATTACCATGTCATGGTAATACCATGACAGAATAGTCTATAATTACTCAAAAACATATGCCTCATTTATGGCATGAGGTGATTGTTGCATCCATATTCCCTTTAAATTATCTCTTTTGAACTGTTTGCGTTCAGCCGGTATTTCGGCTAAACTACATGTTTAAGTCAGGGAATAAGAGCAGTCTATACAGCATGCAGGTCTCTCACCATCAGTCTTTCAGTTGTTGACCATTAGAAAGATTCAAAAGCTCTGTTCAGGTGCGGTGAATTGAATCTGAGTGCCTTTTGCCAACTTCCCTTCGCTTCATATACTGGATTACATCATCATTTTAGACCTTGTTTCTTCAACCGTCTTGTTTTTTAAATGAAGAAAAAATTCCTTTAAAATAACTTTTCTTTCTCGTTGATGTAGAGATTCTTGGAGAGATGTTTTAGAATTTCATCATCTTTATTTTGACAGGAATCAAAGACTCACACAATGTCGTCAAAGTTTAACCAACTTCAGCACTCAAATTTCTCTCAGTTCAGATAAATTAACTTCTTTTCATGTCTTTTGAGAGTTTCACCTTGAGAAACTATTTGAAAATTGCCAAGACGGTATGATGGAAAAAACATGTTTAAAGGTATTTTCATTTACATTATTGCTCTTCATAAAACACAATGTAGGCCAAGCGAAATGATTGCTTCAGTGAACGCCTTCATTTGGCAGTCATAGTTTAAAGGAATAGTTCACATACAGAATGATTTAACTTTATTTTCCACTTACCTTCATGGTGAGCAAGACTCTGGACCACTTTTTTAATATTTCAAATGCAGCCGGAGATCAGGACGGCTTCTCGTTTCCAACCAACTTTCATATAATGGAGTTCGATTGAGCCCGAGCCAACAAGGTCCATAGAAGTCCACAAAAACTTGTCAATATTCCAACTCCTCTTGTGTTTGTCCCGGTTTGTCTGCAGCTCTGTTGCTCTTAACACAATGTAAACAGTGAATTTCTTCTTCTACGCTTGTATTATCGGCAGAGTAGGCTTTGAACGATGAGGCTTCCATAGTTTCGTGACCGCATGCGCACTACATGGAAGTAAACAATGCTCCTTTTTAGGCTCTAAAAATATAGTAAATGATGTTGTTTTCGGGTAAATTCTGGACGCTACCCACTCAGGACACTTGAATTACATTGGACGAGCAGTATGGAGGAATATTGACCAGTTTTTGTGGACTTCTAAGGACCTTGTTGGCTCGGGCTCAATCAAACCCCATTATATGAAAGTTGGAAGAAAACGAGAACTCGTCCTGATCTCCGGCTGCAATTGAAAAATTAAAAAAGTGTTCCAGAGTCTTGCTCACCATGAAGGTAAGTGGAAAATAAAGTTAAATCATACTGTGGGTGAATTATTCCTTTAAAACTGCAGTGAAGTAGCTATGCCTAGAGTTTGCAAACATAGGCCCTGATTTACAAAGAAATCAAATAAAGAGCGCTAATTTCTTTGACACGCTGATAAATTGTGTGCGCTGTCTCTTCAGGTGATCTACAAAGATTTCACACACAATCCAATCTGTAACAGGCGCAAACAGCAGTATTTAAATGAGGATTTAGAGTGTGCTATTGCTTTGCCAGGGAAAGTTCAGAGGAGCATGTGGTAAAATGAAATTTGACCTGATAGAGATCAGTTCCAGAGATATAATATGAGGCAAATAAAAAATAGAATGTAAGATCATTATAATAACTATAAAATAAAAACAATGCAGCAGGTTTCCCTGTGGGTCATAAGAAGAGGCCAGTTTCTCAGGACATGGATAAGGAGACGCTGTTGAGGATGGTCTGATATCATGCATGCAGTGCATGCTCTTTGGCACAATGCCAGGTGCTGGACCTGTGTAATTACCCCCCACCCCATGCAAAATTCATTAAAAAAAGAGTATCAATAGTTAGTGCTACGCTACTGGTTATTTTCACTGAGTTTTGTGTGGGGTGGGGGGCCAACTTCACGCAGGTCAGCAGCCTCAGAGCAGCAGCAGCAGCGGAGAGGAGGAACCGGGTCCGGAGTGGAGGAATGCGCAGGAGCTGATCTAAATGTAAAAATATGGCATTGTCAAAACATAAAAGTAAATGGAAAGACATCATTTATGTCAGCTTTAACTGATGCTGCAGCTGCCGATGTTCTGATTCATCTGTCTAGAATAACCTGTTTTAAATAGTGATGTTGATTTGTTATTTAATTAGATAAAGAAAACTTGACTTGTTACCCTCACACCTCATGAGAAATGATTTTGACCCAGTGCTGCATGTCTGCAGTCCTGTAACAGCACTCTTCCAGTCATTTGTGCATGAAGCTGCCATACCTGCTTTTCAAACGTGCTAAACTACACACAATTTTTTGCGCCCGCTTTCTGTTGCATGGTTGATAAATCCCATTGCGTGTGCAAAGCTGAGTTGTTTGCATAGTTCTCCCAATATTTTGCACGTTCTGGCAGAAACGCCCATATGACATATTCATCTACAACAGACACGCAAAATGGATAGCGGGGCTATTTTGCCCATTGACAGGGGCAAACCTCTGTTTGCCGTGCTTTGTAAATCCGCTCCGGCGGATTATTGCATGTGCAATGAAGATGGCACTCATTTTAGGACATGCAAACCTTTTGTAAATCAGGGTCATAGTGTTCAAGGGTCAAGATGGGGAATTCTCTCCATGTGAATGAACCAAGACAGAACTATATGTTCATATGTGGATACTTAGGGTGCGTTCATACTCTGGCTATTTGGTCCGCTTTCAACGGACTGTGGTGTGCTTCCACAGATAGCCCGCTTTGTTTGGCACAGTCTGAACACCAACCGCACTCTGGTGAGCACCAAAAAAGCGGACTCTGGTCTGCCTGAAAGCCAGGGGTCTCGGCTCACTTGCCAACAGATTGTCGAACTATCCAGCGCACCTAATGGAAGTGACGTTTGTCAGCTGCAAAAAAGCATCAAAAAGAAAAAATAGAAGGAAGTGGGATAGATTATTGTTTGAGTAGGAGGGAAAACAAAGCAAACAGTGCCTGTTCGAAGAAGCCAAGGTCAGTCATGGAGTAAGCCAGCTGCTTGGTGGAGATCTGCGCTGAGAGTGCTTTTCTTGTTTGGCAATGGGAAAGGGTCGTAATCATAGACCGTAAATGGAGGGATGAACCTCCCGCTCATGTGACCCATAGGTTTCTGAAGAGCTAAAAGTGAAGCCAGTTGGGCGTATCCCACCGTCGCTATCTTGCCATGTCACGTGTGTCATCTCTCCCAGAAAATACTAAAATGGGCAAAGGCAAGGCCGTGCCTCGCCGCGGGGCAAATGATTGACAGCTGACGTACTCTGGGCTAAACGCTAAGTGAGCTAACTCAAAACTACCAGGAGCTAACAAAGATTAGCCCGTGTAGCGGGGAAAAGAGTGCGAGACCTGTGGTTTGGCTACAACACCTGAGACCGAGGACTTGTAGCGTGGGTGGAATTAATGAAGCTGCACATCTGGTTTTATCTGTGGATTAACTTTTCCATCTCTAAACGGATCGCTGGTACTGTTGTGAGACAGCAGCTTTGGTGGGTGTCTGTTCGCTGCTTATCAGCGTTGCCATTAAATGATGTTCTGTTGAGGTTAGAGTTAATCTGAATATAATGACAGTTCAACGTTATCGTCCGCTGTTACCGCCATGTGTTTTCTCCTGGCTTCAGCAGTGCAGAGAAGCTTGTACTGACGTGACAGCGTATGTGGAGCTCCTCGTTGCAGTGAGCGGTAAACCTACACCTCATATTGTACTAACAAGATCAAAAACCGGCTTGTCGGTAAAAACAAATCCTGGCTGCATCATAAGAATATGAACCTTCATCTATTTGTTTTCACGGTTCTAAGTTTTCTTTCCCAGTTTAAACACATCATCAGTTATGCTGACGGCCTCAATGTCGCGGACATGAAACATTACCGCCACTCAGAAACTGACTGTGGAGCCACTAGCAGTTAGTTTGTTTTAGTTTATTGTGTACATTATATTAATTACAGTTACTCAAGTGAACCAGTTGCGTGACTAAAGCTCGAGAAAAAATTAAATAAACCCAGATGAAACTTGTTAACTACTCTTTTTATTTCTATTTTGCAAGTGAGATTGTAGCTGGTTTAAACAGCCTGTAGACACTGAAGCTGCTATTAGCACATTCTACCAAGCTGAATGAGATTTAATATGTAATTTATACATGTCGACATTACTAAAGCTGAAAGTATACAGATGCAGGCATGAAAAAGTTCTGCCTTGTCCTGCCAGAAGTGGTGCAGTAATAGTGCAGTAATAGTGCACTATTACTGCACTATCACTGGCTGAATGATTTGTCCCGCGAATATGTCTTCACGCACGGTGTCCAAACTTGGCGTGTGGAAACGTCCTTGTTCCGAGTGTTCATTTATGCTCTAAAATCGTTTCCCCTGGACACACAGGCGTTTCTCTGTGCGATTGAATTAGCAGACAAGTCACTGGTAAGTGGCTGGCAGTCGGCAGAAAGGGGAACTTTTTCATGCCCGCATCTGTAGATGAATAACCCATCTGTAAAAACAGCTTCTTTATACACTTTTATCAGAGCCGCAGCCTAAATGACAGATAAAGTTATTCTGACAAGATCAGAACTGATGTGAAGTTTCTGATCTTGTGATCTATCTGGTTTCATCATTTATTCTCGAATTTATATAACAAATAGTATGTGTTACTATTACAAAGTCATTTCATTAATTTACTTGTCAGAAGTCTCATCAAACCGTGAAAATACCACTATAGCCAGTTATCATGTAAATTGTTGGTTTTATTGTATTTTCTGTAGCTTTAAAAAGAATTTCTTCTAGTCTGTAGAATAATTATGTTTGTAGCAGCCAACCATAAAGTATATTTAAAAGAAGATCTACAAACGTCAAAGACAAACTGATGAGGATTGACGCTGATAAGCCATTAGATTTACATGTTGACGACTTTTGTTTTCATTGTCATTAAAACTAAATTTACAATATTTCTGTGCTGATATATCCAGGCCTCTTTCCTGGCACTGCTGGCACAATTGCACTTATTTCTTCTGATTTGTTAGTTGTTCTAAGACGAATGAAACCAAGATTGAAAAGATTTGTAGATGGTAAGTTATTTGTAAGAGTGCATTACAAAGTGAGTGAAAATAAAAATCAGGTGAATAGTTCAAAAACATTTTAAACGGATAGAAAGCAAAAAAAAAAACCAAACAAACAAAAAAAAAAACTTTGATACCTGCCAGAAAATGAAGT
>JALJCO010001040.1:0-63518 GCA_023101725.1 Atherinomorus stipes
TGAGGCCAGATCAGTCTCAAAAATAATAACATCATGTAGTGTTTTCCACAAATGCACATGCTCTGGTTCACAGTAATATTTCAAATTCAGAAATGCACATGTTCTGTTTTACAAATGCACACACTCTGTTTCACAAATATAATTTTTATGCAAACTTGTAATATTAATTCAGAAATGCACACGAACTGTTTCACAAATGCACACACTCTGTTTCACAAATATAATTTTTATGCAAACTTGTAATATTAATTCAGAAATGCACACGAACTGTTTCACAAATGCACACATTCTGGTTCACAAATATGACTTTTATGCACACTTGTAATCTAAACTCACAGAACATACGAATAGCTGAATGTGCATTTACAATCAGTTTCTCATTTGTGAACCTCTGTGTATTTGTGAGAGAAATCGATACGGTCATTTTTGAGACTCCCCTGACGGCGCAGGTCAACAAACGTCACCATTGGATGATGAATCTGTCAATCAAATTTACGATTTTGACTGACAGAGTCATCAGTTAACCGGGTGTGTTCGCTTTCAGCCAATCCCATAGCGCATTACATTTTCCACACAATCGCAGAGCTACCGTTACGTGCGCATGCGCAACGCAGCTGAAACGAGACAGGCGGCGAACATGGACGAGTCTCAACCAGTAAGTAACACGTCTATTTTATTATCTTATAATGTTATTGAACCATGAGTTTGTGTCTTGCCTCACTCCTGAGTCCATGACAAGCAGATAGACTCATTCTTTTGACGATGCGTGCAGTAAGATGGGGGAGACAGGCGGAGTTCGCCTATCGTTAATTAGCTTAGCTCCATTGCTTGGAGTCAACGGGATATTAGCATTAGCCTGCCTCGCCTACAGTCAAGGTGCGGTTTATGGTGGGTGTGTGTGTGGGGTGGGGTTGAATGATCAGGGTGGTTTCTCGCCTCTTTTGATTCATCTTGGGTGGCGAGGACCAAAAAAGCAGCGACAATAACCCTTTCTGACCACAGATTCTTTTTTTTTTTTCTTTTTAAATCCAACTCGGAGGCTTAGCCAATGTCCAAAAAGAGCGAACACAGTGTTTGTGTACGGCTCAGGCTCGCCCCTATTAAGCAGAGTCTTATTCCTCCCTCTAGTTTAGCTTTGTCTGATGGGAGTTAGATTTTGTCCGGATTTTTCTGTCCACATCTGGAGCCCCGAGGCTTTATAAAATGAGAGAAGACTGTCCGGAACGGAGCTCTTACCCCCCTCAAACGACTTCAGTCGGGACGTTTCAGAACAGTGTTCACGATTATATGTCATTACAAATACAATTCCTATATTGGCTACCTCAGCTGCGTGGTTTTTGCGTTGTGCTAAGCTAAACGGTGGCTATAATTGTTTGCTATAATTAGTTGTATAATTGTTAGAATATAAAACGGCTTCTATTTTATCAAAAACCTATTGAAAACAACTAAATAGGAGCACTTTTCCTGACGTGTTTTTCCAGCCCAGGAAAACAACACGAAACGACCGCATGAATCTCTTTATTAAGCAGCCTGTAAAATTACATGTTTCTCCTGTGGGACGGGAGAAGACACAAAACCAATGCATCTCTATCATTGTGGGGGAATAAATTTTGAGTTTTTTGGAGTGGGCTGGAGTGTAACACAAGTTGCAGTTGCGGGCTGTAACTGTCAAAAGTTCAGGTTAAGCCGGTAGGAGTGGGATGAAGAAAACAGTCCAGTGCGGGGCTCTACTATGAAGTATGCATCTATCCCGTCTGTGAGATTTGAATTAGAACTGTATTCCACACTGGCAATACATTTTATCAGCTCTTAACTGATTTCATAATTTATCATGTCATCGTGTTACTGTTGTATCTGTTATTTGGGAATTGTTTTTGCCCCTATAAAATGTGTCATTTGACACAATATGTGCTTGTATTGCATAGATATTGTACCCGAAGGTAGTGGACAACAACCGAGCAGACACCTACTGGGCCTTCTCCAATGAAGCTGTGAACGAGCATGGCTTTCCTCTGAGGTACTCATGTTATTCCTTTCATAAAATACTATTGTATTACTTAACCCTCTGGTGCCTATTCAAAGTTCTTTTTTTGCTTACAGTGTATTATTTACCTTAGTTTAGCATTCTTGCCAAAAATAATTCCGTTTGAGGTTACACAGTGGAAAGTTCTGGCCAAACAAAGTGAAAATTTCCCTCTTTAGACAAAAGTCCCCAGGGTTAATTATTCAACATTGTTTACAACTCATTGGCAGTTGACATAATGGAATTAACCAAAAACTGTCAATTTATGTAGATCGTTTTGAATGTGTTTTTGTAATGATGTTTGAAGCATGCTATTCATGTTATATTTTCATGTTATTTTTAGGGTGAGAGGAGATCAAGGTGGAGAAAATGTGGCCGTAGCAGAATTAATGTTCTCAGTTCATGGTACTGACGCAAACGGCTTCATTGCAGGATCAGGGGTGAGTTAAACCTCATTTAAGAAGGTCCAATTTGTACAGTTAATATCGAAATGTATATTTACATAATTTATTCTCTGGTTTTTCCCCCTCCACATACAGAATCGAACGCCTCTGGCGTGATGTCTTCATGAGTGTTACTCATGGAATCCTGTTTCCAATCCAGAGGTAAATGTATGCTCTTAAAATGTCTGTTCATGGCTATTGTCGATCTGAATCTAAAAACCAAATGTTCAAAACTTTAGGCGGAATTCTGATAATCGCCTGCTGTTCTTTGCTTCTTGGATGCAAGTGAGAATAGTGTTCCCCCCGCCCCCTTTTCAATCTCTCATTTTCAGTATTTGTCTGCACTTGTACTGAAGTAGATTATCAAGAATAGTGTCATTATTTAGACATTGCAGTGACAATTTCTGAGCAGTTACTTTTGTATTTATAATGAATTTCACAACTTCTACATATTGCTGTTAGGTGGAAATTATAAAATAGAGTATAAGGGTGAATCCCATTTCACCCCTTGGCCCTACCCCTTAGCCCTTCCCCTCCGTTTTGCGCGTTCATGTGTAGGGGTAGGGGTGTCCCAATACCTGTAGGATGGAGGGGAAGGGCTAAGGGGTAGGGCTATATACCCCTTCAAACGAAGATTTTTCGAGAGCACACTTCAAACGAAGGGGTATGAAAATCACTGGGACGACGGCTGCTACTGAGTCCAAAAACATCCACAAATGTAAATATTTCTCCATAAATAAAGTTTACAAAGTGTGAAAACCATTATATAGTCTAGTTTAATGCTGTTTAAATGTTTTAACGGTAATTTTTTTTGCAAAATGCACATGAAAAAAAATCGCGAGTACTACATTGACGCTTCAGTTATATATACGCTACCAGGCTGAAAACCAGCGGTGCTCTGCAGCCCTGATAATCTAGATGATCAATACGGAATTCGGCAGCATCGCTGCTGGTCTTCATGGGATAAAACACAGGCAGGGATGTCATGCAAAAATCGAATTTGCTTGTTAACGTTAATCCACAGCTGTAGACGGCTTGATTTCTCCAGATTTGCGCCAACAGCTCAGCGCACATCTGCTTACACACAAGCCGGCGGAATCACTGATGACGTATGTGATTCTTGAAGGGGTGTCCCAATTTGAAGGGGTTGACTTTCACCCCTACCCCTTGTAGCTTCGTTTTAAGTGCAAGGGCCAAGGGGAAGGGGTAAGGGGTAGGGGTAAAAAAGAGAATTGGGATTGGGCTTTAAGCTCAAAACTAATTGTGATGCAAGGCATTATGAGCTTGCAAATGGGCTATCAATACTTTCGTGCGATGTAGCACTTTAATTTACAAAACAAGAATTATAGTGATACTAGGTCCTGACAGTGGTGTTATGCAATTAGTAGAACGTCATAGTGCTTCTTTCAAATGTGTTTACTTGATAATACATAATGTTCATTCACATTGTCTTTGTCAGGGTATACTGGTTCCTGAGATCGAATGGGAGGAGAGTGGATACATGAATGAACATCGTCCAGGGATCAATGTCCCTGTACTGGACAGTCCTCTCTCAGATCCTCAAATGTTGGAACTTCAGGACAAAATCAATCCATTGCAACATTCAGACTGTTTTGGAGTGGACATATCTCCAGACTGTCCAGTGTGTTGAAAACTTACTTGAGGAAACATAAATGCATGCTGGAAGGAAAAGAGAAGGGAAGGAGGAAGTAAGGGGGGAAAAAAGTGGGGAGGAAAGGTTGTAAGGAAAAGAGAGAGTAGGGAGGGAGGGAAGGAAAAGAGAAAGTAGGTACAGGGGAATGAGAAAGGGAGGAAGGAACGAGAAGGGGTTGGGGTAGTCAATAGATGCTCAATTTGAAGGTTGATTAAAGTTTTTCAAGTAACTTCATTGTGAATGTGTACTGGTCCTAAATACTTTAAAACACTTGCCAAGGTTTTTTGTTCATTTTTTTACCCCCAATGGGCTATATGCACAACTCCACTACTTCCTGAACTTCAGCCAGCACCTTTGCTTCCTGTCTTCCATGACTGGACAAACTGATTACTCCAGGTGTGTCTGACCTCACTAACTGGTCAGACACACCTGGAGTAATCAGTTTGTCCAGTCATGGAAGACAGGAAGCAAAGGTGCTGGCTGAAGTTCAGGAAGTAGTGGAGTTGTGCATATAGCCCATGATTTTAGACTAAGGATACATTGAATAGGCTGCTGTCCATTTAGTTTCTGGGAAACTTCTACAAAATGTGAACACTATTTATCATTGCTAGTTTGTTCAGTCAAATGTCTTCCTGGGTCTCTAGTAAAAATGAAAAATAATTTCCAGGTGAACCACCTAATATCAGTAGAGACTCCACATCTGCTTAAATTTTAGAATTTGAATTTTCTCCATTTGTTTTCACTTACTATTCAACAGTACAGGGGTACTGTGTGCACCCCATTACCCTGTAAGAATCTCATTATGTCTTAAAATCAGTACTGTACCTGTTTTGTTGAGAGAAAAAAATGAATTTGGAATATCTGCTGCTTTTGTTGTTGAAGGGATCATCAAGTCAGTAATATACAATAGGACAAGGTTTAAAACTTTATTGCAATGCTGAAGGTCAGTTATATACAATAAACTTTATAAAACAAGCATCTCCAATTACAATAGGGGTGGGGAACCTTGGCCCTCATCCTGCCGGACTTCCACTTGTCCTTGCTCCTACACACCTGATTCAAACCAATGAGTCTCTGTGCAGAAGGTGATTGGCTGTTAGATCCATTTGATTTGAATCGGGTGTGTTGGAGTGGGGAGAAATGGAAAGCCTGAAGGGACACCGGCCCTTGAGGACCAGGGTTCCCCACCATTTAATTACATGAACAAAGTCGGTTACAAGCAAAACGGCCTTTTAAAAGTGACTGCTCCAGAATAAAACTGGGTTTGACTATTGTAAAAAATATACAACAGCATTTCTCATTTGAACACCTGAACAATTGTAGTTTAAAAAAACAAACTACATTTTAGAAGTGCCAGCTTAAGAACATGGATATTGGCATCTGCATGCAATACATACAAAAGTACCTGAACAATGGCAGACAAAAGGAAAAAAAAAAAAACTCCCAAAGTTGAGCTTCAATGTTTAAAAAGAAAAACCCACTATACAGCAGCTGATTAATATGTATTCATAATTAATGCTGCATCTTAATGAGACTTACCTATGTAAATAAAAGTTTAAATAAAAATTCAAAAGCATATTTTAAAGTAACAAGGTAAACAAGGAATTATGTCACTGACAGCAGTAAGGAACAGGGCCCTAGACTAATCTTTGGATCTTGTGTTGACAAATGCATTAGAACTGCATCACCTTTTCAAGGCCTGCCTCACTGTAGGAGCACTGGGTACAGTAGCATGGCCACTGCCCGTTGTCATGACTGGCATGCTCTGGCTGGTGCCTTGTCAGGCAGTCGGGCCGATGACAACTTGCTGCCCAATAATTCATATAAAGCTTGAGCTGTATGCATGACCAGAGGTGATGGTTCCTGTAAAAATAAATGAACAATGAATAAAAAGCTTTTAAAAGACACTGACACTCGTCACAAGATCATGAAATGATAAAGCAATGCTTATTTAGAAATTTATTTGCCAGAGCTCATTAGCCTGATTTTGAAGATATGCTTTTTCATATATTTCTTTTGCCATCAAGAAAGTGCAACACAAGATTAAACTTAAATGGATGGGCGCTCTCTTTGTATTCTGAAAAGTTCAACATGAGAGTTTCCATATCACAGAATTATCTGGGAGTGAGCTTCACAGGCAAGCCTTGGATGAGATGAGCAGCGTTTAGCTTAGCACAACACAAACACCACACAGCTGTCATACATCATTTAACTTTAATTTACAGACCTGCAAAATCAGACGGTGCTTTATCAGTTGGGACGTTTCAGAACACAGTGTTCACGATTATATGTCATTACAAATACAATTCCTGTATTGGCTACCGCACAGAAGTTAACTTCTGGATTAACAGGCTGCTGCATGTGTTAGGGATAGTTGTTAGTCCCGTAGAAATAATTTTCGTCCTCTCATATAGTCAGACATAATCCGTTGTAGCGATCAAATTCTTTGAGTGAGGCAAGACACTGAAACAAAACAAAAGTTGGCTGTCACTTTTTAAATTAAATCATTGTGTTTGTTGACAAATGTTAGAAATATTGTATTTACAAACAAATTATAAATTGATCAAGATGGTTTTGAATGATTGTGTTGGCACAGCTTTCCTTTAATTATATACAACAGTGTTTATTTGCCTCCTTTTAAAGGGTGGGGTAGCAGACATTTCAGGTCTCCGTTTTGGATGCGACAGCGGGTGATCCACTAATTTGTAAATTCCGTTAACTGATTAATGGCTCCGAATAATAATGCAAACTACATTTAAGTCGTTTGAGGGGGGTAAGAGCTCCGTTCCGGACAGTCTTCTCTCATTTTATAAAGCCTCGGGGCTCCAGATGTGGACAGAAAAATCCGGACAAAATCTAACTCCCATCAGACAAAGCTAAACTAGAGGGAGGAATAAGACTCTGCTTAATAGGGGCGAGCCTGAGCCGTACACAAACACTGTGTTCGCTTTTTTTGGACATTGGCTAAGCCTCCGAGTTGGATTTAAAAAGAAAAAAAAGAATCTGTGGTCAGAAAGGGTTATTGTCGCTGCTTTTTTGGTCCTCGCCACCCAAGATGAATCAAAAGAGGCGAGAAACCACCCTGATCATTCAACCCCACCCCACACACACACCCACCATAAACCGCACCTTGACTGTAGGCGAGGCAGGCTAATGCTAATATCCCGTTGACTCCAAGCAATGGAGCTAAGCTAATTAACGATAGGCGAACTCCGCCTGTCTCCCCCATCTTACTGCACGCATCGTCAAAAGAATGAGTCTATCTGCTTGTCATGGACTCAGGAGTGAGGCAAGACACAAACTCATGGTTCAATAACATTATAAGATAATAAAATAGACGTGTTACTTACTGGTTGAGACTCGTCCATGTTCGCCGCCTGTCTCGTTTCAGCTGCGTTGCGCATGCGCACGTAACGGTAGCTCTGCGATTGTGTGGAAAATGTAATGCGCTATGGGATTGGCTGAAAGCGAACACACCCGGTTAACTGATGACTCTGTCAGTCAAAATCGTAAATTTGATTGACAGATTCATCATCCAATGGTGACGTTTGTTGACCTGCGCCGTCAGGGGAGTCTCAAAAATGACCGTATCGATTTCTCTCACAAATACACAGAGGTTCACAAATGAGAAACTGATTGTAAATGCACATTCAGCTATTCGTATGTTCTGTGAGTTTAGATTACAAGTGTGCATAAAAGTCATATTTGTGAACCAGAATGTGTGCATTTGTGAAACAGTTCGTGTGCATTTCTGAATTAATATTACAAGTTTGCATAAAAATTATATTTGTGAAACAGAGTGTGTGCATTTGTGAAACAGTTCGTGTGCATTTCTGAATTAATATTACAAGTTTGCATAAAAATTATATTTGTGAAACAGAGTGTGTGCATTTGTAAAACAGAACATGTGCATTTCTGAATTTGAAATATTACTGTGAACCAGAGCATGTGCATTTGTGGAAAACACTACATGATGTTATTATTTTTGAGACTGATCTGGCCTCATATGAGGAAAACATTTAATATGGCCTTGGGGCTTGAAGGGGGCGGTGTGTGGTGTGTGGACATCCGAACCTTACACTAGTTGTTAGATTGGAAGGAAGTGGAGGGGGGAAGGGATGATTGGGTAGGGACGGTAGGGACGTGCAATTTGGGGACCTACCAATATTTCCCGCCGCTACTGTGTCGTCACTATCAATACAACCCGCTGCCCATAGTGTTTAGTCAATGATCGTGGCATACAATGGGTTAAATGTGGGTCTCCGCTAAAAGTCCCGCCTCTAACCTAAATATCGCTCTCTGATTGGCTGCTGGGTTCTCGCTAACTTACATGTGATTGGCTGTCCCCGCTGTCACCCCACCTGCTTTGAAAGCCGAAGCGCTAAAAACAGCTTAGCGTCCCTGACTGTTAACGTCTCACTACCTTTGCGCACTTCATGCAGCTGCCATTTGAGAAGGATGAGAGGCATGTGTAAGCTGACAACACATTTGGCATTTGTTCTGCCTGGGTCACGTAAGTTAGATGATTTTACAGGTGTCATTTACATTTTATGTCTGCGTGTGTGTGTGTGTGTGTGTGTGTGTGTGTGTGTGTGTGTGTGTGTGTGTGTGTGGGTGGTATTGGATTTGAAGGATGTCGAAAAGAAAACGGGATATAAAAGACTTCTTTAGGATTCAAAAGTGTAAGTTACCTTAAGGAAGTGGTTCAACAATACAGATATAGAATTAAAAGAGAATATGCCAAAGAGACACACTTATTAAAAGTTATTTTTATAAGATAAAGATAAGATAAGATAAAGATACTTTATTGATCCCCGAGGGGAAATTCATGTTTCAGTACAACCCGTCCAAGACACACAAACACAAGAACATTACAAGACAGGATCAGGCAGACCGTGGTCACGCAGCCCCTCACAGGGCGCACCTTTGCAGAAAGAAAACGGTAACATGAGGAAAGATGGGTTGGTGGTAAAAAAAGAGGTCTCCGAACTCTCCACATATACAGGTGGAGACCTTGGAGACAAAAAAACACACACCAGTACAGAGAAGCACGAACTCGACAGTCACAACATAGACACATGGTGGGCAGGAAGGGCGGGGTTTCCCCCCAAACAGCAAGCGAGGGCGCGGCATAGGCACCCGTCAGCTCAGTCTGTCCAGCAGGGCGGGTAAGAAGAAGGACCAGCAGTGCAGTGGGATGTGCGCATCAGTGTCGTGAAAATGTGTGTGCGTAAGCAAGAGACAGCGGCTCACGCACAGTCCGTGGATGATAAGAGACGGCCTTCAGAGAGTCCCAACTGTTCTCGTGGAGGGAGGGGGGGGGTTGCAGAGCCTCACTTCTGCAGTTTCTCCAAGGACATTTGGGAGTTAAGGAGCAGCTGCAAGGCCGCTCCCGGGGACCAGATTGAGATAAGGAGATAGTTTGGGTCCAGGCGGAGGCATGTTTCCGTCTGCCTGTAAAGTCTTCAGCAGGTCTCAGAGGCGACCAAATCAGCCAAATTTGTGTTAATTACCCCCAATCCAAGTCTCCAACTGCTCCAGGTGGAACCCAACATCCTTTATGCTGTCAGACATCGTCCCCAGTTTGCCCCACAGGGCATCCACGCGAGTCACCGTGCACAAAGTTTGAGTCTGAGTGTTGGTAGCTCGGAGAAACAGCTCGGACTGCAGCCTGCCGACAGCTGCCGTCAGCTTCAGAATTTCCCGATGAACCAGGTACCCGACAGCTCCAATCAGCAGGAACCCAGTTATCATAAATCCAAACATGTACAGGTCTTTAGTGTGACCTGCTGGGACTGTCCCGTCCGGACAAGATGCCGTCCCCTGCACCTTGTCTCTGGGTAAAAAAATATTATCCGTTGTGATGAGAGACCCGCCGTCCAGATCCATAGTTGAAGTTTAGGATTTAGGAGAAAAATGCAGAGAGAGGCTCAGAGGAGTGACAGGACAAAGATTGCAGGGAAAACAGGGAGGAAGGGAGCAGAGGAAAGCACGTCTGCACTCGCTGACAGCCGGGAAGAGTCATTTTCATGTATTTGTGTAGAAAAGAGCAACTTTTTAAAAACACAAAAACACAAAAATAAAAATTGTGTTGGAAATGCAATGAAACCTGATATTCTAGATGATCATGTCATTTTATGTATCCATATTTTTGGGGAATAAATTACACGTACAGTAATAACAGTGTGAAAGTAAAACCCTTTTTGCTCAGGCAATAACTTTACCATCAAAAACCATTGACCATTGAAAACATATTGATCACTTGACCACAAATGTGTTTCTTTACCTAGAAACAGCAGGTGTCTTACATTACCTTATGTCTATACATTACCCCCTCTCCCTACATATATTTATATATCAACTTCTGCACCAAGATGTTTGCAGATCTTCTAAAGTCTTTGTGTAAAGTGCAATTAGCTTTGCAGCATCTACTGGGGCAGTAGCATCAGAACCAGAAACTTTTGAAGAAACTAAAACAAGCTGATCAAGAAAAGCTGGTTCTGTGCTGGGAATAACTCTGGAGCCGCTGCAGCTGATCGTTCAGAAAAGAATGCTGCACAATCTGATGAAGATGATGGAGGATTCTTCCCACCCTCACCACAACACAGTGAAAAATCAACAGTATGTTCAGTGGGAGGCTGCGTCAGGTTCACTGTGGGACAGAGAGATACAGAAATTAATTCCTGCCAGCAGCATCACCCTAAAGAACAAGACTAACTGACTTATTATTATGTTATTTCATATTAATGTTATATTGTTAAAAACAAAAAAAGAAACAAAAAGAAAAGAAAAAAAAGAGTGAGCTTTTTTATAATGTTGAATTTCCCTTCTGGGATAAATAATAATGTAACCCTGGCTAGTCTGAAACATGTTAAGCCCCGTTTCCACCCATGGGCCTGGGTCGGGTCAGGTCGGGCAAGGCCGGATCGGGGGGGTTTGGGTACGGATGTGTTGATTTCACACTGCGTCCCCACAGCAACCTGTACCCTTACTCTGGAAGCACTGGACAGCGCTGCTACGTGATCGCGTGACATCATCGCTGTGCAACGCCGTTTAACCAAAACACCGCGCCACACATGACAGAAACAAAAAAGGAGTCACCCCGGCTTTGTTTTTAAGCTTGGTCATGAGGGAAGTGAGATTTTTCCACAAATCAATGTATTGCTGTGTATTAGCTCAACCTCTTTGGTCCGGGTCGGTTAGATCAGTACCCCTACCGAAGGGTGCGGATATAAGGGTACCCATCCAGGTTTTTATCTGTGGAGACGCAAAAAAAATGTGGACCATCCAGCCCGACCCGACCCAGACCCGCTGGTGGAAACAGGGCTTTAGGTTCATGTCTGAATCTTATGGTTTACTGACGATAAGCAAAAACACAGCATCAGTCACCTGAAGTCAAGTTCCACCGAAAACATATCAGTTGGTACAGAGGTGACCATTATTATCATGTTTCCTTGCTTGGAAAGCCTTGTCGGAATGTCGGAATTGCGATATTTCGGAATGGTGGTATGTTGAAATGGCGGAATGACAGCATGAAACCCTTTCAAAGCGAAAGTGCAAAATAGCGCATCTGTATCCAGTCAGTACATCTGCTGCAATTATTATGCAATGAAGGCGTTTACACACAATTGTGTTGGGAGGAGAAAATGTAAATATATTAACTTAGCACTCCCAAAGTGATTTATCTACCCTCAAACCGTTTGCATGACAGCTATTTTGTGTGTATTTTCAGTTTGTCTGAAAAGCAGGTGTATATGTTAGCTTTGCCCACAAATGGCTTCAGCTTCTGAGGGGGACAATGCTGGATTGCAGACATGCATGACTCGGATTCAAAATCATTTTTCTTGAGCAGTGAGGTTTGTTTTATTCTTGAATTTAATTACAATCAACACAGCAACACCACTGTTTAACACAGGCGTTAAATATTAATCAGACTGGACGAGGGCTAGCTTTTGTTAGCGAATCAGCGAATGAGAAAACCTAAAGTGAAGGTAATAAATAAACCAGAAAAAGAGCAAAAGCATAATGAACACTCACATAGTTTTGGATCAATCACCTTTAATCAAGTGGGACAAAGCTATGGAGAAGCAGCTGGTGGAGGAGAGGCTAGTGCTGTTCACGGTTGGAGAGACATTTCCAGTTTTTGTTTGTTGGGCCACAATACAGATTAGTGCCTTCTGTTGTGGCGACATTATATTTTAGCACGCGCAGAAGGTACACCCAAGTCTGGAGAGTGAACACACAGGTTTGGTGTGTTCTGGGGCACTTTTCTCACCATGTTGGCTGAGGCTGATTGATCACCCCGACCCCATTTTCTGGCGACGACTACAACGGTCTGCAGTCTGTCGGGTATGTCTCCGCCCTTAAAGACACACAACGTAACTTTTAGACCTTAAAAATCTGTGTTTCTGACTCGTTTTGATGTCACACCAACATTCATTATGCGCATTTTCGAGCCGTCAGTGCCCAGAGGCGTCCCGGGGCTCAGAAACAGCACTATGTAAGATTCCCATCCAGGACGCGACCGTGACGTTGCGGCCAACTATTGGTTGCAGCACCGCGTCACTCACTAGCAACCGGATGTAAACCAGGGATCAACATCGCGGGTGTTTTGAATGCGCATCATGTCGAATTCGGTAAAGAAACGCAAGGAAACATCATCGGAGGAAGAGAGGAAAAGAAACAGAGGAAGGGACAGAACAAGAGTCAAGATAAGACTGTCTTTTACTGGCTGGAGTGAGCTTACAGTACAGGTACGAACAAGATGGATGCTAGTTTAGCCGCCGATAGGGGGCGCGTCACTGAGAAAACTGCTGAAAGTTCCGTTGTGTGTCTTTAAATCAACAAGAGACAAGAGTCAACATTGGACTGAACTACTGTCTTAAGAAATCTCAGAGAAGAGACAAGAAGCTAAAAAATTAACAGGACCACCAAAGTGAGAAAATATGCCAAATTTCAGTAGTGGCACTTTAGATTATAATTCCTCAACAAGATGAGCAAATTTGGTAAAATGAACATTTTACTAAAAACCCACACCGCATTTACAACATGATGTCAGATTGTATCTCTATCACAACTGGAACATCATGTCTGCTGAAGAAGATCAAAGTAAAGTATAGCTGACATGTCATCACTCATGCTGACGTTTAACAGCTGCATAGTGAAGCTAAAAACTTGTCTGCTACACCTTTCCTGATGAAGACATACAACGTCATGTCTGCAAGAGGACTGCAATACAGAAAGATAAAAGACATGATTGTGAAAATGTAGTTATTTATAAATTCTGCTGCCAAAATCACAATAATACAGGGCAGGAAGAGCAGAGTGTAAATCAGCAGCACCACCACCAGAATGGCCACAATTCTTCGCTTTTCATCAGCAGGAACACTGCGAGCTGCAGACAGGCCTTTAATGGTCCCAACCAGGAAGAAGATGAACAGAGGGAAGGGGAGGAGGAGGAAGACGGCAAATATGTCCAATCTAAGCTGAATATTAACTTTGAAATAAACAGGGAGAGCGAACACAAGAGGAAGGATCCAGACCACGATACAAAGGACCACAGAGGTCTTGATGGTTCGTCTGAATCTGTACCACAGCGGCTGAGTGATCATCAGATACCTGCAATGAAACACAAACACACACAGTTGATGAGGAGCATCAGAAACATGTTAGATTTATGAGCAGACATAAATAATAACCTTCATGGATAAACTGCCATTTACCTTTCCAAGGAGATGCACACCATGAATCCAACACTAGCCATCAGACCATAAAAGTAGAAGTACCAGATAAACTCATGACGCTCTCCTGCTTTCCATGCAGCCAGAGAGCAGAGCTGAATGAGATCAGAAATCAGGAGGTTGATGATGAAGACTGGAGTAATGTGGTCTTTTCGTACCTGCAGGAAAACATTGATTAAAGTAAATAAATAAGCCTACTGGTAAGTACTGGAACTGAACTTAGACTAATTTTTTTCTTGTTCTTCAAATTACTACTGAACCAAATAATCTGATCAGGAACAACACGTTCATTATACTGAAGAAAAGTAAATCTGCTACACACCAGAGAATAAACTGCAACGATGGCCACGAGAATCAAAGGAAGTCCAGAACAAACCACGACCCATTCCACCACATTTATGACCGGTCCAAAGGGATCATTTCTGCTTGTGTTATAGTTGATATCAACATCATAGCTGAAGGTTGAGGATTTAAATAAATCTTCCATTCTTCATACACAAACGGCTGTTGGACAGATGGTTTGTTAAAAAGAAATAATGGCAAGTTTTTCATTACATTTCTGATTGTGCTCAGTAATATTTCAAAACTAATGGGCTGGCTCAAAGATCATTTATAAACTGTAAAAATATTTGGGATAGAGTTGAAGAAGGAAAAAAACAATTGCAGGCTGGATTTTTATTGTTAAAGACAAACCTAAATAAAACCCATCATTACTGAGTAAACTGCAGAGTTCTGCTCCTCCAGTTTGTCTGTTTGCATATTCATGTTCACACTCTGCAGGTCTGTTTTATGTTTCAACAGTTGTAAAGCACTCAGTTTTTACTCTATAAATGATCTTTACATGTAAAATAAAATCATATTTACCTTTAAATGCTTTTTCATCCAATCACACACATAGTCTGCCACCCTGTTGATGTCTAAAGTCCAGCAGAAAAGGTCAGAAGGAGGTTTCTGATCATTTCTCTCTCCTTTTATTCTGAGGTTTTTTTTTTTTTTGAGAAAGAAAGTGGCCACAGCTGATATTACATCATTTATGAAGATGACAAAGGAAATCAGCTGACCAGACTTCTGAGAAATTTCTTTTCTGAAATCCTCCTCCAAGACTCGTGTCATCCTTTACTCCCACTCCCAGTTATTTCCAGTTATTCGTTTGATCCCGTCTCATCCAGGTGTTATATTTATAACATTTACTCTCCACATCAGCAGATCACATTTTATGATTGAGACTCTCCAGAATTATTTACAACATTAATGGTGTCACAAGGGGAATTCACTGACTGATACATTGACCACTGTGGGACAATCAGGAAATGATCATCCTTTTGGTTCACCTCCTGACATCATACTCACATCTTCTGTTTAAAGGAGAACTTTCTTTTATTTTGACCTGGACCTTTTAAACCAAATGGGCCTAACACCACAAGGATATCGGACACAGAGCAGAGGAGGAATAACTTGCTGCCACGGCAGAGAAAACACAGGGTATAATCCCCGACAACAAAAACACGGTAAATTATGGTGAACACTCATTAATCTGACACTTTATTTCACGTATCTATGTATTGTGTCATATTGGTGTCAAAATGCCCGAGAGCAAAATAAACATACCCGCGGGCAGGTTAAATTACTTTGCATGAGTTCATCAACCACAGCGCAAAAAAATCCTACATGCACAAGGAACTGCAGCCTCGCGTGGAGAAAACTGCTCCGCGAGCGCAACAGCTTCTGCCATGCGCACTCGGGATTTCACCATGCGCGTGCAACATCGTTCTGCATGCGCACGTGTTTCTGTCAGCCGCCCTCGCTCGAGGACCGCTGTGTTCTCGAAGGTGTCTCTGCCCTCGGGCTGATTTTTTCCTCGCACGAATCAAAATGTGTGTTGACCTGAGGGCAGCCAAACCCCCTCTGTAAGCCTTCTCCTGATTGGCCCGTGAACACATGCTCGCACAGGCAGTAGTGTCAGGAAGACTGGACTGACAGCTTTGATCTTGTAAATAAAGAGAAGGCTGGGGGCAGGACGACTGGAGGCGGGACAGTGGCGGCAGCTTCGGCAACATTTGTGGTACGTGATGTAAGTGGAATTCAAGCAGTTCTTCCCGAAAAAGCTTGGATATTCCTCAGTAAATGGTGCTATCTGAATAAACAACCGTACAAGGACACAATTCTGTTTGGTAACTTGTTCAGGAATATATAGTTAGTAGTCACAACGTTTCAGCAAAAGAGAGAAATGTTTATAGCTTCATGCTAGCAGTAGCTACTGTGGTACTTCAAATTAGCTGATGCTAACCCTGATGCTCATTTCAAATTTTCATTTAATTTAATTTAATACAATGAATTACGGGACAACGTAATGACAGTTAAAGTTTGGTTCACCTATATCTCAATGTTTCTGGTGCTTTTCATGGTTTAATTTGATTTATTTTCTCTGTGTTTGCGTGTGTAGCTGTGTAAGCTCGTGTGTGGTTTATTTTGGCCCTGAAGTAGTGGCATTCACCCCTTGTTGAGAAGTAAATGGATAAAAATACGTCAGCAACATTCGAGGATTTGCATGTAAGTGACAACAAACTGCAAGGCTTTGTTAAACTGATGAATCATATTCATATTGTGTAATCATTTAATAGATAACATAAACTTAGAATGCTGTGGCAATATGCTCATTCAAGCTACAGTAATCGTGCGTTTCGGTTCACACTCGGCAGTTGTATTTTGCGATTTCCAATTCAGAAATTATGCTAATGCCTCATGAAGTTGGAGATCCAACTTGGAAACATGGTGCAAATGAACTACCGTCCACTTCTCCTAGTAAAGATGGTTGATGACATATCCTCAAAAAGTGTAGCAAGTAAAACAATCATTTTCTGTTTTATCAAAATATATTTCATAAGTGGGTATAAATAAGTGTGAAATGTAATTTTTGCAGCTTTTACCTGTAGACAAATATAGGAAATTGTGTTCATTTTATTAAGCTAAATAATGCGATATTTGCAAGCTTTGAGGCAAAAAAAAAAAAAACAGGAAAAGAAGCTAATATTGTTAGCCTGATAAAAACCTGTCCATAACTGAAAACAGACACAGTAAAGTTTTGCCCTGTTCTGGCTTGAAACCTCTTTGAAAACTTGTAAATATAAAACAAATGTTTCTTTTTTAAAGTTAAGCTTAAAATGTGACAAACACAAATGATTTGCCACATACTGTAAAGCAAACATGTTCTATTAGTAATCTTTTTTTCATACTGTAAACAGTGTTGTATAGTAACTAAGTAAAAATACTTTGTTACTTTACTTAAGTAGTATTTTTTTTATATTTGTACTTTACTTTACTACTTCTATTTCTGATTACTTTTACTTTTACTTCACTACATTTTCCGAGAAAAATCAATACTTTTACTCCATTACATTTACCTGAGCATCTTAGTTACTTGTTACAAAATAACAAGGAACATATTAGCCAATGTACAATCTTTGTTCTGTTGTAGTGGGACTAGTAGCCACTAGTAGCAGCCTTGTGCAGCCGTCTCTGAAGCTAAACACACCTTTATCTGCCTCAGCAGCAGGTGAAAGCTGTTCAGCATCGCTGGTCTGGTCTTCAGCCCAAGAAGAACCAGACTGAGTTCTCACCATTTTGAGAAACAACTTATTTTGAGGTTGAACAAAACATTTTTCAGGGTTCAGTAATGACTGGATGGACAGTTCATGTGCTGTTGCACTGCAGTCACGTTAAAGTTCAACCAATCAAGCTCTTTGTTTGTTTGCATCACCTCCAAGCACCAAGAGTTTATTAGGAATGATTTAATATTGAATGGATGTGGGTATGAATGTTGGTAGGCATGCATGTAGGTCTGTAGGGATGTTTGTGTGTACAGTATTCTTCTATATGGTTGGGTTTATCTAAGGAGGTACTGAAACTCCTTTACACTTTGCAAATTAAACTTAAAAACTAAATAAACTGAAATAAAGAAAATGTTAAACTCAAATTTCTGATTGTGTTTTATTAACAGTACTTTTACTTTTGATACTTAAGTACAGTAAATACTAGCTACTTTTTTACTTTTACTCAAGTAATATTCTAGCAGGCAACTTTCACTTTTACTTGAGTCATTTTCCAGTAAGGTACTTTTACTTTTACTCAAGTATGGCTTTTGGGTACTTTATACAACACTGACTGTAAAGCAAACATGTTCTATTAGTAATCTTTTTTTTTTTCCAACTGAAAGTCTTGTTTTCTTTCTTCAGCCGTCAAATTACCCTTAGCTTTAATGGTGTAATGACATACTTCTGTGTAAAAAGACAACACAAACTCATTGAAGCGTTTGCTGGTGGCATCCATATTGGAATTACAACTTGTCTGACAACTTCACTACGACGTCATTCCCAGATCCACTTTCCAACCTCTGAGTACAAACTGAAAGCAGCATTACATGCAACAAGCATAGATTTTTTTTTTAATCATCATTTCAGGTGTGTCTAAACCACATTAAATCTCATTCCCTCACAGCAGCATCAAGCCATATGTTTATTTCTAGTTGTACTGTATGTTTGTTTACATTTCATTCAGATGAATAGACAGAAAATATGTTGTGGAGATGCATTATGTATAATGTGATGAGGGGTGGCAGCATGCGTGCTCTTTGAGTGAATGTGTGTTTATGCTGATGTCAAATACTTCTGTTGTTTTTAACATGTACAGCACTTTGCTGCTTCATGTATGAAAGATACAAATAGAATTTTAATTTGATTTAAAACATGCTGATAGTGGTTTTAAAAAATCAAAGCCATATGTGTCTAATTTAAAACAGGAGCTTTTTCTTTTAGACTAGATTATGATTCAAATGTTACATGTTTTTCAATTATTACTATTTTTTTTATGGATGGTCAAAGGGAGGCTGAGGTCTCTGGGAATCCTCATCCAGTGGTGGAGAGTGACTGCATCGATGCATCGCGTTGACTCACTGGAGATTCTGTCTAGACTGACTGGACTGGGCTGCATTGTGCGGAGACCTTACTCTGTCAGGGGACCTCTTTCACTCTGGCATGTGGACACTAATCACAAACTGATCAGGCAAGTTTTTTTTTTTAATAATGGTGAATGATGTGAACCATATGGAGTAGACTGCATTAAATGCTGCAGTACATTTGTGGAATTTATTCTAAGTAAAAGCTCCTGTTTGAAAGTAGTAATGTTGGGCTTTATTTGTTTTGTAGGTATAACATTGTTCTCTTTGGTGCAGTGGACCGCTACTCCAGGAAGGGCGTGTATGTGCGTGTGTGCGTGCATGTGTGTGTATATAATATCAAATAAAACTTAAGTTTAAATTTCATGAAAATCTAAAGAGTTCATACCTCTCTGATATTATATCATGAATGCTGGACATTTAACTGGAATGATGTGTTAATTCCTCCATCTCAGACTTTATGCACAACTCCAATACTTCCTGAACTTCAGCAGCTCCTCTGTCTCCCGTCTTTCATTACTGGACAAACTGATTAATCCAGGTGTGTCTGGCCATTGTCGTGGTTAGTGAGGTCAAATTGCCTTAAGATCTCTCTTATGTGCACTATGGAGCCCACCCCACACTAACTGATTCTTCAGCAGAAAATTGGCTCTTCACTATCAACATTAAAAATCTCATGTAGTAAAATGAGACTTGAGTGACAAGAGACTTTTAGTGTAAACAAACATGGCGGACTTTTTGGCATCTTACTTTCTGAAAAAACCATCAAGAAGATGTTGAAAAACTCATGGAGGCGGCAGGGGTGTGGGCTGCATGGCATGAGTTGGAGGCAAGTAAAAATTGCCACAATATTAGATGGTGCACAGCCCTACTGTCCAAGCTATGGCTGTGCACTCATTTGTTTCTTTTTACTTCCTGTTCTAAATCAAATCAAATCAAACTTTATTTATAAAGCGCTTTTTATGCCAAAGGCAACCCGAAGTGCTTTTCAAGACAATAGAAACAAACACATTTTTAAAATAAGAACAGGCCCTTACACACCCAAGCACAAAACACAGCACACGACCCCCCCCCCATACACACATACACACCCCCACCCACTCAACTATGCATATAACTTCCAACCCCTAAAATAAAAACACTAAGAGTAATAAACATCTGGCTTGACCTACTGTGAGGAAGCGATATCTTGGGGATCCGTTCACACCAGGAGCCAGACACGGTCCCAGAGGGTATTTCTGCAGGGACCAACCAGATCAGGGCAGGCCAGGGTCCAGACCACAGCGATAGGGCTGCAGTGCGGGGCCCCAGCCACCAGGACAAGGGCAGCCACCCGCCAGCTCTCTCCAGACCAAGTAGGCAAAGCTCCCAGAGTGAAGGATCCCCATGAGGAAACACTGGTGTTTCCTCTATCAATCAGCTGTTGGCTGTTGCAGAAAGATCAGACACCATGTTTGCAAACATCCAACATTCAGAACTTGGCTGCTTTGATTTTAAGGGGGAGATTGGGACAAAAATCTGCCCAATTTTCTGGTAGTGTGTACCTGCTGTTTACAATATCAAAATATCTCAGAGAGACGTCTCAGTGACACGTATGAGCCTTGAGGAAAGCCTCCACGGCTGAAACGTGGACTTTTTATCCAGAAGAAGCCATGATTTAATAAAGGCTTTTTACTTTTGTACTTCTCGAGTGCCTCTGTGTTTAAATTCTTTTCCCAATATTTTTGATCCAAGTAAAATCTGTAAAAGACACGAGTGTATCTTTTACAGATTACACTCGTAAAAGATTTCCTTTGAACTGAGTGTAATCTGTGTAATCTTTTACAGATTACACTCAGCTGCTCGTCGTCAAACTAAACAGCCAAAACTGCCTTCTGCTCCCACAGTGTCTACACACATCTTTTTGGTCTCTGTACCGTCCTCTACAGACAATTCGAACTAGATGTTCCTTAAATATTTGGAGGAGTAGTAGTTCTTAGATTTACGAAAGTTGATAAATAGATTTTATTCTTAAGTTTGAGAGTCAGAGTAAATTACAAAAGTTCTCAGCAATTAGAGTAAAAAAGCACTCGAAAAAGTTTGATAAAAAATGGCCCCAGATTATTTTCTGTTGCCTATCAAAAGGTTACATTTATGAAATCTCTTGTATCCAGGTGATATGCCTTGAGGCTGCAACAAACATTTGTGCTCAAACAGCATTTGCTGCCTTCAAAACGCAACTGAGAAACATGGCATACCTTCTAGGTAAGTGTTAAGACACAATGGACAAATGTTTCCAAGTAAGATCTCAACCCCTGATTTGTATCCTATTACTCTAACTTTGAAAGCAAAAGCCACCTCTGTGAGTTTTTTTTTTTTTTTTGAGGGGGGGGGGGGGGCATTATGTGATACTTGTCAGGTGTCACTTCTTGCGCGCCTAAGCATCATAATGCAGCCTGCACCTGCCAGGAGGCCAACATGTTTGAGTGAAGTTCCTCAAATGAGTGGTCAGTTTTTAATTGATATCTGGGCAGGGGGAGTATGAAGAATTAAATTAATGTACCAGAGCATAACCATACCTCCCCTGTTTCCCATCAGAGACTGTGTGCTTCATCCTTGTCTGTGAACATAGAGCTGACCATGCCAAAAAACTCCTCTTCAATCTCATCTGTCCAGAAAACATTCTCCCAGAATCTATGCGGTAGATCCCAGTTTGGCTTTTGATTATCTGCTTTTGGTAGTAGTATCTATCTTAGTCCCATGAGGTCCACATTGGCTCAAACACTGATGGACCTTAAAGTTGTACTTCCATGGTCATTTCATTAATATTTCTGTGTTCTCCATTATTATTGAATGCATTCTGCATCGTTTCTGTTTAAAAAAAACCTTCTGGTATCTTTGTATCCAGCTGTATTTGTATACTAGAAGAGAGGCTTGTGGTCCAACGGCAGCTTTTCCGGGTCCTTCTCATGAATTTCCGTCTGATTGGCTGCCTCCCATCAGTGTATGAAGGAAGCTCCGCCCTCCGCTCTGATTTAGCTACAGACATGAAATAGAGCCGACAAACAAGTTTGTTCCGCCATGCTAACAAACAGTTAGCTAATTAGCTTCTCAACTCCGAAGCTACAGTCGTGCCGTCTTTACTTCTAGTGTGTAGTGGAGGGTTACCTGCCTTCCAATGGACAGATAGAAACCCCACGTGGGATACGCTATTTGCAATGTTACGTAGAAGTGCAAGGCTGTTCCCGATTCGCTCTTCTCTTCGTATTGTTTCTCTGATGAGAAAGCACAGCCGACTGGGGGTAACGCAACGCTAGCAAGTCAGCATGTGTAAGTAAACAAGGGAAACCCTCCGTATTTCAGAAGGAGCAAGTTAAACGGGTTTTCAGTGGAAGGAGGCCTTTAAAGGTGCTATACCTGATGTTGCACATTTGCAAACCGTGAGCGAGGTGAAGTGTAGTTTGAACTGTAAGCCCCGCCCCTAACTGTTTCTCCCAGTGAGAAACGCTCCTGCTCTCGTTTTTCTCTCCTCCCACTCAACATGCTAAATGACCTTTTTTATCATAACCAGTAGTTCACCGTAACTACAGTTATGTACACAGATGCACAGTTATGACGAGTTATGATGTTATAGGCGACGTTACAACATGACAGCCTGATAAAGTTTCTAACCGGCCACTTGGAGAAGCAGTGATGTAAAGTGTCGTCGTGTTACGGTGTAAATATCACTATTATATCGGATAGACCAGCAGAGGAAGCGCCAGCACCCGAGGACGTAAATGTTACTGAGAAGAAAGTTTTTTAAAAAATACCTGTCCCGGCGGACTTCCAGTCCACATTCAGTCCGAGGCGTCCAGCTGCTCTCCACCTTCAGTACAATCCACCGAGAACACGAACTTTATTCCTTCGTTGGTCTCTCCTGCGTTTCAAGCCACTCTCCTCCTCAGTTTTGATGCTTTCAGGCTGTTTTGCTGCGGTATCGTCACTTTCCCTTCGGTAGACGCCATGCGGTTCTGTTTACAAGTGCTGCCGTGCACGCGAGAGAGGAGGGCGCTTCTCGTTAGAAAACGCTGTGAGTGGCTGATAGGAAACCGAAACTTATGTAGAACGAACCGCACTGGTATGAAGAGAGCGTCACACCAGCCTTAGAAACCTAAACTAAAAAGGCCTGGATTCATGCACATACGCAATCAATGAGTGATTTATTTTTATGAAATTATCTCTTTTAACACACATTATACCGTGTAGAAAGCATTTCTCTGAAAGAGATTAAAATAAAATCAGGTACAGGGCCTGTAAGAAAACATTTGTGAGCCATCAATAAACACATGTAAGGACGATATTTAACGTGGTTTCAAGCATTTATTTATAAGATAGAAAACAGTGATAAGTGTGTGTCTAATTTGTAAAAAAACCAAAATAAGCTGTCAGACTCAGACAGATATTAGTGGTCGAACATCACGAGTAAATGACAGATAAAAGTGGAGTTTTCATCAACTCGTGTTAGCTTCAGTTCTAGTATTGACAACAACACTTCAGCATAAATTTGCAAATGCACAGCAAACAAGGACGATCTTTGTTGTGTCCGGTTCATTCTCACAGCAAAGCAGCATCTTCACAGGTACGACTGGAATTTTGTTTACTTGTTCCTGCAAACACGATGACATGTTCCACATGACTGTGCACGGCCGTTTGTGAAGGAAGGCGCACATCGTACTGATTGATTCCTCATTTTTAAAACTCCTATCTGAAAGGACAGCATCACTGGGGAGTTTTTGAAGGATACCACAGTTATCAGTCACAAAGGGATCACTAGAGAACACGCGGCATGCTTTATGCTGCTGAAAGTAATGTCTTTCCTTCAGACTGCAGTGGTCAACCATTCGGCCCCCCTGTAACTTTAGCAATTTACAATCCTTGATTTTTTTTCTTTTAAACCAGGGATCTTGAAAAACCGTAACATGCCTTTTTTTTTTTTTAAGCTTTTTTTTAATCATCTTGATTGTGCGAAGACCTGGCACAGTCCTTCACGCAACATTATAATCCAGCATCTGCACTCAAGACCAACGTAGCTCTCAGCAAGTGAACAACAAACATGGCGGAACGGAGGGGCGGGGCGACACGCTGTGACGACAACTCCTCAAGCTCTATAGACCTTTTTCACAAAAACCAGAAGTATGTAATCGGTGAGAAGCTTGTCTTCCTGTGAGGGACAGACTTCAGTCAAACGTCAAACATAAATCATGTTTCCACTCTGGATTTTACATTTGAGCCCGTTTACTCGACTCTGCCTCAATCTTCAGAACCAGAAGTTTTGCCTGCATTGTTTCAATCATGTGACCAACGATGCATCATTTTGTCATCTGCATGTGTAGAGCTCCTCCCGGGATTTTAAAGAAAGCGAGTTTGTTAATATACCAAGCAGTAAATGTAATTCAATGTTTTTAGAGGAGGTTTAGCTGGCAATTATTGATCATTTCTGATATAAGAAAGCATCAGATTAGAATGAAATCTGCAGAGCCGCTCTGATAACATTGACAGGAAATAAAGCGTGACCATGCAGGTGTTATTAATGCATCCAGTAGGCCTACGTGCATAATGTCCGCAAATTATGAAAATAATTTGAATAATAATGCTTTTTTTCTTTTTAAAGATTACACATATAGGTTTGGTCAAACTTCCCTGATCGCTTTGATTTCAAAATTATTGCTTTTGAAGGGACTTGAGGCAAGATTAAGAAACGAAACTCGCGACTGGCACTTCAGGAAACTGCAGCCACGAGCCAAGCCGTCACGGGAGCGTGCACAAACTGAAGCTATAATGTTGTTTACTCACCTTTTTCTCCGTAGTTACACTTTTTAGTGTCTCTCAGTAGATCCGGATTGTTTGCTGACGGCAGAATAATCCATAACTATCGTTACAATGTTTGAATTTACCGCAACCGTCTTCTTCCAATCTTCCAATATTCTTCCTATATCAAAACGCGACCAGCTTTTTCCTGCATCAAAACTGCGGATGTAGGTCATTTGACGTCACGTCCGCAGGGCAGCGCGGGAAATTCGGACACCGAATTGCAGCACATTTTGCAACACAGCCTGTTCAAGGCAACGGAGAGAAACGTGGGTGGAAACGTTATTTTGGGAATTTAGCGCTTCATCACCCATTAGTATGAAAAAAAAGGGACATTCATGTTTGTTTGTTTTTTAAATTCCTGCCTCAAGTACCTTTAAATGATCGTGAACAGAAAAAGGATCACAGATGGTAGAATATCGTTCTAACGTGTTAAACTGCAAGAGAATGTGGTTCATTCTGAGTTTGAAATAAAATTAAATTACATTCTGTATGTTTCTTGGCTTTTATTTAACATGCTACTGTTGTAGCTTTGAGTAACATACATGTATTATTCTAATACAGCTGTGTTTAAACCAATGTTTTCACGTATGTTATAATGAGAGGCTGAGACGAGGCAGTTCGGGTCCAGAGATCTTTTACTGGACCCGAACTGCCTCCTCTCAGCCTCTCATAACATATGTGAGAAAATTAATCCACGACTACAAAGCAGCATCATGCGCTGCTGTTCAACACAGTCAACCATGAAGATCCACAGATGACAGCAGCCACGACTTCACACAACACAGTTAAACTATCTCCATGCATGCCCCGTTTCCACCAGCGGGTCTGGGTCGGGTTAGGCCACATTTTTTTTTTTCGTCTCCACAGAAACTGAGATGGGTACCCTTATATTCAACCCGACCCGGACCAAAGAGGTGGAGCTTAACACATTGCAATCCGTTGATTGGTTGAAAAATATCTGCGTCACCCATCACTGTTTCTGTGGTGCTTTGGTTAAAAGGCGTTCCACTGTGATGATGTCACGCGATCACGTAGCAGCGCTATCCAGTTAATACTCCGGCTCCAGGGTAAGGGGACAGTTTGCTGTGGGGATGCATTGTGAAATCAACACATCTGTACCAAAATCGTCTCAACCTGACCCGACGTGACCCAGGCCCGCGGGTTTGACGTTAGAAATGGAGCGAAGCTGCACCCTGAAGTCCAAACACCTGTTTTTTAGACACGCTGCTAGCCTGATGCCGCAGATGTGGAGAGACTACCAACACATCTCAGGTTGAGAGGGTTGTTGGAGGTGGATGCAGCTGTGTGATACTTTCGATATTCTGTTAGCAATATAAAACTTGTGATGTGTCGTTCACGAACGATTCGTTCAATATGAACTAATCTTTTATATGACTCGGGAGTAATGAGTCCTCTCAGAGAGCGATTCGTTCATTTTCATGCACTGCGCTCTCTCGCCACACGGCAGCAGCTGCAAGCTCAGCCAGCCAGCAGGACGACAGGAAACAGAAATGATTAGTTCATGACTCAACCAACTGTGTCGGTCCACAGGTATCGTTCTTTTGTGACAGTCAGGCTGCTCAGGCTGTGTGGTGAGGAGGAGCAAGCACTTAAGTTCGTTCATAATCTTTCATAAGGATCAGTACAGATCTTTCTTTCGTTCATTTGTCACGTGAGAGCTGCGCTTGTTTGTTAATAAATGTTTTAATTTATATCAACACATTGATTGTGTTTTATTCTGCCTTTTAAAAAAATAAAATAATCAATAATAATAGTAATGATAATAATGATGATAATGATAATAATAATACATTTTGGACATAAAAAATGTACCACATAAACATCTCATTAAAATTTTCTTACTTTTGTTGTAATTGTCATTGCTAATTGTCTACATTTGTTTTAAATTCACTCTTCTCCCTTCTCCCAGCTGTCATGTGACAGCAGCAGCTCAGGCGGAACGGGTCTTTCTCGTTCTCCGTTCACAGCTCAGACCAGTACGTCCTTCTCAGTTACCGTTAATTGGTCTTCGTTCACCGCTCAGACTGTGGCAGCAGTACACTGGCGGTGGTGGATCGGACTCCTGAGTCCTTGTTCATTTGTCATGTGACAGCTGCCTGGTCACTGTCGCGCTGTTGTAAACAATAATATCAGGGAGGAAACAGAACACAAATGACTTTACTGAGGCGTGTATTTGCTTTTCTGGGTTTTCACGCGTTTTGATTTGCTTGTGGTATTTTAGACAGCTCGAGCGCGCAGAGGGCCGAGAAGGAGAAAAAGGGGGGGGGGCGTATTGCAACTGACTCACGCCCGCGCGACTACCTGTGAGCCGGCGCCCAGGAAGGAGGAGGTGATTCGTGAGCTGCCCTCATAAACAATTAAAGCCTGCGTCTGCAATTATGTGTGGATATAAAAGCACAAAGTGGAGCATAAATAGGCTCCTGTCCAGCAGCTGTTTTAGATGGAAGAAAACGTTGGAAATGGTGGATATGCAGAGAGTGTTTTTAGAGGTCGAGAAGATTTACTGATTTAATGATAACTGGCTGGTCAGACGCTTTAAGTTCCCAGAGACATCTCTGTGCACAGAGCTGAAGCCAGGCTGGGGGGGCAACACACCCAGCTGTGCCTCCACGCGCTCCGGCGAATAAATTCACTTATATGCCGGTTTGTTTATTAATGCACTTAATTTGTGAGGACATCTATAGGATGATCTGTTCATTCACTTATACCAACACAGCAGGGGGGGGGGACTCGGCCGGTATGGCGATTTAACAGTAGCAGGTCAGTTACATCTACATCCCGGGATTAGGAAACCCCCGAGGCTGTGACGCAGGTGATGCAGGAGGAATTCCCAATGCTGCACGTCCTCTTATGGTAATAGATTGTGTCAGCTAATAAACACAGTATTTCCCGTGACATCGGGCTGTGAGGAGGCGACTGTATAAACACACGTTTCACAAATATATATTTATTTACCTTTAGAAAAACCGGAGTCACCCGCGTGAACTCCCCCCACCTCTGACAGACGAAATGCAGTCACGAGCAGCCGTCCTTTGATTCACAACCAACTTGAAGTTGGACCACTTCGTTTTTCGGCTTGTGTGCGCGACTCTGACCCCACATCTTTGACCGCGACACACACTGTCCCATTTACTTTTCTGTTGGGTGTGTTGCCGGACAACAGCGTGTTAAAGTGCACATTTTTGCGCATTTATACTTAAACAAGCTGCCTCAAGTTCGTTCTCCGTAAATTTTTTTTTTTCATTTTCATTCACTGTCATGCTCATATTTTGTCTTTCTGATCGTGCAGAGAGGAGAATCTCCGCTGCAGATCTCATTTAAATGTCATTTGCGTATTTATGTTGGGGGTGTGGACAGGGAGGCGTCAGGTACTCCAACATGTGCGCTCAATTCCAAGTTGATTGGGATGTACAAAGGAAAAGTACTTGGATCCATGCGTGCGCACAGTTTCATACATCTGAAAACTTTTGTGCGTATGACGTTTTCAGGATTTGATCGTACGCCGGGTTTCAGTAGGAAATCCACGCAACTCTTTGTACATGAGGCCCCTGGTCTTTTAATCTGTCCAATCTCCTTACAATGTCTTAAAATAATATCTAAAAACTTGTTAGAAAAAAAAATCAAACAAAGTGCATATTCTGACCCTTTACTCAAACCACCACTTTCTCTCATGATAGTTCTTACGAGGTTTTGAATGACATGAATGTTCATTTAAATAATATAAATGAGGCGCGCGCTGATTGGCCGCAGGAAGGACAGAGCTGGAATCGGGACCGGCCCAGTTCATGCATGCATTACCCGACTCTGTAACTGACAGGCTGCAGCATTTGGGATTCAAACGTGTACGTTTGAACCAGTCTGATCCTGAGAATGAAGCACGTCTTGCTTTTTTTTTTTTCTAGGTGAGCCTGTATCCTAGAAAAAGACGTGGGTCTGAGAAAAGCACAGTCCTCGCCGCACAACTCGCACGTGTCCTCCCTTTACCAGAGTCCTGCATGAGTCCAGTTTCACCAACCTGCACCCACCCGTAAGGATGGCTTCTGAACCTGACCCGTTTATGTTTAGCTCACAACCCGACCCGGTAACACATCAAGTAACATCGGTTGCACCCCCCCCCCCTTCGTTAGAGGGACGCAGTTATTGTCTGATTAATCAGCTGCATCTGGAGTCCAGCTTCCAGCTTTTCAGAAAAAAGTTATAATTATTCTGCCGGCGTAAATGTTTCCGGAGCTCAGGTGCTGTCAGTGAGGAGAAGCCTGCATCAGTATGGGAGCGAGTATCGATGCCGGCATCTGGATCGGACATCCCTCATTTTTATTTAAAATGTTTTATATCATAATGGGAAAGGCTCTTTGTGTATTTGAACAGGAAATGTAGTGATTTAAAAGCCGAAAAATGCAAACTGGAAATCCCACAAGTCCCGCCCCCTCGACATGTTGTGGAGTGGAGCATGTGGTCCAGAGTCGACAGAAGTCCGTAGGCGTGTCAGACAGAGGCTGGCCTATGCTAACAGCCTCTGTTAGTTACCAAATTAAAGGAGCCAATCAAAATCTCACAATTTGGGGATTTAGCTCTTGTGGGCTGTTCTGGTGTGAGGAAAGAGCCCAAATGAAAAAACTGGACTGTGGGGAAAATGGGGGGGTTTTAGGCAAGTTTACATTTCACTCCAACACCAATAAACATGTTTTAACTAGAAAAATGCAATTTCCAGGTGATTACTCCTTTAAACAACAGTCGAACTTCGCAGAAGTAAAAGCGTACAAGTGGTCTGCTCCGACCGCCTCGAACACTTTGAAAAGTATCCTGGGGACATGATGCGGGTCAAATGTATTTAATCTGTCATGTAATGAAAAGTGTTTTCTTATTTAAAATGAGACATAAACTCCGATGGAGTAAATGTAAAGTCGGCGCTGCTCATTTTGCAGAGTATTTTTCTGCCCACATAGTGGCGGAAACGGCTCAACAAGGTACAGCAACGTAGGTCAGGATTAGAATGAGTACCGATGCTGGCATCGGTATCAGGACATCCCTAATGTAAATTTTCAGATATAGTTTGAGTAAAAAGTTTGGGAACACCTTCCAACTCAAAATAAATGACCTGACATGACGTGTCCAAAATTTAGATCAGCCAACGAGAGCCCGTCTTTGGCATAAAACTCTACCTTTTCCAATCATGTTTAACAATCAATACAGCTAGAAATATCAAGTTTGGTTGAGATGACATTGTTCAAGAGTAAAAGACGTTTCCAACAATACCAGACATGACGGGGCTCAGAAAAGCTCTGTGGTGCTGCGCTCCATTTAAAAACACCAACTAACCTGCATTTTGACGGGATTTGGGGTGCACAAACTGACAAAGTATCATGAAAGAAACTCAAAATGTTTATTTTGGATGTTTTCTTCACACTAGTTTGAAAGAAAACATGTTGAAGGGAGAAAAATGAAAAATCTCAAAAATTACCACGATAAAAAAACTGGGTTTTTGTCTGCGTGCCTCACCTTTAAAGATTGATTATTCTGTCTCAGATCCCAGTCGCTGCCGTGACTAAGAGGGAATCCTAATGAAATTGAATTAAATAGACTGGTAACTTGTCCAATGTGTACCTCGTCTCTCACCTGTAAATTGCTGGGAAAAACTCAGCAACCATGAATCTGAATTACAGAAAACCCAATGGATGGATGGAAGGCTTTCCTCTGAAATTTCCTCCGTTCACCCTTCCCCGGCCGTTATACACTAGCATACTTGAAATTACACAAAAAATTAACATTTGCAATTAATTTATTTGTCAATAACATTGATCAGTGTTTAGATAATACTAAATGATATATAACAGTGTTAGTCAGGCAGACATACGAAACATTAAACAATAACATTGATCATAGAACTTAACAGAAGAAAAAAAAAGGGAAAGGGGAAAAAAAGAACATCATACAGTAGAACTTTCTTAGAACTTATAGAAACAAAGAACAACAGCAATAAAAGAGAATTATTTATGAATTTTGCTTGAGTTGCAGCTGGGGATAGGGATGCAACTGTTGGGGGGTGTTGATGCTGGTTGGGCTGTGGCTGCTGGTGAAGCTGGGGCTGATGGTGGGGGTGTGGCTGTCTCCGTCTTTCGGATGGCCACTACTTTGTTGCCCACCAGGCTGAGGTTCAATCAAGTTCCCCCTGGAATAGTTGAGCTTCCAGGGGCTGCCAGAGTGTGTTGTCGATGAAAAATTTCCCCTCACTGAGAGGACTATCTCCAGCAGGCCCTGGTTGGCAGATTCAAGCACACCAGTCACCATGACCCATGTGGCCTCCGAGGTGACGCTGGTACTCTGTGACACACAATATGTAATTACATCACAACATACTGCTCAGAGTTTGATGTTGGAACATGTTGAAACTGCTTCTTTCTGTCATTCATTTCATGTGAGCATTTTTGACAAATAAATGTAACGATGTCTGCTTTTTTTTTTTTTTTTCCCCCTGAAGTAAGATGGCTGACTGTACTGAACCATGGAGGCTCTTGACCAACTGCAACATGTTTTACGCCCATTTCATGACGTCGCCCCGGAACAGACACTGATTCTGAAGAGTCACAGAATTGTTATAAGTACCGGCTTCATCACTCACATGGACGTTATTTGTAAACATTGATGGATGATCAGACTCTGATGACAGAATAAAAGGAGCAGCCTGTTATGGAGCTGTATGCGCTCGACCCAGAGCCTGATATGGAGTTTAAAGTACACGCAGTACCACAGAAGTACCACAGAGACCCTGACAAGTAAGTAAATTAGCAAACAAATCATAGGCTAATAGTTAGCATTGAGCTGAGAGACGTTTTCACTCACCAGTGTTGTTGTCTGTCCGTGAGGCGTTTTTAATAGTAGGAACTGCGTCAGGTTTCAGTAGATAATCCCCGAGAAAAAACACTGTCCTGCCCGAGATTCATGAAGTTGTCAGGAGAGAAGCTCACGCACAAAGTTGAGGTTTTTCGATTTGTCCAGTACAACAAATAAACTCCCACACCGACTGAACACAGCCACATTTTCCCCAACTTGCCGTCCTCTAGAGCAGTGATTCCCAGCCCTGGTCCTCAAGGCACACTTTCCTGAAGACTTTCCATTTTGTCCTGCGAGGACACAGCTGATTCAAATCAAATGGATCACTGATGAGCTCTGCACCAGTATGCTACTGACCCATTCATGCGAGTCAGCTGTGTTCCAACAGGGGAACGTGGAATGTCTTCAGGATAGTGTGCCTCGAAGACCAGGGTTGGGAATCACTGCTCTAGAGCTAAAAGAAAAAAAAAAAAAGCTTTTCTTCTGAACTCTGGAGCAAACGTCTTTTCGCTGTTTGTCTCTGAGGAAATCTTCCTGCAGGCTGTTTCTTTGTCAGAGTGTGGATAAGTTAGGATTCTCCTCGAGTTTCTGTTGAACAAAGTGGATATTTAAGTGCATATTTGTCGTTTCATGATTGTTGCGTACACCAGCGGTCAGTCAGCTACATTAATGAAGCTAGAGCTTGGCCTGAATATTTATATATATTACTCATATGCACAAATGAAGAAAAACAGCTTACATTTTTTGTGTGTGTGTGTGGAAATAACACAGTAACATGCTTAAAGTCTCTTAAAAGTCCATTTTTCATGATACGGCTCCTTTAACTTCTAATTGCACAGTATTTGGTCTTGGTGTGTTCTCGTATAGCAAAGTTACTTGAAGTTACGGTCGTGTCATCAGCACTTTAAAACTCCCTAATCTTAAGCCCCGTTCCCACCTGTGTGTGTGTGTGTGTATGTGTGTGTGTGTGAGGCGTAATATTACCTTCATCTCGGTGTTGTTTGTGGACTGAAGCGTTTTGTCAGCTGGAGATGACTGAGAGGCACATCTCTCCCCAGTTCAACTGGGAGGAGTGCAGCCTCTCTCCAGAGGTTCGCCTCAATCTTTGCATCTTCCTGTACATAAAATTGACTTTATTAAGGTTTTTACTTTGCTCACTCTAATACATGCTCAACATCTGTGAAAGAAACATCAGCAACAGAGAAAACCTTTTTTCAAATCATCCAAATTATTGAACACTATGCTTTCCAATCTAACAGGGCTCTATTGTGCAACCAAATCCAGTCAAAAGCCAATCAACCTCTGCATAACGGCTCATTAACTTGAGGCAGGCATGTTGGAGCAGAGAGATAAACCTGCACGATTGCAACCCATCCAAGGACTGGAAAGGAGTAGCAGTTGTCTAGAGCCTTGCCAACATGTACAGTTGTGCTTAAAGTTTGCATCCCTCCCATTAAATAAAAGGCTAAATTCACAATAGTAATTCATATCACAAGAAACTGAAAAAAGGGATAATACATTAACGTTTCCTAAATTATAATTTAGTAAAACAAAATTATTAATTTTGGTTTGTAATTAAAAAAAAAAAAGATCAAACAAAACTATCCTAGTCAAATTAGAAAACCTTGCTCACTAACAGTGGACCAACATACCTGTCAACAGGTGCAGACGTCTGATTGGACGTTATAGAAAACACCTGATTGCAATGATTGCCTCAAAGTGTTGCTTAACATTTTAGTTCAGGAGCCCCATCGTGCTTGTTCGTTTGCGTTTAATATTTCTTTTGAACCACAATTCAACATCAATGTCATGATTTACACAAATATATATTTTTTTAATTTCTTATTACTTTTGTCAATTTCAACTTATTTCACCGACAGATAACTCCCCCCCCCCCCCCCCCCCCCCCATCTCTAATGGTAGGGCATCTAAACTTTCAGGTAAACTGTATCAATTAATCCCTGGAACAAATTGAAGTGTCCTAATAAACTACACTCAGTTAAGCATAAAAACCAAACATGCAAACATCAAAGATACTGACATCCTAAATAATGTCATCCTATAACCCTGCTTCTGTCGCACATACTAACTCTATTTACTTGCTGCAGCGTCACTGTCCGCAATGGAACCTCCTCAGACCTTAATGCCATCCATTTTGCAGCAGAACTCTAAAAGGAAAAATGGTATAAGTATTGATTACACGTTTCATACTTTGTGTGAATTGCAGTGGGTGGAAATCCACTGAAAAAAAGGATTAATTCAAGGCTTTGTTATTTCAAAAATCATGATTTGTTGTATTTTAATCACATCACAGAATTACACGAAAAAGCAACTTTTACCCATTTAGATTAATTTTAGTGGACAACCGAATTAAATTATAGACAGACATTAATATTATAAACTAAACTCTTCATGTCTGGAAAAAATTATTAAAAATGGAAGAAAAAATAAATTGAAAATATTCCTGGCCAGACTCAAGGTCACTTTTTTGTTCAGAAATTTCCAAATTTTTCTTTTTACTACAAATTACACAATGTCATCTGCATTGCTTAAAGCATTTTATTTATTTTTTTTTTTTTTGTTATACTTGCAAGATCCCCCAGGGGAAATTAGGGCTCTGCATTTCACCCATCTCTGTACAGTAGTACCAGAGAGCAGTGGGCTGCTACTTAAAGCGCCCCGGGGAGCAGTTGGTGCTCAGGACATTGCTCAGGGGTCAACAGTGGTTCACTGTCATAATTTGGTGAAATAGAAGATTGCCAATAAAGTAAAAATAAAAAAGGCGAAAAATGCCTATGTTTTGCATCAAACTGATGCAAAATTATATAGAAATGTGTTTTATGAGTTATTTGTGTCAGTAGATGTCATCAGCACGTGTTCTGTGTATCTGGAATGCATTTAATGACAGCCTACCCAACCCACTAAAGATTTTAGGAAAAGACTAATTTCACAGTTTTCCTGATCAAAAAAAAAAAAAAAAAAAAAAAATCTGATTGTAGACACTAAAATGGCCACAATTTTTTTTTCGCTTTATTTAAGGCATAGCACCTCCTGCAATTATCTGTTCTTAGGGTCCAAGTGAAAAGAAAAAAAAAACAAATAAAAGTATAACAGATGACATCAGCTCCAACCCATTTTTGTTACCTTTGTTCTGCATTTAGTATATAGTTGGGGTTCATTCAGTTACACATTTGTGTAATTCTAAAAAAATTAAATTATCTTGCTGTTTGGGATTTTATTTAACTACACATGAAAACGTTTCCCACTGTATTAACTGGCTTTATGCACAGCTCACTACTTCCTGAACTTCACAGCAGCTCCTCTGTTTCCTGATCTTTCATCACTGGACAAACTGATTAATCCAGGTGTGTCTGGCCATTTACTGAGATCAGACACACCTGGATTAACCTGTTTTCCAGTAATAAAAGATAGGAAACGGGTAAGCCTTGTTTGGCTCAGGAAGTGGTAGAGCTGTGCAGAGCCCATTTAGTAATAATAATTCAAATTTTTGAAAAAGTAGAATATACACTTAAAACAGTGGGTACGTTTACATGGAGACTTTTTTCCCTTTCGGAATGAAATCATTCTGATTGAGGAACTAATTCATTCCGATCTGGCATGTACATGCATCAATATTTATTCAGAATAATCCTGTCTGACATGCGCAGAATGATGTTACATCACGTTATTTAATAAAGACGGAGGTCTAAAAACTGATTGTCACGGTTGTTGAGGTTTCTGCAGGACTTTAATCCAGCAGCAGCTGATGCTCATGCGCGCCTACTGCAGACAACCAAGAGAAAAAGCCGTAGAGACAGAGTTTGAGTTAAAAACAAACTTTCTGTCGCTGTCCATGGAATTACGTTGTTCACCACCATCTGTCAAAGGGAGGAAACGTCACTCGTTGCACGTTGACGTCTTGTCGAAGCATGCGCGGTAAGAGCGCAACCTCGCAACTTTCCGATTCAGCGTTTACATGATACCCCGTTTAGTTTGGGGAAAGGAATATTCTACCCCCATGAAACTGAATGAAAATTCATTTGATTCAGCACTTTTCATTCCGAAAGAGGCATTTACATGTATCATTTTCATTCCGAAAGAGCTCTTAAACTGAAAGCAATCGGTATATTTGGGTCCATAAACAGGACATGTCATTACCTCTGGAAAATCCATCAACCCCCCCAAATATAATCAGGTTGTACTTATAAACAAATAACCAAAAATATATTACATCAAGCAGAATACTGGATCTTTTCCAAATATGAATGCTGATACAAGCTCAAGAGAAATGATGACATTTCACAACAGGCAGAAAGATTAGTTTGTACCAAAATGTAGCCTACCTGATTGGTTTGTGGTTGGTGTCCACATGCACCAACGCAAGAGGGCCTGGCACAGAATATGATCATCAAGCAACACAGTCAAGTTGAGATAGGTGGGACAGGACTCCAGCTGCATCCTCGCGATGCATGGATGCCTTTATCCTATCCCACTGTACACGGCTACCTCTTGCCATGAGCTGCCCTTTGACGTTTCTGTAGCCTGCATTTGGAAACTGTTGTTTTATAGCTCTGACCATGCAATCCAGTTCTGCATCAGTCATGGTACTGCAACCTGCTGTCACACTAAGTCCATATTGTTGCATCTGGCGAAGAATGGTTCTGCTTGAAACTCCCAAAAGCTCAGCAATAAATGGTACTGAGAACTGTGATGCTAACAGAAATTCAAGGTGCTGTTTTTCAATAACAAATGTGGGTCTTCCCCTGGAACCCACTACTTCCTCAATGTGAGAAACAGATGCACCCTTTGTCATTGCATCTTGCACAAGATGTAACAAATGACTTAGCTGCTGAACAATGTCATTGTTCACAAAATCTTCATGAGAAAAGATTCAGCCAAGTTTAGTTTGCTTTCACTGCCAAACTCAAGAAAACCTAAATTCAAAGGTTGACTGGATAGTGCATCCTGCAGCCTTGAATGTAGACGTTGAAATAGCACATCTTCAAGTAGATCCTGTAGATAAAGAACTTACTAATCAGAAATTTGATCAAAGATTCTCAAAAAAAATAAAATAAAAATGCATGTTGTTTACAAATTTCTCAAAGTGTAATCCATAATACAACAAAATATGAGTCCAAAGCACCATATAGTATGTAGCAAGTTGATAGTGCCATAGGCCTTTTTTAAAAATTCTAACAGAACAGTTTGTTGTCTCTACTTCCATGTAAATGTGTAGTGCTTATTTACTGTATTTCATATCAACATCTGCATATTTGTCTAAAAATAATTAAAAACAGTGCCATGTTGATATGGCCTTTTATACAACAGTTCGTTCTGTCCAACAGATTTTAAGCAAACTGATTGACCAGGAGACTGTCAAAACATGACGAGTATCGTTTTACCACTCTCTGCATCAAACAGCTTATAAGTGCCGAGTTGCCATAGCAACGTTATATCTGCTGTTCTGCCCTTCTACTGGGCTGCTACATGAATGAGCCTCCCGTTGGCCAGTCATGGAGCATAATGCAGAAGGCAGACTTTAGAAAGGAAAATAATCTGAGAGCACCGTGACAACTCAGCCAGTTAGCAGCAGCAAGCTGCAGCGTGCCGCAACCATCTGACGGCTGACCGTGGAAAATGGTGTGGTATTAAATCAAACCGCTAGCTCTATTAATATTGTGGCCAGAACCCTGTAGCAACTGCAGAAAAAAATAGTTAACGTCACCATGGTGTGTATTTATTAGCTGTGGGTCAGGGCGGGTTTGGTCAGTTTAAGAAAATTGGTTTGGTTGTGCGGGGCGGGAAAGATTATTGATAATTGCAGGACCCGCGTGTTGGGAAAAAAATTCTCACTAGTGGAAATCCCAAGCGGCAACCTCTGGTCGCCAGCAATGACGCCACCCGGAAGAAGCCATTTTTTGTAGTTCTCCCTTCATCCACTAGGGGCTGGCTGCAAGACTGGGCAAATCCCCATAGACTCCCATGTTAAAAACGCCAACTTCACAGAAGAAATAAACATGTTTACAGCCTGGTTCAAAAAATCATTTTAGGTTTAAAAGGGTAAGTTAACCTTCATGTCAACTGTGAGGGGGGTGAATTTTTTATAACTCATTCATTTAGATGTTATTTATTCTTCAAATTACACACAATTAAGGACGTGTCCTTATGATTGACGTGCGGCAGGCCGGGCTTCCGGTCTGCCGACCGGAGGCTCCTAGTTAGCTCCTTCTTTGCTCTCAGTAAGGTCTCAGATTGTAGCAGAGTAGCACAACGGCGGTTTTTAGTCAGCGAATTGCAAGTTTAAGCATGTCTTACCTAAACCATGCCACTTAGGGGGCTTATCTTTGTTAGCTCTGGATGCTACGTCGAGTTATTGTACACAGTCTTTGGGAAATCCCCAAGACTATAACGTGCCTGACCTGTAAATGGAGGAGGAATTCCTCAGGGTGTGGTGTATGGCTGAGCCTACACGTCATGTTGCAATAATAAATTGTGTAGGATCATAAATATAATATTTACACACAGGCTGTGAGGAGGCTACTGTATGAACACATAGGATCAACAATGAGAACTAAATACATAGCCCTCACTGCTCATGAAAAATGATTTTGAATCAGATTTGTACGTGTCCATGATTGTCCCTCTCAGAAGTTGCAACCTTTTGTGCACAAAACTGCAAGTTTGCACCTGCTTTTCAGATGTACTAAAATAGACGCAAAAAACTAGCAATGCAATGTGTCTCACAGTTGTTAAATCGCATTGTGAGTGGTATTTCCTCCCATTACACTCACTTCTGTGTGTAAACGCTCCATATTGAATATCCATTGCAGAAAAAGTACTAAATGGATAAAAGGCGCTGTTTAGCACGTGTTAAGGACCAAACCTGTTTAGTACGCTGTTAAAAGATCAGTTTGGACATTTTTTTTGCGTGTGTAGTAGAGATAGCTCAGGTTTTTATACATGCAAACCTTTGATAGATCTGGCCCATAATTTCTCAAATCTGTATTTACCTTGGGGTTAAAAGGGCTCACCCGCGTGTACTCCGACCAACTGAAAACAAGAATATTTTCCTGCAGTTAAAACGGCCGACAAGGGCGCCGCCATACATCCAATCCATACCGGAAGTCTCAAGCTGAAGTTAGTTCAACATCATTTCCCGCTCCGAGCTAAAACAAGATAAAAGCATGCACGTTTACACATATTTCTATGAATTTTTCTTTATAGTTTATAGACTACTGTAAAATTCAGAAGTTAGCAACCTACGCTACTCTCCTTGTTGTAATGTTAACTTTTCATGGATATAACTTTAATATCAACATTATTAAACAAATGTAAATATTATGTTTGTGTTGTGGTGGTGGGGGAAGTCACTCAAACACACGCATACACACTCATTATGACTGAGTAGGCCTAATAATTAAGATCCAATACAGTGAATTCCTATAAACCAACTTAGGATTTATAAGATTAGAGTTTACACAACCAAATTCATTTCAGATAGTTGCAAGATGCACACCCAGTCACAACAAATATTATACTTACTTTGACATTAATATAGATTTTATTTATTTAATATTTTTTTTTAAAGAAGGCACTGTAAATCATTAGCAGTACTGGTGAGAGATTAGACATTAATCATGATCCTTCCTGTCAGGTAATCTGTGATCCAGGAGATAAAGGAAGGCCAGTTTGTCAGGTTGGTGAACTGTGATGTCTTAAGCAGTCTCAGTCAGATCTCTTGACATCTGTCGTAAGATGCTGCAGATGTTTTATCAGTCTGTGGTGGAAAGTGTGTTGTTTTATGCGTGTTGTTGTAGTCTGCTGGGAAACAATGTCAATTGTTGATTCCTGGTGTGTTCATCTGTCTCTAAAGCAAATATTATTCAAACACCGCTCAGACAGCTTCCCACACACTGACTAAAGGCAGAGAGGAGCAGCTTAGCAAAATGACTTCAAACTGCTGGTCATATTGTCACCCACCAGGGATCTTCAGGGATGAGTGGGGGCATCATGGACAACACAACGGCCCTTTACATGTGTTACTGCAACAGAACAGGCATTTCCTGGGTCTATAAATGTGTTTATTATAAATGTGTTTATTATCAGGTTTAGCTAACAAATTAATGAAATAATTATAATTCCCTTTTGTCAGTCCTCTTAATTCCATTTTCTTTCTGGAATCCAATAAAACATAATATTTATCATATGGGCAATGATAACTGGAGTTTTTTCTAAACAAAAAGATCAACTAATGTACTTTGAAAGTGAGATTGTGCTGTTATGACTTTTGCTTTGCCATGTTTTCTTTGGATATGGAAAAACAAATTCCTCTTGTACAGGACAACTGGGCAGTGTGGGCATTTTACAGGGGTTGGGGGCACATCCCCAGTAACTTGTTCTTCTGGAGCAATGGGCTCCACTGAGGTTGTACCCTCGGGGTGACTGAGGGTGAAGTGGTTCTTCTGGCTCTGCTGGAGCTACTACGGGGGTCTTTGAAGATGCTGTTGTGTAGGAATGGTCCATTTCAATGGCTGATGCCGAAGGTGAAACGGAAAATGAATGTTCCACACTCACTGATGATAAAACAGCAGGGTGAGTTGGTTGAAAGGGTGGAACTGATGTGAGTTGGGCCACATCACATTTACTTTGGCACTCAGTAAGATGTGTGGTGATGGCGTCTGTATGAATTATTGTTGTAGTACAAAATGGACAGTGGAAATGGCCTCCATTTCTGCACTGCAGATTGCGTCTGCAGATTATCTTTTCTTAAAGCAATACAATAAAAGAGAGAGTAGTTAGTCTTAAAAATCATACAAACATTTATTTAACATACTATTGAGTATACAAATGTGTTTCCTCATTATAAACAAATATATCTACAGTATTTAAAAAATGAAACAACTCCACAGAGTGCTACAAATGCAGAAGATGAATTTCACTGTACTACTGCGTATATGTGAAAAGGAGTGCAACCCAGTATAACACGTGTTTTTGCATGTCTAAGGTCATATTTTAACCAAGGTATCATTAAAAATTACATGTAAAGGTATATGACATCAAAAAAATATTTTTCATACCATTGAAATGCATCAATCACAGAAGGGTGCACCTGGAAGGAAGAAATTAATGAATGTGTGTTTTATCCACAAAAAAAATTAAAAAAAGAAAAATATGCATGTGTGTATGGCAGTGCACGCGTATGCCTGTGTGTATGTGACTTCTCCAAATTACTTATTAGCGTACCTAAAACCATTAGCATTCTTTCTAGCAGAAAGCTAACCCGAGACTTGTCACTCTAGTTCTTCGATGCATTGCATTTGTCAATAGCACGACTTACATCCTACAGATAATACCACACTCATAGGATGATATTTTTATATTTAAAGGTGCCATGACATCAAATTTCACTTTTCTGGGGTTTTGGGTGTATAATATGATCTGTTGTGCACTGATGAAGCCATGTGAATGTCCAGAGTGAGAATCAAAGTTCCTGTTTATGGTCTGTCAGCTTTGTCTCTCTGCTCAGAAACAGTTGAATCAGACAGCAGGCTATCATTCTACGTAGTTCTATCATTCTACGTAATTTAATTGCTCCAATAAGAGCACACTATCAAGTAAACAGCGCGCCCCCCCCCCCCCCCCCCCTCTCTCTCCTAACGGTCTATGCACTGTCCGCTCCCCCCCTCCCCCTCTGTCTGATTCAGCTGCATGTATGGAGCTAGTAGTAACTTCTGTGCAGTCAGGTCTGGGTTTTCGGACAAATGGATTTAAAAGAAAACTTCTGCAGCAACACTGAGGGAGGGGGCCACAACCTTGTCATTACCTGTAAGTTTATTTATTTTCTAAATGCTGTCTTGTCTGATAAACGTAGCTCACTGTCTGAAGTGCCCATGTTCCTAGCAGTTAGCCTTTAGCAAAGTCCGACCACAGCTTGACCTAGATTCTCCAAATAAGGTCATAGCCAAATAAGGTGTAGCCAATCAAAATGAAGTCAACGTGGTCTCCGGGTAAAGCTCCATATCACCACCGGACCCAACTGTATTACTGAGGAAGTGAGGTCTGGCTTTTCAAAACAATACTCCGCTGTAAAAAATGCCGTTTTTTTCCTTGGAGTATTTACATATACAGCAATGCCAACAACATAAGCTAGTTTTTAACTGCTATGTCATCACTCCTTTAAGAAAGATTTTCTTACCATTCTCTCATTCTCTCATAATAGCCCGCTGATCAATTTGGACACCGAATAAGCAATGCACCACAAAACGTTTCAGGATTACTCTTTTTTTTTCTTTTCTTCTTTTATTTGTTGTTCTCTGTGATTTGTAAAGACACTTTACTACTCTGTACCACACGGCACAATATTTGATTTTTTTTTTTTTTTTAAACTTGAATAAGCAATGTATACATTACATGAAGAAGAAACTTCCGCTTGGGACTACTACTTCTTTTTACTTTACGTCGGTTTCCGCTTTAGACTTCTGGCGCTGATTATATGGCGGCGCCCTTGTTGGCCATCGTGACTGCAGCTGTGTCCCTCTCCAAGAAAAAGGGAAAGCAGTCTCGATCTCAGCGACTCTTTGGTCAACCACAGTGTCGGTGAGCAGCCACCCTTTGCTTCACTTTCATCTTGATAAATCACTTCTTTCTTTTCTTTTTAAGAGTGAAGTGCTCCAACACGTTTGCAAAAACATTCACGTTGATAGAGGAAATGTTCTTGGATCCATATGCGCGCACAGATTCATACATCTGAATCTGAATCTTTTAATTCGACATTTTTAGGATTTGATTGTACACTGAGCTGGAATAAGAAATCCAAGCAACTCTTTACAAATGACACCCTAGAACACGATGGAGCCATTCATGGTCTGAGTAGCTCCCCTGTCTGAAAGCAACTATCGGGTAGTCCCGAGATTTTACCCCACAAATATTCTGCCAGATTTACAATCAACAGAAAAGTCCAGATCAATGTCAACGCAAAGTTTTTTTTTTAAAAAGCGGAATTAGTTGTAAATGTTCATAAAGTGGCATAAACATATCCTTGCACAGATACGAACAGTGTTGAGGTTGCTTAGAACAGAGAAAAAGCAATACTGATAAGAGAGAGAGAGGGGAAAGAAAAAATGTCAACAAAGTAGCGTGGGCCATGGCTTGGGCAAGCTTGCTGTGTTAGCTAACTTGCTATAGCTAGCCTACAACAGCTAGCATTGAGTGTGTGTGTGTGCGTGTGTGTGGGTGGGGGGTGTTTGTTGGCGGAGGACGTTACAAAATTGAATAATTGGTTTTATCACATTTATTCAGTATTTTCTTTGCTATTATATTCTCATTGAACTGTTGTATCAAAGCAATATCACACTCAAGGCGATATACCTACTCTTAATACCCTGCGGTCTCATGCCTACAACCTAGTCACAGCGTGACGATATTATTGCTTTAATGTATTTGTAAAATGTGCGTCTCATAGGTAATGCGGTGATCAAAATTGCTTACCGTTCTCTCCGTTCTCTCAGCCATGGTGCCGGCGGTGGTCTCTCCAGAAGTTCCTGGCGCACAACATCGACAAGAACCATGCGTTATGGTGCCAGTCATTGGCGCATCACGCTGTCAGTCCTACTTGACCTTACATGTGATTGGACTATAGGGCCAACTCACCCGAGAAACGATAGGCAGGTCCCCCACCCCAGCCTTTTTTGAGTGTGAGTTTCAGAATTTCAAATCAAAAAGCTGCGAGAGAACGCTGCCAAAAATCACCTGATCGCAAACTCGTAGCGGGGTGGACAAAACTAGGAAGTGTGAATGTTGCAAAGTTGAATTTTTTTCAGATCTCATGTTACAAGGTTTCAAAAGGTTTTTGCAAACATAATGTAGTTGGGGAACAATGCCATATTTGAAACTCTGTATACTTGAAAAACAGCAAAGGTGAAACAAGCAGTTTGAATCTCTGAAAAGGCGAGGCTGAAACTCTGTACTTGGCATTCAACATGCCAAATACTGAGTTTCAGCCTCAAAATGCTGAGAAAAAAGTATGCTTGCAGAGATTCAAAATTTGACTGGTTGATTGTGTATCTGTCAGATGCGAATATTGAAAAAAATCAACCTCAGTTAAAAAAAAATAAATGTCACAGAATCGCTAGACGGAATTTCGTCACTGATCTGGATGTTTCCATTGACTTGAAATTAGTTCGGGGAAAAAAAGATTGCCATGAGAATGTTGCAGACAAAATATTCAAAGTAGGTGTGTAGAGTCCTTTAACCTGAGAGAAAGAGGGAGAGAAATACATTTTGAAGCAATCTGGTAAAATGTACAAAATATAAGGTAAAGTTGTACAAAATACTTCTCCAAAGCTTGGGGTTGGAATTTATTAGTGTATTTTGTGATAACTTGACTTGTACTGTAGCAGCTGAAAAAGTCCTGAAAATGTCCTGGAAAAGTCCTGGGGTCTGTTGCACAAAGCAGCTTTAATGAAAACGCTGAGATGTTTAACCCTGAAATTCAGGAAACTGAGGTTTCCGTAACACAAAGGTAGGTAACTCAACCCAGGGAAAGAGGTAACTTAAACCCTCGGTCAGTTACCGTAGTAACAGACTCTCTGAAATTAACCTGGTCGGGAGCAGGTTAATGTGGAGAAACCTTGAGTTTCTCACTGTCTCCGCCCACTTTCAGCCACACTCGCTGTTTCATTTCCTCATTCATTCATTCAGTCAGCGGTGAGTTTGTCTCAAATAAAACATGTTAAAAATAAATCAGTCAGTAGGTTACAGACGTGTTCTTTCGATAGGGATTTCATGGATGAAGATGCAGCATGACTGCGGGGAGTTAACCCTCTAGGCGCCAGAGTTTATTTAGGATAATATTCCATTTGTACTTTAAGATTTTAAAATGCTGTAGCTTGGAGGTGGTGAGAGAGAGATCCATAATGTAAATGAGAAAAATATTAATCATGACCTAAAGTTTGTGATGGGAGTAAATTTACTCATGTAATTTGCATATTGTGATGTCATCAGGTCGTGGCCATATTGGATTGTGTAACTTTCAGTAAAAAAACAGATTTTTGAACCTATTTATACACAGGAAAAAATGTATATTATCATATCATGCTCTACATAAAGAAACAGGAGCTTGATTGGAGTAACTTTGCTAATATAATTTGTATATAAGCAGGTAAAACTCAGTAAAACAGAATTCTGAACATATTTACACAGTAGATTTTTTTTTTCATTTATTCACTGATCCTTTTTCATCCTCTCATCCTCAGAATAAATGAACAGAAATCTGACAAGAGTACATTTGCTACTATAATTTATATATCAACAGGTAAAATTATATTTTTATGTTTTTTTCCCCCCTTTTTTGTTATCATAGTTTTATAATTTTTCATAACCTAGCTCACCATCATACCAGCCATGAAATCTGTAGTTTGGCTGGAGTTGATGTGTGTCGGTACTGGTGAGAATATTTTTCATTTATGATGAGGTTCCAGAAATCCTCATCCAAAAACAGAGACAGAAAATCACATGCACGAGCATCTGTGAGATCCTAATGTCCACGATATCCCACAGGCTCGTCAGTGTCTTTGATCCATTCATGGATAACTTCCTCACCTCTCAAACATTCCCAGCCGTCATCAATAACTCCCCTATTCTGATTATCCCGTCTTCTGCCCACACATCCCTCTTTCTTTCTCCCATCACCGCGGCAGAGAAAACTTTCACCGTCATCAGGGTGCTTTCTGATAGTTTGTGCGGCGCGAGTGCGGCGCGAGTGCGGCAGCTGCGCTGCGACATCAGTCATTCGTCTCTGACGAGGGCTGATCGTCCCCTTCTAATCCTGATCAGCAGAGATCAGTGCAGCACCTCGTCTGCACTGTAAAGGCCTCTGAGAGTTTAGTTTTTTATTCTAAAAGTCGCGATCTGTTTCTCACTCTTTCTAACACGCTGCTGCTTTTGCCTTTTCTCTCTCTCTCCCGCACTCCTGCAGCTTTGCGGGTGTCGGGATTCAAACCTTTATTTCTCTGATTTTTTTCATATAAACACACTCAAAAATGGCGTCAGAACTGACGCTGTATGTCGTGGCGATTTAGTAAAACCAAGCAGTAACAGTACAAGGCTGTAGATTTAAAGATAAGGTCTGTTATATTCAGTAATGTCGCCTGTCGCAATATTGCAACTTTGGCGCCTAGAGGGTTAAACATTCAGAGATCGTTATCAGACCACGGATAGAAATTCTTTCATTTCCCAACAGTTGTCATTTCAGGCGTTACAGTGTCACATCAGTCAATTATCTACATACACAAGCTGATCCGTCCGTACATTTATAATATCACCAGCTGTATGTGACAGTTGGAGGTCCTGCCTCTGTTTCCGAGAGATGGTTTGGCCTGACTATTTGACCATTAGGCTGTCTCTGTCTCTGGGTAAATGGGCAAGGTGCATGTCTGCCACACGGAAAGTTGTGGTTCCATCCTGGGTGTGACTTTTAACATGTTGCCATACGCTTTCCCCTCAAAGCAAATGGGCAATTGTTTAAAACTGATTTTTTTCTTTCATTGGAGATGCAGGGCATTTGAGAAATGCGACGGTTATATTTCATCTTAATGCTGCCGACAAAAGCGCTTCTCCCCCGCGGGATCGCACCCAAGTTAAATCAATAAAAAGACTGCGTTGAAAGTACAGAGCTGGATTTGAACATCAGCGTCCCAGGTAGGAGGCAGGTACGCAAACCATTCGACCGAACGGACATCTGTGTATAAAGTCACCTGGAATCATACTGACAGGATCTGAGACTGTCGCGTTACCATTAACCAGTTCTACTCTATAACATCATTGTGATTGTAAAGAACAGCATTTAACCTTAAATCTTCTCCCACACCTGTTCTGGGACCGAAAACTCAGAGTTCCGTATCTCCGGGTAGATTAACTCAGAGTTCAGGGTTACACTCAGAGTTTGTTGAACCTGCTTTGTGTAATGGACCCCTGGTTGCTTTATTGTGTTGAAGAGGTTTGCTTTGCCAGGGGGAGCTTTATGAACACAAGGCTCCCCTCAGTATCCTGTTTATTCATTTTATTTCTTTAATTAAACATTTGTTTATAACAGCATTCCATATCATCCTGCTGGGCTTGACAAGGGAAAAATGAAAGTTAACAGAAGCAATGATAGAAAGTGAAACAGAGATAAAGGAGTAAGGAAGAGAGAGAGAGCGAGAGGAGAGAAAACATGGATCCACTTACACAGTTCACTGGTGCATCTGTACAGAAACCCCTAAACAACATTCCAAGGTCTCTGTTGGAAAACAAAACAAGCAATCCCCTACAGGAGGACCTGCAATTGGCTTAAGTATCCTCAGATCATACAAGCACACGCAGAACTACGCAGAGAAGAGGTAAAACCTAGTCAGCGCAATGGGAAGGAGCGTCACAGTGTCAACATGCACCATATATGGTGATGCAGTCATGCAGATGCAACCTCGTCTCTGCAAGGAGGAGGAAGCCTGCACAGCCCCCCCTGCCAAATGCAGAAACGACCAAGTTGAAGAACTGCTGGAGGCATCCCAGGGGCTGGAGGAAGTAACAAACAACATGAACAACCTTGTGACCCTCAGTCGCAACTTGTCCTGTTTGGGCAGGATTTAAACAGGCCTTCATCTGTTTGATCTGCAGAGGTATAGTTTCTATTCTGCATGTTTGAATATTGGTCGGCTTAATATCTCAGTAATCAAATGTGTTGGAGTTGTCTGGAAATGATGACTTTTGAAAATTTAGGAAACAAAGAATTGAAAACACACAAGCACACAAAGGGTGTGCTAGCGTTTACCAACATGCTTAACTTTTTGCGTCTTAAAACACACATACATCTGAAAATCGGGTCTGTCCCCCCCCCGTTTCCAGTGGAACAACTGGGGACTGCCAAGAAAGGAGACGCTTTCAGATGCTTGTGTGTTTTCAGCCGCACAAAGTTAGGCACGTCATCAAGCTGGCTAATGCTAACCTGCTAACAGTTCTTGGCCTCCTTTCTTGGCAGTCCCCAGTTGTTCCACTGGAAACGGGGAGGTACAGACCCGATTTTCAGATGTTTGTGTGTTTTAAGACGCACAAAGTTAAGCACGTCAGTAAACACTAGCTGGCTAATGCTAGCATGCTGTGAAGTGCCGGTGTTGTGCCCCACCGGCGACAAACAAACGTGTGTTTTATTATAAAGTTCGTCCCTTCACCGCGGCGAATCGATCGCTTTGATCCACTTCTTCCTTAGTATCACTTCAGTCTGGAATGAAAACTTAAGTATGTTTGGAGTTTATCTGATTTAAACAGCATAACAGAGCAGGAACGGCTGTTGTTAAAATGGCCCGGAAGAGGAAATGCCCAAATACCGGGAAGTTCCGGTAAGCGTGATAATCCCCTATTGCAGCTCAGTTAAACAAGTCTCTGCCGTCTCCTTGCCTCCATCTCTAACAATAATAATAATGGATTAGATTGGGGTGGTGTTTAGCTCAGTTGGTTGAGCAGCCGCCCCATGAACAGAGGCTACAGTTCCTCAGCGCAGTCGGCCCCGGTTCGATTCCCGGTCCAGGACCCTTTGCTGCATGTCACTCCCCACTCTCTCTGCCCCTTTCCTGTCAGTATACACTGTCGCATAAAGGCCACTAGTGCCCAAAAAATCCTTTAAAAAAAAAAAATGGATTAGATTTATATCACAATTTTTTTCCTATCAGGACTCAAAGCGCTCACAGAAGGTCCATTATTCATTCACTCCTCATTCATACTTGGTGATGGTAAGCTTTGTATGTAGCCACAGCTGCACTGGGGCAGACTGACGAAAGTGTGGCTGCCATTTCGCGCCTACAGCCCATGGACACGCCCGACTCGACTGATTTGACAAAACACATCATGGCGGTGTAGAGACGCCACAGTCAAACTGAGTAATAACATTAAAAAAATAATAAACTAAAAAAAAAACCATAACATTAATTTTTATCGTCAAAAGAAAAATGCACTCGCTGTGGAGCGCCGGGCCCAAATCGAGCTGTCAACGGCACTTTCGCCGGCGGCAAGACCCCGACCAGGCCGGGGGGAAGGAGAGGAGGTGTTAGCCGGCCTCGTGGAGCTACACAACGGGCACGTCAAGATAACAGTCCAGCTGCTATCGCAGCTTGAAGAAGGAAATGTGGCTGAGACAGAAGGTAAGAAGACCTTGACTAGACACCGGTCTGCGTTGGACGTTACACATCATCCGTGTTTTTTTTAAATATATTATTATTATTATTATTATTATTATTATTATTATAATTATTATTTTATTCTCAGAGGGACGGAGAGCGATGGCGGATCACTGCTGGGCTTTGCTGGAGAAGTGGCTGACATCAGGTCAGATGTGCTTAACATAAAACTAACGATATATCTTTACCTGCCCGGAGAATTCAGCTCACTGTCAGATTTTGTTTGTTAGAGTGTACTTTTGCGGTATTGTGTACAGTAGGAGAGGATGCTGGAGCTCGGCACATGTAGTGCGCAGAGTGTAACGTTAGCCTCTTCTTGTGTGTCTGGTGGGTAACCGTGCAGAGGGGAAGGTGGTGAGGCGGAGACCACAGCCCCGCGTGGTGGTCAGAGCCAGAAACGGTCAATGTACTTCGCCTGCCCGAAGCATTCGGCTCATTGTATTGTTGGCCAGGCTGTCCTGCTGTAGTGACAAACTATGTTTATGCTAGCTTCACAACTCATTGTGCGAATTCACAATATCTGGGTAGCGTCTGTACAAAAACAAACAAACAAACAAACAAACAAACAAAAAAAAAAACGAAGAGGAAAAGAATGTGGGGATGGGGGGAGCACCTCCACAAATATTTAAATCTTCTTATTTAGTGGTTTACATTGTACAATTATGCAGCCACCACAGGAAACTAACAGTTTGTCTGCTGTTTTGCTTAGGGGCACATAACTGTTGTCACAGCAGCCACCTTAATAAGTCCTGGCTTCTTCCCAGTCCTTTTGAACATAAATAAGTGGTAAGCCTTGTTGTTGTTTATTTGTAGTTTAATTATGTGTAGTTTTTTATTCACCTGTAAATGTGCTGCAATAGCTCTATATCACCAACAGTTGCACATTCTGCAGCTGATTATCTCTCTATAGCCTAGCATTTATTTAACTGCATTAATTTATGTTTTTTTTAAGCATTGTAACCAAGTCAACGCAGATAAGTAGGTTGGTTACCAACAAAGCTGTAGATTTCACATTTATTTTATGTCATTCTGTTGTATACTGCCTGCAGAAGATGTGACAACGCATGGATGCTGTTAGTTATAAAAAAATTTCAATTTGATTGACTCCATCATATGCCAGAATAAATTAGACATTGAAACATAACTGTAAACTGCACTACACCTTTCAATTGTTACCGGGAGGAAGTTACAGTAAATGTGGGACACAGAGCGGGTTAAGGAAAATAAATTTATTGAGGCAAATATGGGCATGGGTAAATGGTATGAGGAGCAATATCTGGAGCTGAGCAGGTGTAGAAAAGAACCCATGGGGGTGCTGGCAGGGCACAGTCCAGGTCAGAAGAGCAGGGCTGCAGGATGAGAGGTTCCGAGGTCTCTGGAGCTGCTGTGACAACAGTTATGTGTCCCTAAGCAAAACAGCAGACCAACTGTTAGTTTCCTGTGGTGGCTACATGATTGTACAATGTAAACCACTAAATAAGAAGATTTAAATATTTGTGGAGGTGCTCCCCCCTTCCCCGCATTCTTTTCCTCTTCGGTTTTTTTTGTTTGTTTGTATGTTTTTGTACAGACGCTACCCAGATATTGTGAATTCGCACAAGTTGTGAAGCTAGCATAAACATAGTTTGTCACTACAGCAGGACAGCCTGGCCAACAATACAATGAGCCGAATGCTTCGGGCAGGCGAAGTACAATGACCGTTTCTGGCTCTGACCACCACGCGGGGCTGTGGTCTCCGCCTCACCACCTTCCCCTCTGCACGGTTACCCACCAGACACACAAGAAGAGGCTAACGTTACACTCTGCGCACTACATGTGCCGAGCTCCAGCATCCTCTCCTACTGTACACAATACCGCAAAAGTACACTCTAACAAACAAAATCTGACAGTGAGCTGAATTCTCCGGGCAGGTAAAGATATATCGTTAGTTTTATGTTAAGCACATCTGACCTGATGTCAGCCACTTCTCCAGCAAAGCCCAGCAGCGATCCGCCATCACTCTCCGTCCCTCTGAGAATAAAATAATAATAATAATAATAATAATAATAATAATAATAATAATAATAATAAACACGGATGATGTGTAACGTCCAACGCAGACCGGTGTCTAGTCATGTCTTCTTACCTTCTGTCTCAGCCACATTTCCTTCTTCAAGCAGCGATAGCAGCTGGACTGTTATCTTGACGTGCCCGTTGTGTAGCTCCACGAGGCCGGCTAACACCTCCTCTCCTACCCCCCGGCCTGGTCGGGGTCTTGCCGCCGGCGAAAGTGCCGTTGACAGCTCGATTTGGGCCCGGCGCTCCACAGCGAGTGCATTTTTCTTTTGACGATAAAAATTAATGTTATGGGTTTTTTTTTAGTTTATTATTTTTTTAATGTTATTACTCAGTTTGACTGTGGCGTCTCTACACCGCCATGATGTGTTTTGTCAAATCAGTCGAGTCGGGCGTGTCCATGGGAGGAATACCCAATAGGCTACCTGGCTGCCACAGAAGTGACGTAGGCTACAAAGACCCGCCTTGATGAGAGACCTGACAGTTGGAAATGTCAAATAGAATATTGGTGCAGATAACGCGTGTGGCAAAATGCAATGCAATGAGGGGGCGCTGTTGCATTGACGAATACAAACTGATGAGAGGATTGCATTGCAGTTTTGCACATTAAATTGACAATTGAGAAATACATTGTGAAATTGCATGATAGAATGAAATATTAAATTGCCATTTGAAAAATTGAATAGCCACTTTGCACATTGAATTGACAATTGGCAAATACATTGTCAAATTGCATGATAAAATGAAATATTAAATTGCCATTTTAAAAATTGAATAGCCACTTTGCACATTGAATTGACAATTGACAAATACATTGTCAAATTGCATAACAACATAAAATATTAAATTGCCATTTTAACAATTAAAATGCCATTTTAACATTTAAAATGCCATTTTAACATTTAAATTGCCATTTTAAAATTAAAAGTGCACACATACTTCAGTACATTTTGACAAATGAATATCTATTTGAATAAAGGTGCAAGTGTACCATGGCAATATGACATCGTATTATTCAATTTTAATTCCTGCTTGCCATTCAAATTTTTAAAACTATTTTGAAGATTACATTGCCACTTTGTACATTGCATTGTCAATTGCCAAATACAATTTCAAATTACATGACAAAATTAAACATTGAATTGCCAATTTAAAAATTAAATTGCCATTTTAAATATTGAATTGCCATTTTGCCAAATGAATTGCAAATTGCCCTTAAAGGTGCACATATGCTTCCATAGAGAAGATACATTTTCAGTTTAAATTTTAATTGTATTCAACATGTTTAACAGTAATTTCTTCAGTTTGAGATAGTGCTAGTTCATTTGAACAAACACTAATATTTTGCCCTCGGGCCTCGGGTTTTGGAAACAGAATGCACACCGGCAATAAGGGAGAGCCAACACCAGGCTTTGTCCAGGAGGAAGAAGAGGAGAATCAGGTTTATGAGAGTATACTGTAGTGTTTATCTAACTTTCTACCTGTTTTCGATTCAAGATGCTCATCCATCATCAATAAAGGCTATGAAGACTGGCATTTCAATGAACAAAAAGAGAATCTCTCCATTGAATCTGTCTTTTCTAATTACTTTCCAGGCTTTTTTTTTATTTTTTAAAAAAAGAAACTGCATTAATTACTTGTAAAAAATGTAGTTACGTTGTTTATGACAAAATGTAAAAAGCCAGTAATTAATCTTAGATTAGACAGTGGGGATAGAAAGTACGGGCACCGTCCCATTATAGTCAGAATAAAATCAGCTGCCAGTGAAATCAGTTGAAATTTATAAAAAAGATATTGATTTTGGATTGTGGTTCAACAGAAATATTAAAAACAGCCCCCCCCCCCCCCCCCCCAAAAAAAAAACAAAACAAAACAAAAAAACAGTAAACTAATGTGACGGGGCTCCTAACCGAAAATCTTCTTGAGCAACATTTTGCGGCAAAAACAGCAATCAGTCCTTTTTATTTGTAGCCATGAGTTTTTGTCTTGTCTTGGTCTTTTGGACAAAAATGCTTATTAGTTTAGTCGTCACATTTTATTCATTTCTATGTGTGAAAGTTGTGGTCTCATTTCAATTGACGCAATAAAAACAGTTTTAGTCTAGTTTGAGTCAGTTTTATTGAAAAAGACGAACGTGTTAATCTTTACACAACTGAATTTAGGTCACTATGAAGCTTACAGTCATCCTCAAAATTATTCAGAAAGAAAATGATAAATTCCCTATTGTTATTCAAATACCGATAAACTAAAAGAAGTTTTAAAAAAATCACAAACATTTTAATTTAGTAAAAATATTATTTTTGAATTAAAAGTATTTAAGTAATTAGTAATTAAAAAGAATTATTAAAAAAACTGTCTCAGACAAATTAGAGAACCTTGGTCATGAACAGTGAACCAACACACCTGCCAACAGGTCTGAATGGATTTTACAGAAAACACTGGATTGCAGTTATTGTCAAGTGTTGCTTGTTTACTTGTTTTATTTTTTGTTTGTTATTTTTAATATTTCGGTTGAACCACAACAAAAAATCAATATCATAATTTTCATAAATGTCTATGTTATTACTTTGTTCAACTTTGACTTATTTCAGTGACAGCTGATGTTTTACCCCATTTAATGGAGGGTATGAAAAATTCTGACGACCGTGTTTGAAATTGGAATCAGATTGACAGTTACAAGTGTTGCAATTCATAAAACAGTTAACTTGATGCTTTTTCATAACTATCAGATACAGTGCATTCAGTTTTCTTTCTGGTGGATTATAGGCTGTGTCGAAAGTGTCCATTGATCATTTCATCGTCTCTGACCACCAAGCCCCTTCGTTGATGCTGCCACCTCAGCTGCGTATCCAACCGCTGCTTTATTGCGCAGAACGTGCACCAGATTGTGCAGTGAGAAAGTAGGTGGGCCAACTGTCTATGGCTGTAAACAGTGTAAGCTACCTCTGCACATTGAGTGCTTTGGCAAGCACTACCGCAGTTACATGTAAGAGGACTCAACAAATTCTTACAGTCACCACATGGTATTGTATTACTTGAACTTTTTTTTTGTGAAAAAAGTGCTGATGTTGCACTGACACTTTTTTTGTTACATTTATGAATGAACAAATGCTGCTTTTAGGAAGCTGCACTTTATTGCCAACCTTTTTTGCACTGAAAAATTCACAAAAATTCACACGTTTTTATTTTTTTGTACTTCTGTGGAGTTTTTGGAAATTTTTTTTGAAGTTTTATAATAATAAAACTATGTTCCAGTGAAAGACACAAGTGTAAGCTTTCAGATTCTTTTGGAATTATGTTTCTATCTACTACAGAGGCTGAGATATCAATTATTTAGTAAACGTTGACAACAGTGTTGAATTTCTAGGAAATGGTCAGGTTTTAGGGGGTGATTCTACAGACTCCATAGGTTTTACTGGTATGTTTTTCCAGGCGTTTTAGGCCTAAATGGGTTAAGTAGCTCATTTCTGCCACTACTTCTGGCAGAAAAAGCTGTTTCTTTTTTATGTCTGCATCTGTACTGTGTAACCGGCCCATCACTCAGAAAGTGGATAATTGTGATCTCTGGAAAGGTTTCACAAAGCTCTCCCAAGATGGGTTCTAGATGTGCCCACACTGGCCGTTCATCATGACGCAGACTGTCAGACAGTGTGGCCAAGGATTTTGTTCCATTGACAGTGTACAGAACTGCTGTGTGGATAGTAGCCTGCTGTCTACTACCTCCAACGTGAAATGCCTGGATCTCTGTGCTCGGCTTGCAGGCATGGTTCTCAGAGCAGTCAATGTGCAGAACAGCTTCACACTGTAATGTTTTGTTTGAGGAAGAGGAACTGCTCTGCCTGGTGAAGCCAGTTGAACTGGTGCATTGCCAAGCATTCAAGCTTCTTGGAGAAAAGCTCTGTCAACTCCTTCATGGTGCCGGTGTAGGTCTGCTTGATCATGTTGGCAAACATTTTTTCTCCATTTGTGGATGCGACGCTCTTCCATTGCTCCCAGGTGACTGCTTTGCTGCCCCTCTCTCTCAGGGAACTGTACCTCTTCAAAGCAGCACTTGGTACAAATGTGATCCATACAATCTTTGTTTTTGGGTCACACACGATTGTGCCAAGCAGCTCAGAGATGCTCTTTCTTGTTTACGTTCCTCTGCTGTAGAGCTTGTTGACCAGCAGGTGCATATTTTCCTGTTCCATGCATGCACATGTCACGACCCGGGTTTTGGCTCAGTGACATAGAAAGGGCGTCTTCTGGCAAACTGCCCTGGACTCTCTTGCTGCTCTTCCACTTCTACACCAGCTAGGTCTGGTGGAGTGTGATCTATGGGTGGTGGTGTCAGGTCCAGCATGGCCCTTTCCATCTTTTTCCTCTTCCTGTATGCTCTGGATGAAGCCTTCCACTTGTTTCTTTGTTTTTTCTTCTCCCTCTCTGATAACTCGTATGCCTTCACATTTTTGGTTATTGGCCACTCTTAAAAAGAATTAAAAAAAAATTTTTTTCTTCTAATATTCAAAAAAATTCTGCCAATGGCATAAGCAAATTTTTCTTGATAAGATTTCTTGACATAAGTTGCAGTACCTTAAAACAAGAACTTATATCTCACTGAAGTGTTTTTCTTTAAGTAATTTTGCCTTATTTTGTATGGAGGACCAGAAGAGTCACTGAAAAAGCAATCCAGCATTTTGAATTGATTGTGAAATAAAAATACAAAATTTCAAATAGGATTTCAAATCAAACAATTAATTTGTACAATAAGAAATCAAATTTCAAAAGCATTTTGTAATTTCACATTTTAAATTGAAATATAAAAGATTATTTGCATATTGTATTCATTAATTCATTATTTAATTCTGTCATTTGAAAAAGGACTTTTAAATTAAATTTTTGAAAGACATTTAAAAGCTGTTTTAAAAAACATTTTAAAATTCTATTTTGAAAATGATTTTAAAAACTTTTATGAAATAGCATCTTCAAATTCTTTTCATTTTCTTTTTTACGGAGGGACCAGGAGAGTCACTAAAAAAGCAATACAGCATTTTGATGATGAGTTATTGATTGTAAAATAAAGATATACATTTTGAAATAGGATTTCAAATTAAACAATTCAATTATACAATAAGAAATCAAATTTCAAATGCATTTTTGTAAATTCACATTTTGAATTGAAATATAAAAGATTAATTGCATATTGTATTCATTAATTCATTATTAAATTCTGTTATTTGAAAAAGCATTTTCAAATTATATTTTGAAAAGAATTTTAAAATCTTTTTTGAAAAGCCTTTTAAAATTCTGTTTTGAAAAGAATTTTTAAATCTTTTTTTAAAAAAAGAGTCTTCACATTCTTTTCATTTTCTTCCCCTCTCATTTTCAAATCCTTTTTGCAATCGCATTTCCTTAATCGTTTTCCCTCTCCATTTAGCGATTGCGTGACCCTTCTGGGCCCTGTGCAGAGTGAAAAGCAAAATAGAGCAATCCTCGCGCTCATCGAATGTAACCTGCTCTCTCATTGGTTAGACGGCCACACTTGCATCACGACAACTTGGCGGCCTGTGCTCGTGCCAATATTGCTCCTGGAGCGTTGCCGCAGTCCCCTGCAGACACGGGGCACAGTGAGGTTACATACGTGTAATACAGCATACTGTTTTTCCAAGATGTCTAACCCGGCTTTACACCTGGTCCGTGACGTGAGCGCAGCGCAGCGGCGCGCCCTGCGCACCGGATCGCGCCCATGTAATCAATGGTGTGAAACATTGCTCACGCTGCGGCGCGTGAGCAGTCCGTCGTTGCTCCGGCATGCCGTGCCGCTGCGCTACAGATACGCGCCAGCTCTATTTTTGACGCTCCACGTACCGACACCGCGTCAATATCAGTAGTTCAGATCGAACCAGACAGGAAGTCAGACACAGGTTCAGCGTAAAATATCCGGTAACTTACGAAACAAAAGCCACCGTGCAGCTTTTAAACTGCTGAACTACCTGAACATGACAGCATCTCCATGTCCACAAGGTTACAGTGAAATAAAAAACCATGACACACGAACATGTGGACAAAATGAACCGTTTGGATGAGAATCACAGGCGATCTAGCAGCCCTCTGTGATTTCGTGATGTCACCAATCAACAACAGCTGGTGCGCTGCGCGGCCGCACAGTGAACGGTGTATAGGCTCGCGCCGAGGAAGTCGCAGCAAAGCCGCTGCGCTCACGCCACGGACCGGTGTAAAGCCGGGGTCAGTGTCTCGCATTTTGCGCGACCTTGCAAATGAGATGGAACGGAGACACGAGGAGACGGAGGGACAGCCAGCCTCCATGCAGAGCCTAGCACGACATCCAGTTGAAGGTAATATGTCCACCGTGACTTCGTGGTTTTTCATGGAACTGTTATTGTTAGTTACCGTAACTAACGGTAACTAACTGGTATAACTGTTAGTTATACCAGTTATACCAGGTAGTTACCGTTAGTTACGGTAACTACTGCTAACTAACTGGTATAACAGTGTATAAAAAATATGGTAAGAACTGCAATAACAGTTCCATGAAAAACCACGAAGTCACGGTGGACATATATACCTTCAACTGGATGTCGTGCTAGGCTCTGCATGGAGGCTGGCTGTCCCTCTGTCTCCCCGTGTCTCCGTTCCATCTCATTTGCTAGGTCGCGCAAAATGCGAGACACTTCAGAGTTAGACATCTTGGAAAAACAGTATGCTGTATTACACGTATGTAACCTCACTGTGCCCCGTGTCTGCAGGGGACTGCGGCAACGCTCCAGGAGCAATATTGGCACGAGCACAGGCCGCCAAGTTGTCGTGATGCAAGTGTGGCCGTCTAACCAATGAGAGAGCAGGTTACATTCGATGAGCGCGAGGATTGCTCTATTTTGCTTTTCACTCTGCACAGGGCCCAGAAGGGTCACGCAATCGCTAAATGGAGAGGGAAAACGATTAAGGAAATGCGATTGCAAAAGGATTTGAAAATGAGAGGGGAAAAAGAAAATGAAAAGAATGTGAAGACTCTTTTTTTAAAAAAAGATTTAAAAATTCTTTTCAAAACAGAATTTTAAAAGGCTTTTCAAAAAAGATTTTAAAATTCTTTTTTAAAATATAATTTGAAAATGCTTTTTCAAATAACAGAATTTAATAATGAATTAATGAATACAATATGCAATTAATCTTTTATATTTCAATTTAAAATGTGAATTTACAAAAATGCATTTGAAATTTGATTTCTTATTGTATAATTGAATTGTTTAATTTAAAATCCTAAATTTAAAATGTATATCTTTATTTTACAATCAATAACTCATCATCAAAATGCTGTATTGCTTTTTTAGTGACTCTCCTGGTCCCTCCGTAAAAAAGAAAATGAAAAGAATTTGAAGATGCTATTTCATAAAAGTTTTTAAAATCATTTTCAAAATAGAATTTTAAAATGTTTTTTAAAACAGCTTTTAAATGTCTTTTTAAAATTTAATTTAAAAGTCCTTTTTCAAATGACAGAATTAAATAATGAATTAATGAATACAATATGCAAATAATCTTTTATATTTCAATTTAAAATGTGAAATTACAAAATGCTTTTGAAATTTGATTTCTTATTGTACAAATTAATTGTTTGATTTGAAATCCTATTTGAAATTTTATATTTTTATTTCACAATTAATTAATCATCTTCAAAATGCTGGATTGCTTTTTCAGTGACTCTTCTGGTCCTCCATAATTTTGAGCGTGCTGTGATATTTTGATTAGAAATGAGCAAAATATACTTCCTAAGATTTGAGTGTTTGCAGTGTGCATTAAAACATTGATCCATTTTAAAGCAGCTCGATCTGCTGTCTGTCTGTGTGTGATGCATTTACGGGGAAATGTTGACAAGGCTTCATTATTTCATTCTGTCATGTAACTCCCTCTCACCTTTGACTCGGTGTTTAATTCAGGTCATGATCTCAACCTGTGTTACTGTTTTCATTTCTTCAATCAATGTTAAAAGTGTCAGACTTGTGTTTTTAATGGAAAGCAGGAAAAAGGTTCCTATGCAACTGCACACTCAAAAACAGAGCTACGAGACAGGAACATTTCTGTACCTGTAGGTGCATTTTTTACAAATGTTCTCTCAAAAGTAAAATATTGGTCTTTATGAGGCCAGAAGTGTACCTATGAAAAAGGATCCAAAGTAATATAAAGTACAAATTTGCACCATTTCAACCCTAAGGGCACCTTGATTTTGTTTGTATTTCTGTACAAAGTCTGCGTCTGTGCTGCTGCAGGATGGAAAACGCTGCATCTAGTGATGGCAGCAGATCATCAGTGTGAAAGGTGGAAAACAGTTAACAGCTAAGATAAAGAGGACTGAAGAAACTAACAAAAGAAAATCTGTTCAGTTTCAAGTTGTACGTCATTGAGAGAGAATATCAAGCAGAAATCATGTCCTTTTCTTTTATTTTGACAAGTGTTTTAGAGTTAAATGTGAGGTCATCTGTGTCAGCCAACCGGCCAAGACAACTTTATTAAAGTTTGTGGGGTAAACCTGTCTGAGCCATCTCTACATCTCAGTTTGGGTATCATATTCTAAAAGTGAGAGTATGTTTTGCCATTACCTTCAGAAAATGATATTTTTAACCATCAACATTGGTGATGTGTCGTTTACAAACGATTCATTCAATATGAACTCTTTCATGTGACTCGAGTGTAATGAGTCCTCTCAGTAAGCGATTCATTCATTTTCATGCAGTACATTGTCTGGCCACATGGCAGGCAGCTGCATACAGTGGGTACCAGTTAGAAATGGACACTTCACTCACGCAACTCGTGTTTCACAGAAGTGGCGTGAAATGTATGACAACTATAGCCGTTAGGTGGCAGTCCAAGTCCGCTGTGGCGTTCTGTGAGTCAAGACCGGATCGGGCTCGAGATGGTGACGTAGCAGACTGGTAAAGCCGCAATGCACTGTGGGCTGTGCAGTTAACTAAAAAGTTTGTTTACATTAAACGATGCAGCCCTTGTTTGGTTCTTTTGTTTCACAAGTTTTTAGAAGTTAGAGCTAGAAATGTGTTATTTTCTAGCTGTTCTAGCTCACCAATAGGCTGTTTTGGAGATTTCTGTTTTTTCCCAAGTTGGTGCAACTGGAATGCAAAATACCTGGTAATGACGTCACCAACTTGAGTCCGCTCAGAATCCAGAGAGAACTGGAATGCATCATTAATCCTCCTGCCCTGTCCCGTATTGCTGGTTAACTTTCACCACTGCGGTGAGTGGCTATTGTAAATAGTATTCTAGATAACTTTATGTATTTATGTAGGTCTCAAAATGGATGCTCAAAATGAGCATACTTTAAAGTCAAGCGGATGTTTATGTGAATTCAAAAGTAATTAGGACTCTTTGTAGAGAGCATCAGCCTGGGGAGAGTGGAGAAGACACCCTCTCAGCCCTTGAAATTACAGTAGATGCCTAGAGCAGCCATTCCCAACCTTGGAGTCCCGACCCCCAATTGGGGTCGCGAGCTGATTTTTGGGGGTTGCCAAATCATTTTTGAAAAATATAAATGCGCGAAATTAATGTAGCTTCATGACCAGACTTGTGAAGGACGACGAGCGGTTGGTCTCAAACAGTCATTTTATCACTCAAAACCAGTTATTGTCATCTGTAACTAGGCTACATCAAAACAACAACAATGAACTTGTCCACTAGTCTCATGTCTGACCTGTCATTCACATCATCAGAGCAAAGAAACCTTTTTTTTCCCTCCCGGGTCTGCTGTTAGCAGGAGCAGCGGCTGCAGGAAGCATTCACAGACAGTCTGAAATAGCAGAACTGAAACTTAGACATTAGGCTATTTGAACATTATAAAAGTAAATTTGAAATGATGACAGGTGCCAGTAGGGATGGGTACCGAAACCCGGTATCAAAATAGCCCCGGGCCAAGTCTCGTGGTCCACTTGGACCGATAAACTTCAGCCTTACAGGTCTTTTTAACGGTATCTGCAGTTAAGGTTGTTCTCAGTTTGTAGGAAGCTATTTAACCTCAAGCCAAACATAATATCACCAATAATCTCCTCCTTAACAAGCGCTCACACTGCGGGACTGATGGGAGGCGACTGCTGTGCTCTCACGTGCTGGCCTCGCGCTCTCTGGAGGAGCTCTGCTCGCCAGTAGTAACAACTGTGATGGCAGGGCGAACGTAAAGGTCTAAAGTTTGGTTTAACTAAACAGCTACTGTCAGCGCAGGCTGCTGTAGATGCACTAAAACCGGCGTTTCCCTGCATTAACTCAGCCGTGGAGACTCGCCATGGATGTTTTACTAGCACTGTTATTAGCAATACTTTGTCAGAGATCTACTGGGACAGCACACAGAGAGACGGGCCTCTGACACATGCACAGTGTGACCTGACGCATGCAAAGGTTGGAACGAAACCGTGGACTTGATGTGAACCGGCATGAATCGCATCAAACTTTATTGATAGAGCACCTTTTATGTCAAAGCAACACAAGGTTTAAGGCTTGTTAAGATATCATAAACTTCATAAATAAGATGGAGAAAGTGTTTTAATGGATTCGGTTCAACATTGAATCAAACCAGCTACAATCCCAAATTCGCATAACTTAATAAGAAGATGCCAAATACAGATTTTTATATGACGTAAGCAATTACTTAACTGTTTAGAAAATAAAGGGGAAAACTTCACAGATTAATCCCTCTGTATTAGTACATTTGTACTGACATCCCTAATATTATCATGGAAGCCCAGTTCTGGATTGGCTGTAGGCTATCAGCCACGCAGAGCGCTGATAAGCCCCCCTCCTCTTCTGAACCAAAGATCCTTTTTATTAAGTAAAATTCCAAAGTTTATATTCTTAGCATAAAAAAAAATCATGCAGTGCGTGTGCACACGTGTGCCTGTCATTGGGGAGGTGGGGGTGAGTTGCGGAAAGCAGTGCTTGTTAAAGTGGAAATGCAACGGTCAACCAACCTAACTTTATTTACCAGATTGAGTCCTGGTCTTATTAATAGTTATATACCAAACGTGAAAAATACAAGTATATAAAAGAAAAACGTAGTGAAGTTTGACGTTTTTAGGACAAGGGTGCCGCCATCTTGCAGAACTCTAAGCTCTGACGTCACCGGGTTGGTTAGTCCTGTGGTCCTGAATGAGAGTCCTCTGGTCTGGTCCACAATTATAAAGATAACAGCTGAATGACGGAGACTGGTGAGCCAAAGGAGAAGAAAAGACAAAAGGGGAACAACTACTGTATTCCTCCTGGTCTAAAAGCAAGTTTTCCAAAGTTTAAGCTGAAGACAGAACAGTTAACAACCTCCAGCTGAACCAGAAACCGGTCCTGCTGCTGCTGGAACCTCCCTGACTCCAAATCATGAAGTGAGAATTTTCTAGAGAAAATGAGGAAAATTATCAGGAGACCGGGAGTCCCTGATTTCCACGGCGGGTCTGGTTCAAACATTGCACTCTCCCTCGTCATCCTGCAGCCTGGATGCTTTGATCTTTCCCATCGTATCCCTGTTTCGCTACAGCATTTATTTGATTTTACATTAAAGGTAGAGTCCGAAGTCCCTCCAGCGTTTCTGTTTGCAAACAACAGTATTCAAACTTAGCGCTCCTCCCTCTCAGGCTAATGGCCGCCTCGTTCTAGCTAACCTGTTCATCTTCAAGCTTCTTCTTCAGAGCTCAGAAGCGGGTACAAGCCACACTATTATTAACCCTGGTTTTCCAAAGCGCATTATCTGAAGCTCTTACCTTTTCTTCGGTGCATCCCCAGTGATTTCTTTCTCTCTTTTTTTTTTTCCTTCGAGAGTTCGAGTGACTGGCGTCTGCTTCAATCATGAGCTTATTTCCACACAGCGTCATGCTCTTAGTTCTGTTATTGGCTGCCGATATAAACAGAAATCTCCACCCAGAAACGTCCCAACCAGACCAAAACAATACAAAAAAGCTAATTACAGGCAGGGGGAGAGAGAGTTGCGTTCAAGCGCACCACGGCACGCAAGTAGAGGCCCAAAGGCGGGGTTTGAGACGGATTTCACTTGCTAAAGTCTAACGTTTATTTTTTATGGGGGAACTTCGGACTATACCTTTAAACCACCGGTTACTACCATTAGCTTAGTTAGCCTACCTGCTGGTTACTACCGTTAGCTTAGATAGCCTAGCTGCTGTTTTCCCGGACGCTCCTGTGTCTCTGCCTGGCTCTCCTTCAAGGACAGCACCGCCCCCAAAACGTCCACCTCCCGGTACAATAATCCATACGTGTAATCCAAATTGTTATACAAAATCCTCCACGCGTGACCTGGTCCATGTGGACCTCCTGACAGCAGACAGCCTCCAGCATCTGAACTGCAGCCACTCCTACAGGTGCTGCTAACCCCCCCCCCCGACACCAGGACCGGCGTCTCCTCCTCTCTCCTTAGTCACATGGTGTAATGGCTGGAAAGCATCGGTACAGGATCTGGATGCTGGACTGGCCTCCCAGCTTCGCTTTCCATCATATTAATCTTCTATAACATGTTCCAGCTTGTTAATCATAGTGCAGCACAGCTGCTTATTTCTATTGATTTAATGCGGAGTCAGAGGGAAAACCAACCCGGTGACGTCAGAGCTTAGGAGTTCTGCAAGATGGCGACGCTCTTGTCTAAAAACATCAAACTTCACAACGTTTTTCTTTTATATGCTTATATTTTTCACGTTTGGTATATAACTATTGATAAGACCAAGACTCAGTCTAGTAAATAAAGTTAGGTTGGTTGACCGTTGCATTTCCAC